>JADRCH010000009.1:44416-90379 GCA_019843965.1 Rhynchomys soricoides
TATATATATATATATATATATATATATATATATATATATATATATATATATATATCAGCCCTTACTAAATAATACTAAGACTATTTACAGTAATATCAAATCATGTTGATAATATTGGTGTTACTAGGAAGGAAAATTTCTAATCCATCTGCAATGGCTAGAATGTTTTAATCTAAGTTCATATTAAAATTTTTGGTTTTTTTTTAATTGGATTTTTATTTATTTACATTTCAAAGGCATCCCCCTTACTGGTTTCCTCTCCACAAAACCCCATCCCATCTCCCCTCTCCAATGTTTCTATGAGCTTGCTCCCCCACCCACTCACCCACCCACCCACTCCCACCTCACCACCCTAGCATTACCCTACTCTGGAGCATTATCGAGCCTCCGCAGGACCAAGAGCCTCCCCTCCCATTGATGCCAGATAAGGCAATCCTCTGCTAACAGCTGATAGGTAGGACTTTAAATAGTGATTCTGTCATGAGGGCTTTGATCTTGTAAAGGAAATACTGTCTCCATAATGGAATTTAGTGTGGTTGTTTTGAAATCAGAGTTCTTAGATAAAAAATAGCACAATTCACCATATGATGCTTTCTGCCATGTCATAATATAGCAAGGATGGTCTTTCAGATGCACTTCCTCCATCTTGGAATTTCCAGTCTTCAGCAACATAAGCTAAACAGACTTCTATTTTCTGTAAAGCATGAGTTCTGATGAATTCTTTTATACAACACAAAACAGACTGAGATGACCATTAACAGTCATAGTTCAATTCCTCTTTATTCAATTCATCTTACATTCCAAATTATGAAATATCTTAACAAACACTTGTGGTTTTCACTTAACAGTGATTTTAAAATAATGATTTTAAGATAATTAAATATATTATTTGACAAATAAACCTTGATACATAAAATCATTCACAATCCATAAAACAATAAGAAAGTTCAACACCCTTAGGCATGGAGAGTTTGGGCACTGACCAGCAAAGAGAAGGGAAAAAGGTGTGATGAAGACCAAAAGCGAGAACATACACTACCATCTCCATCCTTGAGGAGACAGTGTTGTTCTGCTGTCCCCAACCTAAACTCTCAGGATGCAAAAGCACACAGAAGTGGTCTGAAGAAAAGAAGGGAGGAGGATGGCTCTACTGTTCGAAAATTACTGGATTATGAGTATAATCTATAATATACCTTCAGTCTTTAGAAAAGAACATGGCAGGTTAAGACTGACTCCACCCTTATGCTTATCTCTTCCTTGAGAAAATTTTCTTGCAACTCATGTCTTTTTGTATCTAAATTACTTTTGAGCTGGGCAGGGTGATTCATGGCTATACTGCTAGACAGGAGAATCAGAAGTTCAAGGTTATCTTCAGTGCTTCAAGCTCAATTGGGATTATATGAGATCAGGTCTCAAAAAATAAATAGGTAGGTAGATAGATAGATAGATAGATAGATAAAATTACTCTTGAGAAATCCTATTTCCATAAATCTAGATAAAAGTCACCTTAATCCTCTGAGGACAAAGCATACTTGGAAAGGATAGTAAGAATTAGTTCTACTTAGCAAGAGACCAAGCAGATTTCTGCACCTCTTGCTGGAATATTTGTTTTCTTCCTTTTCAAGATGTTAAGTCTCAGCTGATTTTCTTCTGCCTCTGTGTATGTCTCTGTTTTGTGTGGAGTTTGTCTCTTTTGTGATTGTACAGGTATAAAATGGTGACTGATGTATGCACTGGCCTCTTTTCCATTCATCATCCTCCCTTCTAGATGATTCATATTGCAGCTGACCTCACATAAATAATTAAATTATAATTACCAGTCCTAACCTAACATTCAAGATTTTTATCACGCGTCTTTCCAGTTCAGCCTGCAGCAGTTTCTCTGACTGCACAGGCTCCCTGGCCAAGTGTCTGCCTAGGCTTGCCAGTTCCACCCCTGCCCATCCTCTGCCAGCCTTCTCACCTAGCAACATACAACTGAAAAGACAATAAATGAAGCCATCTTGCATACAACCATGGAAACTTCTCTTTCTCACACTCTCATCATTGCTGCTGCTGTGGTTTATCCATTTTTTAGCACTAATAACAATCTGATTTTGATTACTGTGGTTTTTATTATACTCGTTCCTCCAACCATTTCCAATTAGTAATTGTTTGTTCTTTGTTGGGTACTACAATAAGTGGTTTTACTTAATATTGCCTCATCTTAAAAAAAAAAAAAGTTCAAAAATTTGAAGGATAGTATAAGCATATTAATGATCCTACAAAAATTCTCTGATATGTCCTGAGGGCTAGGGAAATGGGCACTGATATACACTAAAAGATCCAAATAAGCTCAAAGCAAACAAACAAACAAAAACAAATGAGTAGTGAATAGACTTATGTAGAGCCTAGACAGACGATACAAATTTTAATAGTGGAGAGTACCTAGTTTATAATGCAATTTGAATCAAAAGGGCATAAGTTATAAAAGCACCACCTTTGAGTGTCAGTCCCTGTTGTCATGGTGGTTATGTACCCAGGGGCTAGTCATTCAAAATATAAAGTCTGAATGTTAGATTATCAAAGAAAGTAGAGCCTAAAGTTTATATTAAACTCTGAAACTTACTAATTTATCTACCTCTATGAATTTATGTTGCAACCTATAATAGAGTTTGGATTGGTTTCTCAACAATATTGAAGTATTTCAGAAACATGGCAATCGAAAATGTGTAAATTTTTTTCAGTGTGTTTGAAATTGTATTTGTCATCTAGAGAGCCAAAGTACTTGACAACTGTATCAACTTTTAATTTCAGTTTAAGTTGGTGAGCAGAATATAAGGAGAGTTCTCATATCATTTCCTGAAAGACTCTTAGGGAAAGTTTAAATTTCTAAAATTTTATTCAAATTAATAACATTAGTTGCATGAACTTACAGTTCACAAATCTATGCACCAAATTCCAGTGTGTCTCAATGGTTGAAACTCCCTTGTCTACATTTTTAGATAAATTTCCACATGAAATTATGTTTCACAGAATATTAGCAAGTGAACAGCATCCTTCTCTGACTCTTTACTGGGTAGCCCTGTGACTACCTGAAACACAGTGTGTCTGACTGGGCAAAAAATGGGTCAACAGCTGCTACAGCAACATATAAATTGATAAATTGCATGTAATTGTTGAGGATTTATTGGTTACAGGAGTCTTTTAACCACTCATCAATACAGGAGATAACTAACAGATAGCCACTGCCCAGTGAGATAAAACAGATTCTGATTTTAATCTTCCATCTGCTATTAAGAATCTCTGATAAGCCGGGCAGTGGAGGCGCATACCTTTAATCCCAGCACTCAGGAGGCAGAGGCAGGCGGATTTCTCAGTTAAAGGCTAGCCTGGTCTACAGAGTTCCAGGATAACCAGGGCTATACAGAGAAACCCTGTCTCAAAAAACCATTAAAAAAAAAAAGAAAGAAAGAAAGAAAGAAAGAATCTTTGATAAAACTGTGAAAAAGTCATATCTCTCAGGATTAAGCATCCTAGTCTACTCCTCAGGCTGTCTCATTAAGCTTTCTCTAATGACCATTTGTATTCAAATCCGCAGACTCCTTGTGGTAGACCTATACTTTCTGGTCTACACTCAAAAGTTTTACTGTTATTAATTAGAACGTAGGAAGTCCCCCACCACTAGTCTACCGTTTACCACTTCCCACACAAGTTTGCCCACTCAAGGTCCCAGCCTCTTCTGACACAATGATGACACTCGTGCTAGAGAGAGATAGGAATGGGCTTTGTGCTCCATCCCTCCCAGATTGACTTTCCTAAGAAAAAAACCTTGCTAATCTCAAAGTACCTGCAACATTGGAGATTTCCATACAAGGAAAGCTGAACACGCCATTTCAGAACCTAGAGGGAGCCAAGAAACATGGAATGGGAAATCCCCTGAGCTTTTGACAGGCTTGTCTTTGACGACACTTAGAATCATTGAGATACAAGATCCAGGCCCCCATTTTACTAGTTTATCCTGTAAACAGGAAGCAAAAGGAAAGATAATGATTGTGGTACTTTTGCCAACTAGGTAGAGTTTCCTTTGCTCTAAGGCTAGCTCCTATCCAGTCAGATAATGGTAGGTGGGTGTATCAAGAACCCCTTCCCTGGATAGAGAGATGCTTCAATGGGTGAAAACACTCGTGGATGCCTGATGACTTGAGTTCAATCCCTGATATCTTCATGTTAGAAGGAAAAGAATGGGCTCCCCCAAATTTTTGTTTCTCCGTATCTCCTTCTTTCTCTTGCTCCCTCTTTTCCTTCCCTCCCTCTATGCCCCTCCCACCACACACACACACACACACACACACACACATACACACAAACTAATTAACCAACTAGTTCTAGCAAACTAGCTGGTTAACTGGTAAACTAGTTCTTTCTTTGAGAAGTTTGTATTTTTATTATATTCATTCCCCTCCTCCAACTCCTCCAAGACTCACTTCAAATCCCTACCTACCCAATTCTGTGTCCATTTTTGTTTTAAACACTTCAAGTCCAATTTGTGTTGCCTGTATATTTCTTAGTTATAGCCTTCTACCAGAGTATGGGCTACCTATTAGAAGCTATAATCTTAGAGAAAAGTTACTCTCCCGTCCACCAACAATTGTCAATGGCTTCTTAGCTAGGGGTGGGACTTCTTACCCTCTTCTCCTTTCCATGATGGGATTTAGTCTAGCTTGAGCTTTTCCAGATCTTTTTGCTGTCAAATACAGGTGGAAGTTTTAAGTTTTTTAAAGAATTATGTGTATGTTTGCCTATCTGAGTGTATGAAAAATGTATGTGTACACGTGCCTGTTTGAGTGTATGTGCATCATGCCCATGCAGATGCCTACAGAGGTCAGAATAGGGCATCAGATTCCCCGGAATTAGAGTTATTGGAACTTATAAACCGCTTCTTGTGGGTACTAGAAACTGAATCCAGATCTTCTACAAGAGCAGGAAGCACTGTTAACTATTAAACTGTCTCTCCAGTCCCCCATATGAGGTTTTGGAGGATTAGATTACTTAGGTATGAAAAATAAAGGCTGTTATAACACCGTAGCATAATTCTAAGGTTAGCTTTGGGAATCTTGGGTCTTTAGTGTTAAGTGATAAAGGTGCAGTGCAGCTGGACCTAGATTGTTCAATATCCAGACCACTACTCTTTCATCCTATGCTCGTTCTATAACAGGAAGTTCTGTTTCACCTGGACCAGAGTTCAAATACCACATTTTCAAAGACTACAATTAACAGTCTTCAAATAATGACACTAACCTAAGAATATAGTGAGACCCACTATGGAAAGCACTTCTGGAACTTCCTGCTTTATGGTGTTCTGCTTTGCCTAGATCCTTTGTCAGAGTCAATCCTTTGGACAATGAGGTAGAAGATGAAATTTTTATAGTAGCAATTAGAAAAAGTGAGTATGTGGAAGCTAGCCTATAGAGAGAAAACTACACAAGAAAAATAATAAGACTCTAACAGGAAATCTGAAATAGAGAAAAATACCCAATAAGAATAGTCCCAGGATCACAAGCACTTTTAAAACCAATCTCTACTGTAAAATATCTTCTGACATGCAATCTTTCAAGGTCTCCTTGGTGTCTGCCAGAAATGGAAAGCTTCAAGCATGGAAGACAAGCAACAGTGTCATTGACAAAATTACTTAGAAATGTTTTCTTAGATTAGAATGAATCACACCTCCCAGAGGCTTCTGCTATAAAATTCTGTTCTGAAATACCACAAAAGTGTACCCCTTCTTCCTGTTATTTACAAATAGCTCTTGTATACTCTCAAAAGTTTCTGCCCTCCAAATTAAACTTCCATTTTTGGCCTTCTCGGTTATCCTAATAGCACACACACAGAAAACCCTTGGCCCACATTAGTTAAACAGCACAATTTCTGGAGCACCTACCCAGCTGCGAGAACTGTTCTTGACTCAGAATCACTACTCCCTTGAGAGTGGGGCAAAACAGAACACCAGAACTCAAAATGATCCAGACACAGTCAGGCAAAGGTACTCTTTGCTGTTCATCCACCTAAGTCCTCTTTCCCAATAGCTTCCCAGGTAGCTCTTGAGGGGCTAAAAATTGACACTTAGTACAGAAGTCTAGACTGTGTGCAATAATCAAGAGCTCTGGTTGTAGTGTCAGGGAAGATCTATAAATATTTTTAGGGAAAACTGCAAGATATATGTATAGTAACAAAGATAAAAGGATGGGTAGACGAGATTGTACCCATCTTCAAGGTGGCCACTGGATTACCAAACTAACCTTCCTGGAAAGATTGGAACATACTGATTTGAGCCACTGGGATTGCCTGGCTAAGGAAACTGGGGTACAAGTTCTAACAGATAGAATTTGGACTGGGGAAGGATCCCTGGGAAAAGCTGCAAGGGGATTTAATATGGCATATGGAAAAGTTTGGAAAGCACTGTAGAAATAGACATTTGGACAAGCTCAATAAAGCAGAGGAAGAGATTCCCCAAATTTAGACCAGCGAAAAAATATTACATTACCCTGACCTGTTTAGCACCTTTCTGTTCTCACGCTAATGCTGTAACCACAGGTTCTTGCCCGATGACCTGTGATTTGGAGGGTTTCCTGAGAATTAAAAGTTAATGTATAACTTGGAACTGTGACTTTATATGTGCATTGTGCTTTCTGGAGAATTTTCCAGAAAAATAATGGGCTTGAGGAAAATAATGAAAAGGTTTTTGATTATGAATTATTATATAACAAGGAAGTGTGTAATCAATAGAAGACTGAGGTGATCTCAGAGAGAAAGACAGACTGAAAGCTGTCTCCGAGTTTAGCTTCAGAACAACAGTGAGTCACCTGTCAGCTTGCACCTGCATTCTTGCCAGAGACTGATTTATGCCTATCCAATCCTCTCATTCTAGAGACCCCTTGAATGACTGAGGACAATGGATCTTTATAAAGTGTCCATATTGAATTAGGGAGTGTGTACAGAAGTTAAAGGAGGGAGATTTCATCTTGATACAAAACAGAAATTTTTATCAAACATAGAAATTCTTATCAAAGATAGCTTCTTTGAAGTGACACTCTGAAGACAGCTATCACCTTGACTCAATGAGCATAATAGTGTGCCAAGACTGACATCACATACTCAGAAACGTCCCAAAGCCTTCCTAGGATTGGAGTGGCTAGACTGAGACCTCTTCTTATCTTTAGGAACCGGTTTTCTTTGGCTATTCCCTGAGTGACTGTGGGACAATGGACTATGCCAAGAAACTAGGTAAGGTAGAAGGGATCTGAGACCCTGGAAACTCAGATACTCACACATGAGACAGTAGGCACCTCCCTGCTCCCTGACAAATTCCTGGCCTGGAATATATGCATGCCACACTCCCCAAGTCAGTCACATATCCCAAAACAGAGTTCTCCGTGCTAATGAGGTCTCCCACATCTCAGACTTCAGTTTTTAGGTCTCCCACATCTCAGACTTCAGGGGGGTTTTTTCACCCCTGGAGCGGTGTCTCTGCACTTCCCTAAAGCCCAGGACTGGGCTTCTGCTCATCCTGGCTTGGGATATGCACAGTCAAGCTCCCTGCATTTTGCCTCCCCAGTAGCCATGCCCAGTGACAGGCATGGGGGACCACAAGTGGCCGCACATTTATGGATCCCTTGGAGATTTAAGATGGCTTGTTCCTCATTCTGAAAGAAAGATTCAGGAAAGATGTACTCTGTAGGCCAGAAGCAGCATTTTTTCTTCTAACTGTTAAATATAAATTTTTGCAGATGAACTCAGAAATCAACCTAAGAGAAGCCTCAGTGAAATAAATCCTTCAGAACAGTAAAAGGTTGTACATGCCTTCTATTTAACGGACTCGGACCAACCCAGATTATCAGGTTTTCTCCCTAACTTCAAATCAATTTATTACATACTTTAATCACATTTGCCTTCATAGAAACATGTAAATTAGTATTTGAACTTGAGGGGATAGGTCAGTGGAAATACCAAAAGAACATCTCAGGTTTGTATTTCTTTATGTGTTCATTTTTGCTAATTATGTTTTCAAGGATTTTGTACTCTCATCAGGTTGTAGAATTAGTTTTTATGAAGATGTATGTAGCTGCTCATTATCCTTTTGAGTAATGATATCATCTATAGTTAATCTCCTCTGTTAATATATATAACAACTTCTCCATTTGTATGTAAGGTACTCAGGCTGCAAACTAAATAATGAATTGTCTCCATTTTTATTGAGTTTTATACATTTATATAGTGAATTTCAGTCATTTTCATCCCATCTGTTTTCCACTCATCTTAATGACACTCATCTTCCTTTTTTGTGTGGCCCACTTAATTTACAGTGGGAGGGAAGTCCAACCTGCTGGGGTCTCTCAACAAAAACACTGTCAATAAATTTCTATAATGTTCTTTTTTAGTAGTTTTCTTAGTTAGGGTTTCCATTGGTGTGAAGAGACACCATGACCAAGGCAACTCTTATAAGGACAACATTTAATTCGGGCTGGCTTACAGGTTCAGAGGTTCAGTCCATTATCATCAAGGCAGGAGCATGGCAGCATCCAGGCAGGCATGGTGCAGGAGGAACTGAGAGTTCTACATCTTCATCTGAAGGCTGCTAGGAGAAGACTGGCTTCCAGGCAGCTAAGAGTAAGGTCTCTCAAAGCCCACCCCCACAGTGACATGTTTCCTCCAACAAGGCCACACCTACTCCAACAAGGGCACACCTCCTAATAGTGCCACTCACTGGGCCTCCCATGTTCAAATCTCCACAGTAGTAGATATTTTATCATTCCTATCTACCGATCCAGTCAGTCTTTATCATGTCAAACCCTTTACATTCATCTACCAGGCAGATCTTGGATATAAATATGCAAGGTTCTGTACTCCATCAGAAAATCTGATTAGGAAAGCCAACAGCCCATCTCTTCAGACAGGAAAACTGCTCCATGGATACCTATAAGTTGTGTTTTTTTAAAAAGGAAAGGAACAAAGGAATATGTTTGGTGGGGGTGTGGTATGATGTGTGGGAAGGGGATGCCCTGCAGGCCTGTGCTGAGGCAGCCCTTCCCCGGAGGTACCAGACACACATAGTACAGTATAGAATAGAGTTTATTTAGGGCATGACAAGAGGAGTTGAGTGAGGAGAGAGAGAGAGAGACTGGCCATGAGCTCATGGAGGGGGGCTGAAATGAGGAGAGAAGAAACAAAGAGGAAGGGAGTAAGAAGAACAAGAGCAAGAGAGTGGAGGGGGCAAGCAGCCCCTTTTATAGTGAGTCAGGCATACCTGGCTGCTGCCAGGTAACTGTGGGGCAGAGCCTAGAAGAAATGCCAACACCAGTATACTGTGATTTTAGGCTTAAAAGCCATCTTACAGTAAAGCAAACTAGGTTCATTTATGTTCATTATTAAACCTCTGTTTCTCAAGGATTGGGCTATACCCCATCATAACTACAAATGGTTCCCTACTTCCTTTTCCAGGAATGGCAATCATGTCTTTGTTTCAAATGTTCTTTATAACCATCTTGCAACCCTACCTTTGTTTCAAACGAGTTGTTATGGTGATCTTGTTATGACTACCTGTTGTTATGCCCTCTCACCTTGCAATCATGACTTTGTTTCAGGAGGTTATTAGGCCTAACTTCTTATGCTGATGTTCTGCTCCTGTAACTGGACAATTTTGCATGCCAAATCCCCTACTTGAAACTCCCCTATCCATGAACTATAAAAGTCTTGTCTTCCTTCCTTACATCTAATGCATACCTCTGGAACCCTATCTTAGAGGGAGGCAGTTCAAGTACATAATTAAAAGGCTTGCTTTAATTAATTGCTTCTTTTAATTATAATTTGGATGTGGTAATTTGGGTCAATGGTCTTTTCCCTCTCATCACTGGGATTAGCACTAGCCTGAGCCGTCTTGCTCTGTACTCAGACAGACTGGGAAATACTGGGAAAGATGTTTCCTGAGCTTTTGACAGTCCAATTTCTCTGAACAGAGATGTCAAGCTTGTTCTTTGCATGGAAAATTCTAGTTTGGTCACTGATGCAGAACTAGCATTTCTCAGACTTTCTAGTAAAAAAAGCAATGAATGGGGAAACACAGCCCATGGATCTGAAGGGAGCTGCTGTGATTCCCGAACCCCCTGGTGCCACTTCGTATAGGGAAAACAGTAAAAACCTATGTGTCCCTGACAGAGCGGGCTGCTGGGGGTACAAGGTTGAAGGTAATTTCATTTCCTGGACTTTTAGTTCCTTTCCCACACTTCATCTTGTACTTTCTGCCATCAAGCCCATTGCTGACTCAGGAAGAATTAGAATCACCTGCAGAAACCATTTTAAAGAATATCAGAATAAAATAAAATTTTACAACACACTTGGGTGACAGCAATTAATGCCTTTCTACTGTTCTTCCTTTAGTGAGGCTGTGTTAGATTCCTTTCTTTCTCAGCTCACACCATCTCACAACCCTCTGTGATCCATTCTCAGTGTATCCGCAGTTTGAGTTTGTGGAGATATGGCACATTGACTGGGGATGCCTCAGGTCATTTCTCTGGTTTTTTTTATTTTTTTTGGCACGTTAGGACACACACACAGTGGTGGCACTTGGAGCCTCCCTTTCTTTTTCTGACATGTTTCCTCTTTTCTTTTACCCATAAGGGTCTCTCAAATTTTCATTGTTTTTAAGATAATAACCCTTATTGCATTTTTTGTTATAAAATTATTCTTTGCTAGAATTTGAGCTTAGATCCCTTGAGTGTTTATGGTCTGTATGATCTGCTCCTTTACCTTCCTCCGTCAGATTTTCCCAGGCAATTCTACTAGGTAGAAAGGGATGACATCCACGACTCCACAAGCATAAGGCTACGTAGAGGAAAGGACCTCTAGGAAGAAAAAGACCCGTGGGACCACGGAAAAGTCAGTGTTCAGAGAGAAGGCTCTCCTCGTCCTGCTTAGATGCACAGGACAGGATGTAAGGTCCTTCTCATCAGACAGTCCTGAAGAAGGTAGAGGAAGAAGGTAGAGGCCACTTTGTGGCCAGAAGCTAAGGCCACAGCAGTGTGAACCGGGTGGAGGGGTTAACTCGGGTCTGGAGATCAGGAGGGCTCCTGAAAGAAACACACACACCTTATTCCTGACGGGAGCTTTCTTAACTCGTGCTCCCAGTGGGCAAGCATCGGTGTGCTAATCAGTGCCTGTCTTGCTCATTGTTTCTCCACTCTGCCAGTCAACTCTGTCTCTTTTTAAATGACGAGCTTTCCTTGAGCCCATATGGGGTCTCATGCATCACTACATCTTCCCCACTCTCAAATCTAACCTCTTAGTTAAGGTTCTCAATGCTCTCTGGATAAACGATCCTAATTTCATTCGACTCCTCCCTATATCAGTGCTAAGGACCCTGTGTGCAGTGTGATGAGGCAGATACTCAGAATATGGAACAGCCTTACAAACCCCAGGAAAAGTTGCAATTCCAGAAGTCCTGCCCCAAAACTTCTTTCTTCTTATCTGTCCATAGCCAGAAAAATCCAACTACACATGAGGAAAACTCAGTGATCTTAGTGCCTTCTGCTCCACCCATCACCCACACACACAGAATCATCTCAAGGAAAAAGTAAATGTAATGAGCCAAAAACATGTCCAGCTGGAATTTCAGGTAAAGGGGAATTATGACGAGTACTCTCAAAAACTGGGGAGTCATCAGGAAATGCAGGGGGAAAACCCCTTGGCTTCCTGTCTAGGCTTAGCCCAAGATTAAAGGACCTGTGGTCCAAAATGTTCCGTATTTCCAGTTGCTGCTTCCTCGACCATACTGCCTTCCTGTGGTTATCTGAAGTCACTGAAAGAACACAGAATCTGCTCTGCCTCCACAGAGTTGTACAATTTTGAAGTTTCCAGAAACAAATATGTAGGAGCGAGGAGAAACTTAAATTAAGGAGAAAATGTCGTTTACCGTAGTTCTTTGCATCACAATATCACAGAAGCAACAAGACTTTCTGTATCTACTTACTTCTTTATACTCTCACAAACTGTAACAAAATGTACCTGTCCTCTGAACACAGAATTTATTATGACTTACATTATTCTCCTGAGTCTGGAAAAAATTATCCCTGAGTGGACATGTCTCTGCTTTCTTTACAGGGAATACAGAAAAGTCACATAGGAACAAAAGGGCCTAAGAGAAGGAAGACCGTGAGTAGAAAATCCTCAGAATGAGTCTAGAAGAAAGCAGGGACAAAGCAAGGTGAGATGTAGACCTTGCTCAAACCGGGGAGAACTCTCTGTCCTGTCACCCTTGGAGCCTGAGTTCGCTGCCAGGCGCCAAGCTGCACCTCTTTGACAAGCACCTGACCTTTTCTAACTAGAACTAACCACATAAGGGAGATGAGGAGTTGGGGCTGCAGTCTTTGATGAACATAAAATGTGTCCTGCAAGTCCATGCAAGTCCATGCCATGGCTTGCCATTCTGAGAACAGAACTGTGGGCTGGCGGAGGGTGCACACACACGTGTGTGTGTGTGTGTGTGTGTGTGTGTGTGTGTGTAGCCCCACTCGCTGTTCTGACAGCAAAGGTACACCTAGCACCACCAGGTGGCAACTTCTGGTATGGCAAACCATCTGATATGTTTAAAAAGGAGCACAAGACTAGTGGTGACAAGATTAACATTCTTAACTACGAGAGATTGTGTAAGTTTTCTTCTGGACCCTTGGTAAGGAGAAGGAAAAGACAAAGTATCCATCCATGAAGGTGGCTGGAGAACTAAAGCCTGCGGGAACTTAAGTGGAAAGGTCCAGCTACAGGAAACCCTAAAACAAAACATAATCCCCTACCACATCCCTGCAGATCATGTTCCCTCAGCTTTTTTTTTTTCATGACCTATGCATCGCCAGCCCTTACCCTAATTGATCAAATTTATGTTATATTTCAACTCATTCTAAACATCAGAAACTACCTCCAATCCCACCTATACTGTCCTGGACTGGGTGTGTAATCTCTAGTATGTGTTCAGTGACTGTAAACTAACTTCACTTGATCCTAAAGATCAGAGATGGTGTGTTAACACTGATAACGTTTTCATCATGTGTACCTAAAGACAATGAAAGATCTAAGTTCCCAGCTTTACAGTCTCTGGAGACAGGTTATTAGTGATGGATGACCATCTCAGCAAATCCTTTCTTCTTGCCTGATAGCAGACAGCAAAGAGAACCTGCCTCTTTACCCACACTCCTCTCCCCAACTTCTCCAGAGGAAGAGACACCAGGCAAATGAAAATTTTAGAGTCCTTCCCAGAGCATGCTGCAACCTTACTATGACTCTGCAAGCACTCAAAGCATACCAGAGTCCCCTCACCCAGCCTGGGCTCTGACACACAGGCTTATCAAGGAAATAAGGAAAATAAAGACCTAAGTCACAGCATGGTTCCCTCAGACTTTAGTCCTCTCTCTCTCTCTCTCTCTCTCTCTCTCTCTCTCTCTCTCTCTGTCTCTCTCTCTCTCTCTCTCTCTCTCTCTCTCTCTCTCTCTCTCTCTCTCTCTCTCCTTTCCCCCAGCATAACTGCATTGTCCTGATGGTCTCAACCTGGATAGCAAAGTGGATAGCAAAGGCTTAGAGACTAGGGACATTTAATCCTGACTCCTAGTCAGCTCAAAACACCATTGATTAACACACAAACCCCGAGAAGAAACATCTCACTCAGACTTTAACCAGATACAGGTTAAATGAAGAAATTTGTCAATATGTCTAGATGAAAAGACAAATGGTATGCATACTCAAAGGAGAGAAATTGTGTGTGTGTGTGTGTGTGTGTGTGTGTGTGCCCCTAAAACCACATTGTTGTAGATAAGTTTTCTCTACCTAAAGACCTTTGAAAGGTTGGTTGGCTCTTAATGGAATCTTGTTGATACAGAACGGTTTTAAGCAGAAAGTGTTGCCAAAATGGGGCAGAATAATTGGGGATCCTTCAACAGAATAAATCCTTCTGCCCACACAGTCTATTGTAGCTTTCTGGAACACTTGAGATCACATGATCATGAGGAACTGCACTTCATTATGTAGTCTCATGATTCCTCCCTTCAAGTTCCATTCCTTTAGGTGTACAATGGCAGATCCTATTTGTTTCTTGGCACCCCCTAAACTTTTTTATTGTTTTCTGATTTACTGCAGTATATGTATGATCTTCTTAGAAACAAGAATCCAGAAGTAGTGTCAGCTGTCTCTGGGCAGACATGGTCTTGGCACAGCTCCAGAGAGGCCCACTTGGTTGGGGCTGAGCTCTGGCGATAGTGATCTGCAAGTCATTGCCATCAGGTAATGAGAAGGTTTCTCAACTTCCCGATAAGAAAGTGGGTGGGAGAGAAAGGACCTTCCCCCGTGTGGTTCTCAGGAGTGGGATTCTCTACTGTGGCTGCTATGATGGTGTTTACCTCCTGCTTTTTTTCTGGGTGATCATTAATTCAGAAAAGGTAGGTTAACATCTACTTGAACAATTCCTGACAGTCCATGTGCAAAGACCCATTACCCAAGCAGAGGTGGATCTCCTGAAACATTAACCGATGTCTGCGTACTGAATTTACCCTTCCCCATTTCTACCCTCTTTTTTCCAGAACCAACAAAGACTAACACACACACACACACACACACACACACACACTCAAAATTCTTCATATCTTCAAAAAGAAGTATATCTTCACAAATCACTTATATTGGACAGTAACAGTCTCCTCCTAACTCCACTCCCAACAGCAAGGATTACAAAGTGGGCCATCATGGAACTAGAGAATATCATCTTGAGTGAGGTAACTCAGACTCAGAAAGATTTCTATGGTATGTACTCACTTATAAGTGGGCATTAGCCATAATGTACAGGTTAACCATACTACAATCCACAGACCCAAAGAAACTGATTAATTAGGAGAGCCCAAGGGAGGATACATGGATCTCACTCAGGGAAACAAAATATTCATTGGTGGTAGATGTAGAGAAAAGACTGGATGGGAGAAGGAGTGAGGAAATTAAGAGGGTTGGGAATCAGATGTGGGGAGAGAGGAGGCAGGAGGGGCTGGGAGTGGGACTGAAAATCAGTGAGGGCATCTCTGGTGTTGGAACAATCCGGCGCAAGGTGGAACGTGGGAACCAAACCTGGTGAGGTGGAAAGAAGCCCCACGTGTCTGCCCCAGGACGCTGCGGCTCTGGGTGGGACAGCAGACACAAGGGAAGTGACCCAGAGTCTTCCCACACAGTCCGATGGGCAGGTAGGGGCTATGGGAAGCCTCTGCGGGCCCTGCCCATGGATGGGGGAAAGGACCATTTCCCGGGGAACTCGAGGCAGCCGTCTCCGTGGGTTCTCTAGCCCGGGGCACCCCAGTCGCAGCAGGGTTCTGCAGATGGGCAAGCCCGAGCACAGCTGGGGTTCCCTTCCTGACCAGTCTCTGCGGCTTTGTGCCAGGCTAGCTGCTTAGGCTTGGGTGAACCGGTACGGTCTGGGAATGCTGGGATCTCCTTGGTGAGAGATTAGATGCGGCTCCTTAATCAAGGGCCAGATCCCTCACTTCCCATGGCGGGTTCAGATGAAGAGACAGTCCATAATTCTAAGATGTCTGGCCAAAGCTGCAGAGTTCTGTTGCTTGCTGGAGCTGGAACATGCCTCCCTTGTTCTATTAATTATCACCAGCTTTCTGTTTTCCAAGTTTTTCACTGCCTACACTTGGCTGTACTAGAACTTGCTTTGTAGATTGACCTTGAACTCAGAGATCTGCATGGCTCTGTCTGCTACATGCTGGGATTAAAAGCATGTGTCTATCACCACACTTGCTCTGTACCAGGCTAGCTTTGTGTCTGTCTCCTAGGATTTAAAGGTGTGTGCTACCTTGCCTGGGTCTAAGCTTTTCATGGTCACTATTCCTCAAGATCTGAATCAAAAACCTGTGTCTTCCAGCTTCAAGATCTTGATCACAGTTGTGCTCTCCATTTCTGAATTGTAGTTCATTCCAGTTAAAAGTCCAAATGAAAATAATAATCAAGTAATAACACCTAACATAACATAATTATTCTTTGTTCAACTGCAAATGCAAGCAATATGCTTACCTGGGTCAGATCTTGCACTGAGATCGACAATCCCTTAATCTGTTTCTCTCCTCAAACACAAGATTCAGCCCATTGTGCTTCCTTGTGCCCCTTTAATACTTGAACCATACATTTTGTATTTTTTTTCTTTCTAATCTTGTTGTGCTGGGTCAAAATGCTCTTTATTTGAGTAAGCCAGAGATCACAGGCTATGCTGAGATTTTCTGAGACTTCCTTTGTCAATGTAATTAATTGAAACCTCTTTACCTTAGCCTGAGGTAGAGTCTTTGGACAAGTGCACAAAGCAGTCACATTTCCACCAAAATATCACAAGTACAATCTCTAGGCAACATACTAAAATTCATGTCTTCTGAAACCTCTAGAGTTAGGTCCTCATAGTTCAAATCATCATCAGTGTCAATGTCTTCCCTATTCCTACCAGGATGACCCATTAAGCCCCACTTAAAGATTCCACTGCTTTCCAAATCCAAAGTCCCCAAATCCACATTCTTCCAAACAAAAACATGGCCAGGTCTATCATTTCCTGGAACCAACTTCTGTCTTAGTTAGGGTATCCATTGCTGAGAAGAGACACCATGACCAAGGCAACTCTTATAAGGGACAACATTTAATTGAGGGTGGCTTACAGGTTCAGAGGTTCAGTCCATTATCATCATGGCATGAAGAATGGCAGTGTCGAGGCAGGCATGGTGCTGGAGAAGGAACTGATCTACATCTTGATTCAAAGGCACTCAGCAGAAGACCAATTTCCAGGCAGCTAGGAGGAGGGTCTCTCAAAGCCCACCTCAACAGTGGCACACTTCCTCCAACAAGGCCACACCTCCTAATAGTGCTACCCCCTGGGCCAAGCATATTCAAACCACAAGTTAGTATATTTCAGCATTTTTCAAATGCCTATTTGCCCGCCTTAGCTGTGTTTCTTCTTATAACTAGATACAAAGAATCAGAACAGGAAGCCAAAAGGGAAACATGCAGTTAAATACCTTGATACAGGAGGCAGATAGCTGGCTACTATAACCAATATCACGGTCAAGTAACAATCTGGATTTATTCTCTTTATTTTAAAAAAATTAATTCAGACTTTAATAGTTTTATGTATGCAGATAATAAATTCTGATCACCAAATAAAATCTGCTTTCCCCTGATCCTGATCCAGAGAGTCCTGCAGGATCCTAGATCAAACATCTTTAACTCACTTCTATCAAGATGTTAAACTAGTTATCATACCATGGATGGTTGTAACTGTGAATACTTTAGTCCTGGTCCTGATGAACTTGTCTGCAGGATATAGGATGGGATGTAGAGATGATTGGGTAGGAGATAGATGCTGGAGGAATGCCCTATTCGGAGAGTAGACCCAGAACCTTCAGTCTCAGAAGAACCAGGAAGAGGCCTAGGGAAACTGAAAGCAACTGCTCCTCAACAGAAAGCAGCTCTGGGGGACATAGATCAAGGGACCTCAAGCTTCCACAGTTACAGGGAAGGTAGACCAGGGCTGAGGGGCATTTCTGGTCACATCTAATGACAGATAGTTCTGCTGTAAATGCCCACACAAACGTGTACTTGCTACTTTTAAAGTGATATACTGAGTGCTAGCACTGGCCAGAAGCTTCCTCCCTTCCACACCTGCTGTCCCTACACTCGGTGATGCATCAATTTCTCATTTGTTTCTCTGTGTCTCCTTTGGACTCTTAATGGAAAATTCGCTCAGGACCTGCCTCATTATCAAATCCATCCCTTAACTCTTGCAGTTTAGGATTGTTATCAACTTTTAAAAGAATTTTCATCCCTGACTGACACCCATCTGTCCCTAACATCTACAATATTACACCAATGTCAAACCTGCTGGTACATCTCCTGGACTGGACACCACTTGGACAGTGTCCACAAGATACCACAAGCCAGGCCTGGACACCCGAAGACAGAAAAGAGATAGCCAGAGCCTCAAGGAGTTTCCTTGCCTGCAAGTTGCTACCAGTGTTGTGGACATCATAGCTATGCCACAAAGACTCCTAGGAAGGTTGTATGTATGGAAATAGCAGAGCTATGCCAGTCTCAGAGCTCCTGGGAACAAGATGAAGAGAAGTTTTAAAAATATATGCTATTCATTACAGTTTCCCTACAGCCAAGAAAAAAAAAAAAATGACCTATGGGCAGCAGCAATACCAAGTCCCCTGCCAGCCCTCCTCGGGCCCTGAAGTCCTGTCCTCCATCTCCTGGCCAGCAGAATGTGTTCCTCTGCAGCATCTCCCAGGCCATCAGGAATGGCCACTGAAGCAGAAGTGACAGCTCTAAGGTTACCCTCCTCTCCCCAGGCATGTAGTGGCTGGACTCACCTCTCATCAATTTCCTTTGAAAACCAGAGCCACATTTGTCTCAGAAGAGGCTTCTTGTCCCTAACTCTAACTAAACCTCCACAGTAAACCACACAGTGTCTCCCCATCTGCCCCATAGACAATACAGTACACCTCTTCAAGACGGACAGACAGGTTTATGCTTCTGTAGTAAACGCCGCCGCTGTGGATGAAACCATGACCCATTTCATAGCTGTATCCTGTACCCACAATGCCACTAGTCTTAAACACCACCACCATGGGAAGCTAAAAGAGAGTCCTTTGGGGAAAAACAAACAAAACCACCCTACATTTTCTTCAGACTTCATACAGAAAGAAAAGTGTGAGTGCGGTGGGGGTAGGTCTCCTAAAGAGCTCGGAGCTCATTTGAGAGCTGTATCTCTGCCATGTGTCGGAGAGGGGTCGGTGGCGCTCCTGTCTCCCGCTCCTTTGCGTCCCTCCTCTCGTCTTTTTGTATTTTCCCAAACCCTTCCCTGCCCCTGGAGCCCATGCCCCCATCCCCTCAACCAGACACACGCCTAGTTTCTGTTCCTTCCATCAAAGACAGTCTCCTTGAAGAGTCTCTACTGTTCTGGTAACATCTAGGCTAACACATGCCATGGGTGGGGTGGGCAACTGGGAAATGGCAATGTTGCAGGAAAAGGGCTAGTGGCCTAGAACCAAGCATGAGGAGGAACCCTGTGGAGACCTCCATTCTCCAAGTCCAACTGACCACATCCCACAATATATTCTCTGCCTTCTTCCCAGAAGGAAGGTGGACGTGAGAAGAGTAAGGTGGCCAGGGATGGAGATACTAATCAGAATGGGAACCTGAGGGTCAGGACGCTGAGCAACACCAAGAGAAGCAGCACTCCCTTTGAATTGTCTTCGCTGTGGTATGCATCAGCTACCTACCAAACGAAACTGGAGATTCTATCCGAATGTACTTTCTGCTACACACAGTTGTGAGACACTAGTCTGCAATTAAAAACCTCAAATGTCACCGTCTCTCTGATATTTGGGGGTTCATTTTAATTAGTATAAGGAACGAACATTCTAATGCAAACAATGCCAAATAAACACAATAAATAAACAAAAATGTGTCTCTGTAGAAGCATGAGTAATGCTTAGAAAACAGCCTTGTTTTTGTTATTTAGAGTTACATATATATTACTAAACCAGGTAAAAATCCCAGCAATTGGGGGGAGGGAGGCAGGAGGGGGGAGAGACCATCCTTAGCTACATAGCAAGTCTGAGATCAACCTGAGCACTACAGGACTACATGAGACCTGCCTCAAAAAACAAAAAATTAGTGAGGGCTGGAGAGATGGCTCAGTGGTTTAGAGCACTGACTGCTTTTCCAGAGGTCCTGAGCTCAATTCCCAGCAACCACATGGTGGCTCACAACCATCTGTAATGAGATCTGATGCCCTTTTCTGGTGTGTCTGAAGACAGCTACAGTGTACTCATATACATAAAATAAACAAATAAATCTTTTTTAAAAAATTAGAGAGTGTGTGAGTGTGTGTGTGTGTGAGCGCGCGTGTGCTAGTACTCATGTGTTCTCTGCATCCAGGAAACATAAAATGTTAGGAGCAAAACAAATGCAGCAGCCATCAGAATTCTACTTTAATGAGGCTTGGCAATCATTTTTAAATTGTACGGTAGGCTACATAATAATGCACCCTGAAGATGCCCCACCCTAATTCCTGGAACTTTTGAACATGTTACCTTACATATCACATATCAGTTAAAGATTCTGAGATGAGAATATTGAGTACATTTGACTACATAAATGGGATCATGCAGTATTTGTTTTACCAAAACACACACAAATTTGGAGATAACAGAATATCCTTCTTTCAAAGGCCGAATGGTATTCTGCTGTGTGTAGTTACCATATTCCTCAAATCCACTCATCTAACGGTAGCCATTTAGGCTGTTGCCGGATCTGTTGTTGTTGTTGTTGTTGTGTTACTTTATATCCTAATCCAGCTCCCCCTTCCTTTCTTCCTAGTTTCTCCCTCTCGCCTCCCCTCATCCTCCCCCACCCATGAGCTCCTCCCTTTCTCAGAAGAGAAGAAGTCTCCCATGGATAGCAACCAGCCTTGGCATATCAAATTGCAGTAAGACTAGACATCATCTTCTGTTGATAGACAAGACAGCCCAGTTAGGGGAAAGTGATCCAAACGTAGACAACGTAGTCCGAGGCAGCCCCTGCTCCTGCTGAGGAATCCCATGTGAAGACTGAGCTGCCTAACTGTTACATGGTACAGAAGGCTAGATCAGTCTCATGCACGCTCTCTGGTTAGCCACTCACTCTTTATGAGCCCCTATGGGTCCACTTTATTTGATTCTGTAGGTTTTCTTGTTGTGACTTCCGGCTCCTTCAATCTTTTCTCCCCTCTTCCATGGGATTCTCCAAGCTCCATTTTTTCCCATTTTTTATTGGTTATTTTATTTATTTACATTTCAAATGTTTCCCCCCTTCCAAGTTCCCCCCCCAAACTCCCTATCCCATTCCCCCTCTCCCTGTCTCTATGAGGGTGCTCCCTCACCTGCCCACCCACTCCTGCCTCAGTGCCCTAGCATTCCCCTACCCTGGGAGCCTCCATAGGACCAAGGGGCTCCCCACCCAGAGGATGCCCAATTAGGCAATCCTCTGCTACAAATCCAGCTGGAGCACGTGTCTCCCCCATGTGTACTCTTTGGTTGGTGGTTTAGTCTCTGGAATCTTTGGGGCTCTCCATTTTAATGTAGAGCTGTGGGTCTTTGCACATGTTTTCATTAGTTGCTGGATGAAGCTTCTCTGATGACAGTTACGTTAGACTCCTGTCTTTAAGTATAGTAGAATATCATTAACAATGTTTAGGTGGGCTCCCTCCATGGCATGGGTTTCAAGCTTGGCCAGTCATTAGTTGGCCCTTCCTGTAAATTCTGCCCGTCTTTTACCCCAGCACCTTTTTAAGGCAGGGCAAAGTGTGGGCCTAAAGTTTTGTGGCTGTGCTGGTGTCCCAATACCTCCCTTGGAAGTCTTGCTTGGTTACGGGAGATAACTGGTTCATAACCCCCACTGCTAGCTAAGGTCACCCTCATAGGTTCCTGAGAGTTTCCATTGCCCTAGGTTTTCCTAGGAAATTGCTGTCTCCCAACCCTGTTGTTTCTCCCAGTACTCTCTCCGTATGTTCTCCCCCAGCTTCATCTCTCCTGTTCCAGTCGAACATGTGAAGGAAATGAATGAAACTGTTCAGGACCTGAGAATGGAAAGGAAAGCAATAAGAAAGCACAAACGGTTTCCACATCTTAGCTACTGTTTGATAGACAGGCTTAGTGGCTATTATCTGAACCTGTGCTGCCATCTGGTGGCAACAGAAGGCCATTAAGAAAACATAGCTTTTAGGGCTGTAGAGATGGTTCAACTGTTCAGAATGTGGACTGCTCTTCCAGAAGAGACAAATTTGGTTCTCAATACATACATCAGGTGGGACCAAGGGATCTGAAGGTTCTGGTTTCTGTAGGCAGCTTCATGTACGTGTACATACCTACACACAGACATGCATATACATAATGTAGAAATAAAAGTAATTATTTCAGCTTCCTCTTATTTTATGGCAAACTAATGAAGCAAAGATGATCAAGAAAATAGCAAGAACCAGTTTAAGTCATCTAAACGTGTCTCCAGATACTAACACCCCAATATTACATAAGTGAGGACAACATATCCTGTTATTCATGTTCCTTCCGTGCACAAAGAGGTTTTTTTTTCTCCTCTGTGCTCTGAGCTTGCAGCAAGTACTCCGAATACACTAAAGTATCTTCTCTCCATGTCTGCTCCCTCTCTTAAGGGACTTGCTCAGGGCAGCTTATGCACTTGCTGGATCCACAGAGCACAGTGACATGAGCTTAGCAGAAAGCCTCGGAAAGTGGCCTAAGGCAGATTGTGAGTCATGGCAGAGAAGGTCAGACCCCCTGAAGAACTATTCCATCTCCTCACCAAGGCCTCCCTCACACAGCCCTTGCCTGGGTGCTTTCCTTTCAGGTCCTTAATAACAGTTCCCCCTTGATCTCAGAGATCTCAATGGATGGAAAATTTTGTGCTTGTTGTAGGAAGTAGACATTCATGGTAAGGAAAATTGAGCTCCTAGGCAGTGGAGACTGAGGTCTAAATCTCATTGGAAAGTCCCTTTCTGCTTGGGACTCTGGAACAGACGGAGCCATATCCAAGACAAATCCGTGGTGATTGTAGATTCCCAAAGTTCAGGGTACTGCCTGGCCGTGTTGTTAGCCAGATACAAACATCCTAACGATAACTGCTGGCCCTTACAGAAGACCCACACCTGCCTGGAATCAGATATCTCTCTCTAGATAATTCATTTAATTCTTAGCTCATCTTCCATATGCATCTATAGTTTCCTCAAATAATCATTAAAACAGTTCAAATTTGAGGCCCCCAGACAGCAGCTAAGACAAAATGAACGTCCTTCCTCTGAAGCAAGGGCTCTGTTGAGAAAGGAGATGGGTGTCTCAAGCTGCTTCCCAGCAGATGCTTTGCAGGGGTGTGCTGGGGAGCCCAGAGAGAGCATCTCCTAACCATAGAAGCAGGTGAGGGAGGAGGCAGGAAAATTCTGCATGAAACACAGGTTTTTAAACTGTAAAGAAGGTATAAAAATAGATATCAGATAGATGAATGGGGCAAAGAGGAAGGGTGTTTCAGTTAGAGGGAATAACTCAAAGCTGTTTAAATAATATTTGATTGACAATACAATTTTATTATTGAGAGACTAGCATGCTAGGTTAGGCACTGGGCACTAAGGCTCAAAGATAAAAACAAGTGATTTAGTTCTCTAGACCATCAAGTGGTAGAAATAGATTGAGAATTCTCTAGCTACAATATGGTGATTAAAAAAATTTCAGAATGCACCAAGCCTTGTAGTACATGCCAGGACACTATGCCCATCAAGTTTAAGGCTATCCTAGGTAACTTAATACCCTGTCTCAAAAAAGAGGTCTGGGAGTACAACTCAGGAGTAGAACACTGGCATATCTTGTGTGAAACCCAAGGTTTAATCTCTATTTCAATACAGATAGATGGATAGATAGATGGATGGATAGATGGATAGATAGATAGATAGATGGATAGATAGATAGATGGATGGATAGATGGATAGATAGATAGATAGATAGATAGATAGATAGATAGATAGATAGATAAGAATGATCTGGCTGGCTGCTGTAACTAGCAACTTGGATCAGATAAATGTTTAGGGTAACTTGTTTATGAGCTTTAAGTTAGGGATAGAAGAAGCAGAATATGTCTGGCAGAAAATAAAAATGTAATTTCCAGGAAAACAACCCAGTACATTTTGGGAACTGCAAGTAGTCTAATCCCAGGAATGATAAGAAAAGTAGAAAACCAGTCTGAATCCTTGGGCCAGATTAGTAAGGCTTCTATAGAATCAATGAGCAACTTTGAACCTCATCTTAAGTTTTGCACTAATATTAAGCATTTTTTATTAGAAATCCATCGTAACTGTATAATGAAGCAGGAAGTTGAGGTAAGGAAGCAAGGAGATCTATGACAATGACACTGGGTAAGACAATAGTCCACTAGAGATTAGGATTGACTGAGGTAGATGTGTAGTTCACAGACTCGGGTCTGGCAAATCCTAAGGGCACAGGTGCTGTGGAGCTGAGAAGGGGGCAGCATGCTTCATGAGCCCAGGGTCTGATTCAGCAGTTTTATTGGATAGGGACACTGTGTAGAGTTTGGGGCTCACAGTAAAGGGCATTTTGGGAGAGACAAGCTAGAAGAATTCTGGTTTTGTTAAGTCTGTTTGAGAGGGTGAGAGAGGGCAGAGTGCAGGTGGGGGACTTCTTTGGCTTAGTTGCAGTGACGTACCGAATGAGATAGACTGCAAGTGTATGAGAGCCAAAGAGACTGGGAAGTGGGAAGGCTTCTCAGAGAAGGATGATCTCAGAAAGAATAGTAGACAAGGCTAGAGAAGCAGGTGCCTGTCCAGGTCATGGAGCACAGAAGAGAAAGGGCTGAGAAAAGCCACAATAGCCTCAAATACCATAGCAAAATCAAACAGGATAAACACAGAACAAGAGCTATGGAGTTATCATAGAGCTTTCTCCCCGCCCCCATACAATGAGCATAAAACATCACTAACGGTGATTGAAGGAAGAAAGAGGCATGCAGCTGTTGTGCAGGCAAACACAGCTCACAGAGGATCCCATGAGTCACATATGAGGCACAGGGAATGGAAACCTGGTGATAGCTTTGATTAAAGTTGTGTCCAAGAGGTCCTCTGAGGGTGAGGTGGTCTGATCCAATAGAAGAAACTGGAGAAGAACCTGCTAAATGCCTGTCTCTGAAGGAGAAAGAAAGAGAAAGAGAGAGAGAGAGAGAGAGAGAGAGAGAGAGAGAGAGAGCAAGCACAAAGGAGATGCCTTTGCCAATGTTAAAGACATGCAATCAAAACTCCAAGGCTGGAGAGATGGCTCAGAGATTAAGAGTACTATCTGCTCTTCCAGAGGTCCTGAGCTCAATTCCCAACAACATTGTGGCTCATAACCATCTATAATGTAATCTGGTGCCCTCTCCTGGCCTGCAGGCATGCATGCAGGCAGAATGATGTATACATAATAAATAAATAAATCTAAAAACCAAAAACAAAAATAAAAACAAAAGACCCCCAACTAAGCAATAGAAGAGAAGGGTGCCCTAAAAAGAACATTCACTTTGTGCATGAAATAAAAGTCAGCTTTAAGGCCCTGCCATGCCCAGAAGCATCTTGCATCAGCTCAGAATAGCTCTTTTTATTTAGAACAATAGCTGACATTTTAATTTTAGAATATTTTAATAGGATCTATTTTGATCACTTTCCTTCCCCTCTCCCATCCCTCCCACATTCCCTCCAACTTCTCATCTACCCAGCATTATGATTTTTTCTCTTTCTTTTAAAGTAACACAAAAACACATAAACATAAAACACAGAAATTAAAATCAAAACAATCAAAAGACTAGTAAGACAAAAAAAGTATACTCAAAACCCCCACAAAGTTTGTTTTGTATTGGTCTACTAATACTGGGAATAAGACCTGTCCTGGAGCTTAGCTGATATTCCCAGTGACATTTCAATGGAGAAAACTGATTTTTGCTCTGCCACAAGGAATCAATTATAATAACATCTTGGTTCTGGGTAGGACTCTACATGCATTTCTTGCTCTTAGTGCTGAGACCCCATGTGGCTTTAACCTGTGCAGGCTTGGGCATGCTGCCACAGTCTTTGTGAGTTTATAGACGTATCAGTCCTGTTATGTTGGAAAGACACTTTTTCCTTGGAGTCATCAAAAGCTCTGCTTTTATCCGTGGATTCAAGGGAAGCTGGATTGGGGACGGTAGGTGGCATTGCCGGAGGTAGGGGTAGCAAAGCTACATGCAACACATATGTATCATACTTCCTTCTCCCAAGGCTCAGTGGACGTTACAGAAGAGGGTGCAGAAGGAGTAGAAAAGACAGAAGTTAAGGAGGACTAGAACAAACAACATCTTCAGGATATAGCAGGGCTGTGTGCACAACAGCTGTACAAGATCAAGTCAGCTGATGGCCCAGCACAATGAGGAGAAAGCTCATAAGCCCCACCCCTAGAGGAGGAGCTTTGGCCAGTTGAGGTGAAGGACACAGAAGAAGGATCCAGGGGGATTTAGAAAGGGAGTCCCAAGAGAACATGATCAGAATATATTGTATACATGTATGAAATTCTCAAAGAATAAAGTAAAATGTAGACAGAAAGACTTTGTTGTAAAACTATAAAAGGAAATTCTAGTTAATGTTGCCAATTATTTTAATCTCCATGGCCTTCTAGTACACTCAGTGGAGCCATGCAGTGCTATAGGGTATGGGTTTGAGGGGATGTCCTGTGCACACCCATCAATGTGCATTCAGAGTCAACAGCAGGATGTCAGTGTCATCCTTCTCAGCCCTTTTGCCTTGAAGCATGTTCTCTCAATGAACCAGAAGTTCACCACTTCTGAGTCAACAAAATCTCAGGATCTACCCACCTCTCTCTTCTGGGGTTATGGGAACAGCCTAAGGATTCAACCTCCCATCTTCATACTTTGTGAAACAAGTACTTTTACTGAGACATCTCTCACAACCATCTTAGCTATGGTGCCTAAGTTACTATTGTTTATGACATTTGTATGAACTGTCCTTACTCGAAACAGAAATTATGTTTTAAGATTAACCTTGAAATACTGAATCTTGCTGGGAACATCACCAAGATATTTAGCTGGAAAACAGAAAATGATCACACAGAGAAAGGTTCAAGGAAAGAATAGAACTGAAAAGGTGCCTTTCAGGGCAAAGTCGGAAATGAGAAACAAAAAGAAATGGAGACACAGGACTCGGGAAACAGGTCAACTGGTAGAGTGTTTCATTTACAAGCACAAGGAGGACCTGAATTCAGTACTCAGAATCAACATTTTAAAAGAAAAAAGAAAATCAGCCTTGGTGGCACAGTGGCACAATGGGAGTGGAAATCTCATTGCTAGAAAAAGTGAGACTGATAGATCCCTGGGGTTTATTTGCTAGTGAGATATCTTGTCTCCAAAAAAAAAGTAGAAAAGAAAAGAAAAGAAGGAAGGAAGGAAGAGGAGAGGGAAGGAAGGGGAGTGAACAGAATGAGAGAGGACAGGACTGGAGGGGAGGAGAGAGGAGGAAATGGGATGGGAAGGGAGGGGAGGGCCTGGACAGGTCAGGAAGGGAGATAGTGCCTATGCCTGAGGAATGGCATGGAACACCTCTGTAGTATACTTTTACAAACATACAAATGCACACAAAACTGAACATACCTGTGTAAATACACAAACAAAAATGCACATATAAAACATGCTTGATAAGGAGAGAGGGAGGGAGGGAGGGGGAGGGAGGGAGAAACAGAAAGAGAAATCCAGAAGAACCCGGGCAGCACGCTAGCAGCAAATATATAGAACAATGACTGACTTCTCGTGATGTGTCTCTGATCTTTACAACCCTGAAAACAGTGAAGCTGTGCAATGGTGAGACTGTAGGTTTTATATCTGGTGATGAGACTGGCACTCAATGTAAGTTACATGTTATCCTAAACAATTACATCATTTTGTAGGTAATAGAATGGAGATATAGACTGGATAAATATATCACTAGGGGGTGATGCATTAGGGAAGAAAAGCATGAAAGCAGGATTTGAACCTGGAAATCTGACACCAAGGCCCTACCTAGCTTTTAACCACTGATTTAGGCTAGACCGTGGTGCTTACTCTTCATCCCCTGCAGCCTTTCTCCTGAGACCCCCTTCACCTAAGAAGCACTCTATGGGTCATTGTATTAGTAACTGCTGCAAGCCAGTTGCCCACAAAACTGATGCCCAGTGTGAGGCTGGTACCAGGAATACCAAATGCAACACCAATGGAGCTGAGCTGACCTGGGACCTTGTGTGTAAGTGTATCTGTACACTCAGCTTTAAATGTTCAGCTTTAAAAGGGCAGGAGGGTTTCAAAGGCTGAGAAGATGAGTAGACTTGCTGTGTTTTAAGTTCGTTAGATAATATTTTTGAACAATACTGGAGGGAGAAAAGGATAAAAGTGGAAGGTGGCCGTGGCTGGAAGATGGCCGTGGCTGGAAGGTGGCCGTGGCTGGAAGATGGCCGTGGCTGGAAGGTGGCCGTGGCTGGAAGATGGCTGTGGCTCGGAAAATCCCCACAGCTTTGGCACTGATGTTGGAAATGACTTGCCTTCTCTGTATCCAGATTAGTAACTGTATCTGGAGCCGAACAGCAGGTGGAGCTTGGCTTCTCCAAATAGACATGGGAACAGCTTTGGAGAAATAGAATTCATAACAAATTACAGAGAAAAGAAAGTGAGTGTTTTACACTGAGATTACATCTCTAATACCAAAGCAGTTAAATGCCATAACCTATCTTTTCTCATTAGGCATGCTTGAATTAATTGTTTATGGTCTATTCATTCTTTCTGAATTATGATTCTCTCTTCTCTCCACCCCTTTTCTTTCCCCTCCCTTAATCCTGTCTCTGAACCAAGTCATGTTGAAGACTCTTGGGTTAAAATAAATTCAAAGTGTACTGGCTAGTTTTATGTGTCAACTTGACACAAGCTGGAATTATCACAGAGAAAGGAGCTTCAGTTGAGAAAATGCCTCCATGAGATCCAGCTGTAAGGCATGATCAAGCCTTACAGTGATCAAGCGGGGAGGGCCCCTTGTGAGTGGTACCATCTGTGGGCTGGTAGTCTTGGGCTCTATAAGAAAGCCAGCTGAGCAAGCCAGGAGAAGCAAGCAAGCCAGTAAGGAACATCCCTCCATGGCCTCTGCATCAGCTCCTGCTTCCTGACCTGCTTGAGTTCCAGTCCTGACTTCCTTTGTTGATGAACAGCAGCATGGAAGTGTAAGCTGAATAAACCCTTTCCTCCCCAATTTGCTTCTTGGTCATGTTGTTTGTGCAGGAATAGAAACCCTAAGACACAAAGTCTCAGGTCAGCTCAGTGGCACAATAGCTAGGTTTCCAACGATCATTGACGAGGGGCCCCTGCAACCACTGTCAGCATTTTGAGACTCCAGCACCTACCCTTCTAGTGCAAACACATCTTTCTTCAGTTTTCAAGAGTTATAGCACTCTCATCTTGAAGCTGAGTCATCTCCACTTTCTTCTTAATGTCTCCACAGAAATTGACCTCTGTGGTGGTGTTTCTCTCATCTGCACTCACCATCTGCCACCAGCACAGCCTTCCTTCAGACAAGTACATCTTTATAAGTTTTTTCAAGTAAAATGATCTCAATTACACTCCACCACCCGACTTACCAACCCATCCACCCTCTATTGTCAGGGTTTCAACACCTTAGATATGATGATACCAAAGTTTTAACAGAGTCACTTGTGGGGCTTGAGAGATAGCTCAGTAGTTAAGAGCACTGGTTGCTTTGTAGAATGCCTGGGTTGAGTTCCCAGCAACCACATGGCAGCTTACAACCTCTGTACCTACAATTCCATGTATTCTTTTTATTTTATTTTATTTTTTATTTTTCATACTTTATTTACTATTCTAGTGCCCTCTTCTAGCCTCTTTGGACACTAGATATGCATGCATTGCCCACTGATACATGGAGGTAAAAACTCAGGCACATAAAAAAGATTAAAAATAAAATTTAAAATCAGCCACTTGTGATACCTCAGTGACTGGCAAGATGAGCTTCTGGGACTGAGTTCTTGCCCCGTCTCTGACAAACTCCATTTACTACTTGTCCTTCCACTTCCTCCTATTGCCACTCAAATGCATCTCAGTTCCAACTATAAACTTCCTGGATTAGGCCTATGACAACGCCAGAAAACAACCTCTGAGAGGCTTTTCCACACACAGCATGATAATGCGGTTAACTAGATTGGCCAGTAGTAGTCAGGAATGTTAGATTCACTGCTTATAATGAAGAGCATTAACCTTAGATATCAACAAGTAACTATTCCCTGAAAGCAAAACAATCACTGACCTCCCACCAGTAACACACACACACACACACACACACACACACACACACACACACGGGAGAAAGAGAAACAGAGAGACAGAGAGACAGAGAGACAGAGAGAGGCAGACACAGAGATAGACAGCAAGAGACACTGGAAAAATCTGCCAAAATAATCTTTGGAATTGTGTTAACAAGTATGAGATGATAAAAGAGATTTCAAAAATCTCATATTAGCAAAATCAGGGTAGAAAAGAGTAGAAGTGGGTGATCCTATGAACTTTCCAGAAAGATGCAGGGAAAATGACTGAGGATCTTAGGAGGGAACAAACCACAGGCAGACAGTTAGCCAGCTTTTCCACTCCTAGCAGCAACGAGCCTTCTGCCCTCAGAGCTCAGGATCCTTCACAGTAGCCTGATTCTCCCAGCATTTTTTTTCAGGGACCAGAAGAGAGAAGACTAGGCTGAGAGTTGAGTAATTATAGCTAGCTTCTCATGTCCAGGACTTGAGTTAGAAGTCCTGAAGTCACCAAGCATTCACTACTCATGATGCTGTAATGATGTCATAAATGTAGTTGGCCCCCAACCCACCCCCAGTTTCCCAGAACTCAGCAGAGGAACCAGAGGGAAAGTCCACCTTCCCAAGCACAGCCTTACCATCCACCTCAGTCAACTGCTTGTCAGTTTCACTACCAACAAAAAGGGGTGAGTTGCATCTGGACAACAACGTTGTTGTTCTTGTGCATCTTCTGTCCTTAAAATGGCTGCATCAATCCCAGCACTGAGTAGAGCTGGCAGGGTTTTGTTTTGTGAAAGTTTCTTGTTATTTTGAATTGCCCTTTTAGAGTTCCATCTAAGAGCTGCCTTCCCAGAGAGTCATACCGATTTTAAAACTACATTTCATAGAATTTTACTTTTTATTAAATAAAATCAAATGTATACCAACTAATGCCAACTTTGAGTGTCATTAGAAACTAAAAACTAAGTCTAGAAATCAAACTTTCAATAGGAAAAGACCTTCCTCATGGTAGAACTAAACAGAAAAAGAATTCCCTTCTGGAAATTATATTTCATGCTTTAAGAAATTAGATCCCCCACTTAATTTCTTCTCTCTTGATTTCTTCCCTTTCCCCAATTATTTGGCAGAACCAATGATTTCCTGAGGGAAAGGAAGAGAGTGGTTCCAGTATGATCCATGGGTCTAAGAATAGTCTCAAGTGCCTTGCTGCCTCAGTCCACCAGAGAAAAATAATTAATTTTCAAGGCTGTGTGGCTTAGGAAAAAACTCACAGATGTACATTCCAAATCTATTCACAGATGCAGTTCCAAAGCCTACTCACAAACCACCTGTCTCCAGAAGTGGCCTGCCAGGGTTCTGCTGAACCATAGATGCTCTTAACAATCTAACCAAAATTATGGACTTCTTGAAATAATAGCTTATATGAGTTAAACACTTGGAGTTACAAAAAATATCAACATCAAAATTACAGGTCCTATGATTGTTGGGATGTTCCAGGCCCCTAAGAACCACCTGCTTAGTCTAGAATGGAAACAGGGTAAGAGAAAATCAGAGTGCAGGCACCCAGACAGACCACAAGTCCACAGACAGTGACAGCTCTTAATGAGATGGTCTAGAGATTGAACACATGAAAGGCTTCGGAGAAAACAGGTTGAGCCGGCAGGAAGGAGCCCCATGAATTGCCCCTCAATGACACTCTGTCTCCCATTTCTTCTCAGGCCTACATATCCTCGGAAGAAATGTCAAGTGATAAGTCCAGTGACCCTAAGAATGATTTCAATAACTGTGATCCCAAATGTGAACAAACGTGCAAGACCAAATGCCAGCCCAGCTGTCTCAAGAAGCTGCTACAATGCTACTCTGAGAAGTGTACACTAGACAAGTGCCCATTATCACCAAATTGTCCTCCATGTTCTTCATGTCCTCCATGTCCTCCATGTCCCCTAGTGTATCAGTCCAAGTGTTCCACACCAACTTCTCCACTGTCTCCCCCACTGTGCCCCCCAAAATGCCCCCCACCATGTCCACCATCATGCCCCCAAAAGGCATGTGTTAATCCTTGCCCTCCCAAGTGCCCCTCTCCATGCCCACCCCCAGAGTGAGGCACCATGGGCAACACCAAACCTCACCACCACTGGCCTCCATTACCACCTACAATGTTGTGGGGCTGGAAGTGAAACCATGAACTGACAAAGACTTCCTCTGCTGTGGAACACTTCTGTCACCTTGGAGGATTTGCTTTATTTTGTGGTGGTTGTTACACAGAACTCTGCCAAAAAGCAATCCATGGGGAGTGAGATCTTTGAGGACTCCACAGCCTCTGCCTGTCACTTAGGGGAAGCTGCCTTTCCAGAGAATGCCAAGTACTGCTAGAGCAATGCATGATACCAACCTCACCACCACTGGCCTCCATTACCACCTACAACATTGTGGGGCTGGAAGTGAAACCATGAACTGACAAGTAAACACGTTCCTCTGCTGTGCAAGACTTCTGTTGCCTTGGAGGAGTTGCTTTATTTTGTGGTGGTGGTTATACAGTACTATGCCAAGAAGCAATCCCTGGCAGTGAGAGATCTTTGAGGACCCCATAGCCTCTGCTTGTCACTTAGGAGAAGGTGCCTTTCCAGAGAATGCCAAGCCTTGCTAGAGCAATGTATGAGTGATTCTTAACTGCACTTGTATCTGGTAAAGTATGTAACCTAGGAAACAAGGTGGGAGGGGGGGGAGACTGCCTGGGTTTAAACTGCAGTTCAGTGGTTCTCAACCTCTGAGTTTCGATCCTTTTGGGGGTTCACATATCAGATTTCATGCATATAAGATATTTATGTTAAGATTCATGACAATAACAAAATAGCAACATGATAATTTTATGGTTGGTGTCACCAAAACATGAAGAACTGTATTAAAGGGTCACAACATTAAGAGGGTGGAGAACCACTGATCTAGCTGCACCCCAAAACAACATTGTAACTTTACATCAGTTACTGATCGTGCCTCAGTTTCCTTCGTTATGCCATAGGGAAGATGGTACAAACAGTACTGCTATTACAGTACTACTTTAAGACTTGGGATAGGAAGAGATCAATGTCAGGTGCTTAGTGTACTGGAACACAGTAGACCAGTAATTCTCAACCCTTTAGGGTTGAACGATCCTTTCACAGGGGTCACGTATCAGATATCTGCAGATCAGACATTTACATTACAATTCAGAACAGTAACAAAATGCTAGTTATGAAGTAGCAATGAAATAATTTTATGGTTGGAGATCACCACACACGAACTGTATTGAAAGGTCCCAGTATTAGGAAGGCCGAGAATCACTGCAGAAGATAGTGGGGAAGAGGCAGTACATTGTTCACATCTGAGCTCCACTGTTCCACACCTCTCCTCTGAGTAGACTAAATCTTCTGAGCACAGTGTTCTTGTTCTTCTCTGCCCCTGCAGACACAGAGGTAGACATTATTAAAATAAAAAGGGATTGAGGATTGTATCATCTACCTCACTTTGATATTAAAATTCAATAACATGTCGACACTTCAAGAACCCAAATAAAGAATGCATGGGTCGTCTGTTTTTGCAAATTTATGTGAATCTATAATATTTCAAAATTAAAACTGAAGTACAAAACCTAGCTATGCATGCGGGAGGGCCCCAATGAGGGAAAGCATTCACAGCTGATATTTTAATGAGAATTTTAAGAAGTTAGAGAGTCCAGAACAAACTGAATAAATCCACAAGAAGGAAAGTGATGGCTCATACTGCTGAGATGGATACTGGAGTGGGATATAGAATTAAAGAGACCTGTAGCAAACAAGAACCTCAGAGCTCATGTACATGGACTGACAACTTTAAGTCTCCTCCTCCTCCTCCTCCTCCTCTTCTTCCTCCTCTCTTCCTCCTCCTTCTCTTTTCCTCCTCCCCCTTCCTCAGCATGCATCCAATTCTCTCTGAGCATTCTTGGGGCCAGGTCCACAGGTCAAGTTTGTGGATGGTCAGGATGCTCCTCTTATCTCCAGGCAAGGACCTGTTTTCCTAAAAGGTCATGAGCTTACTCCTGTAGCCAGACATCTGACAGTTTTGTCACACAGGTCAGACTACCTGTGCATGATAATAGTCCACAATATTTAAGTGGAAATATGTTTGGAATTCTTTGCAGTAAGAGTTTATGAAAGAGGCTGACCCAAGAATGACTTTCCATGGACTCTACCCATGTTAATAGCTCCCAGTCCTTGTAAGGGCATTGAGAAAATGGTTCAGAACTGTGAATGGCAAATACAGATGCTACAGAAAGTGCCTGGAAAAGGAACCAGGGACAACTTCTTATTGAAGCCACATACTCATTATTTAGGAGACAAAGCTAGTCAAGGACTTCAGGGAACTGTTATCTCAGTTTCCAGATGTGAAATCTCATAGTTAACTTTCTCTGACCTGAAGAAGGCCTGAGTCTCAGAGTCTTCTGGCAGGGATAGGAGTCTTGTCCAAAGTTCCCATGGTCTAACACCTGTGCAGAAAGCTGTCCACTGAACACCAGAAACTTCTGGAGACCCTGTTAAGTTATAGGGAGGCCTGTGACCAACTGTTGATAAGAAGAGAAAACATCTCACCTCAGAGGCAGTCAAAACAGGGAAGGGGGAGGAAGACAGACTAGAATGAGACAATCAAAGCACAGAAAAGAAGGAAGAGTGTAGAATGAGATGTATCTAAATTGTCGCCAAAATAACAAATCCCTGGAACCCAGTGTTAAAAGATGGTGTCGTTATTGATCATCATTTTAGAAAACAATTTTGCAAACCTATGTCAAAAGCATGAAATGCCTCAACAATTTGTCCTAGTGGATTCAATTAAGACACACAAAAAAAGTATCCATGGAGGTGGGAATGGAAGCTATGTAAATAAAGGCAATCATCACAGTGTAAGTTAGAAAACCTGTAAATGTCTAACAAGATTGGATTAAATTTAGACTTGTTACTTGGAGCACTACTCGGCATACTGAAGAAGGGCAGAAGCTGGAGATTAGCGGTAGTGTTGGGTTGTGGGGTAGACACTGAGAATACTCACTTCAGAGACAGAAGCTTAAAAATGAATGCTTTATTTTCTGTGTGAGCAGGAAAGTGGCCAGTTCAGGATCTGAACTGCATCCCTGAGGGGAGATCGTACCACATTTTTGTAGGATGGGAACACAAAGTGAGGAGGATCAGAGTGTGCTGTTGCATTCACCAATCATATTTTGACACAAGGGGTTAAGCTAGGATGTTAATATTGGTGACTGGATCTTATCTGGGTCACCTGGTTTCAGGGTCCTTGATTCAGCTTTTGCAGTCAGGTCCCATCCTGGACGCTGACCTGGAGTTTAGAATGATAAGGGAACAAAAGAGTGGGCAAGCTGCACATTTACGACTCCTATGGCTTAGTTTAGATAATTGGCCACTTCCCTCTTTACATTCTTTACCAGTTAGCAGACAAATAACTGAAGAAGCAGAATAGAAATTAGTTCTGGCACCTGAGATCATGAACTCAGTTTTAGCCCAGCGGCAAGATGGAATTTGTCCTGACATGGCTCCACTCAGGAAATATCCCTAACAGTAGAATACTTCAGCATATCCAAAGCCTTAAATCTGCTGACCAACATGAAAAATAAAGAATTAAGAGGAAATAAGGCTTCATTTTGCATGAAGCAAGTACTTTCAACACAAAACTACTATGAATAATAATAGAAGAAATTCTTTCATGTCCTCCCTGTTTTAGTAAAATATGGTTATAAATAACTAGACCTTTACTTTCTGAATTTTACTTAACATGCACTTATTTATTCATTGTATAATAGAGTAGAAAGAAATAATCATAAGATAATTATCAATACTGCAAGAACTGTCAGGATGTCTGATAGACCTTGGAAGGGCATGTGCACAGTATAAAAGGGACTTCACTTTGAATGTATGGCCTTCCAAATGGTACCATTAGAAAATAGGCCAAGTGTCTCTAGAACCCCAGGTACAGTCTAGGAGAAGACCAGATCTGAGAACATGAAAACATTTGTTGCCAGTAAGTACTTGTTGTTCCTTCCATGTAAATGAAACCAAAGATAGACATCTTAATGGTTACCTTCCCAACAGAGAGATAGATCAAAGGCAGTTCTGGGGAAGAAGACCAGAATGTGATGAGGATGTCAACTTTCCACAGAATACTATAATTACGCCCAGCTCCCATGGCAGTCACAAAGACTCTGCCTTAAATGGTAGAGGGTTGTACAGATAAGCAATGCCCTCAGAGTGAGGTCACCAGAATCTGTGTAGTACCAGACAGATGCTTACAGAAAATGTGGGTGGGGCCAGGCACTCTTCCTCCCTGGCAAAGCAGTTCTAAAGGTCCGTTCACAGAGTCACAAAACAGATGCCACCACAAATCTCTTGCACTGGCTTGCTTTGAAACTCTAGGCCAGCTAGGGTGCCCGTGTCACTAGAGGAAAGGGTGCAGGTTCATTACCATCTGTTATATGAACTAGAGCAATGGAGGGAGGCGGAGAAGAGAAAAGGTCAAAAATAACTATGAAGGCAGCACAATTAGGACCATCCTTCCCGAAAGGAGGCTTTTCACATCACTCTCTGAGCTGGAAGGGGCATTTTCAGATGAGTGACAACTGAATAAAAAACTTCTGTGACGTAGTTATTTGCCCGAAGATTTCTAACCCTGATTTAGAGCCCCAGGAGACAGGACTCAGACTCAAGGTGGAAAAGGTGAAAGACCATCAGCAAATCTAAACAGTTTGAAGACATCATTTCCCCTGGTGTCTGTCAGTGTCTCTTGTGTTGGGGATACTGCCTTCTTGAAGATAAAGGCACAAACTTTTGAGTATTTCTTCATATACAAAAAACTGTTAAAACCCACAGGTTGGTATGCATACTTGCTGTCTTCCTGAAACTCAGGAGGAATCTCTAATGCAGTGGTCTGTTTTTCCATGTCCACCACAAAAGACTGAATGAACTTATCGTATGACCTTGAGCAAGGCCCAAATGATTTAATACCTCTCTTTTATCATCAAACAATCACAGTTGATAGGTAGGTCTATGTTGCCTGTTAACATCACATGCTGAGGCTAAAACAAGGAAGTAGAATCAGACGGTTTCCTGTGTCCCTCTGGGCCTGTGATCCACACCTTTGGCCTGTCTGATTCAGACTCCCTGTGTAGGTGACACAAGAAGAAGGAAAGAAAAGAACAGCGCTCTCTCCACAAGGAATTCACAAGCCCAGTGAACTCCTGAAGCAACTACCCACCAGGAAACAGGATGAGTCACATTCTATACTTTTCAATGTTATCAGACCCATTGCCCTGTAATATACAGGTAAATGAATCAAAGGAGTCTGGGAACTTTTATGATCTGCTCAAAGGAGATTGTTATTTGATGGGAATGGAGGAAAAACAATGTTTTGCATATACCTGAGTCTCTTCTGTCTAATTACATCCTGGCTTCCCATAATAATAGCTCCAGAAGTCGAGATTCTCAGATACCCTTAAAATCAGATCAGCACTAGTCTTACTAGAAGACTGAACATAGTAATCCAAATTAGTCATCTTAAGATGTGGAGTGGGACAGTCTCCCCGAAGATGTCCAAGCCTTATTGCCAACTAACTGGTCCACTGAGGTTAGTTTTTGAAAGACTCAGGCTACCCAAATCTCCCACTTTTCACCAAAGAAATGATAGAGGATCTAAGGTCACTTAGATGCAATCTTTCTCTCAGCCTCTGCTACATACAGAGGACAGAAGAGTTTTCTAAGCAAAAAGAAGGACCCCCCCACACACACACACACACACAACCAAACATTTAGAAAGACACAGAAATACTCAGGTTTACTGTTCCTTTTCACATTTATAGTATCACAGAATGTGAAATCTGGAACAGACCCTACTAAAAGCCTACTGTCCTAATGATAGCTGGAGGCCAGAGAGGGTCAAGTGACTGGTCAGACTATCTTAGGAACAGAGCCAGTATCCTAAGGTCCTATGACGTACGTCGTCTAGTCATCACAGTGGCAAAGGCCAAATGTTGGGGAATCATCATAAAGGACATAGAACAAAGAACTAGGAAAATCAAGGAAAGATCAATGAAAAAAGTGAGTCCTGGGCCAATATAGGCCCACATAGGTAGTACAAGGGTACCTAGTGTTACTGTGTACTCTGAATTTTTCTCAAAAGGAATTTATGAAATACTATTTTGACCTCACAACAAAAAAGAGATTAAATCTCTAAGGGGCCTTATCAGGTACTAATCAAACACTTTACCTGTTTTATGTGGTAGAGTCAGTCCTGAACCCTGAGTTTAGTTGTTCCATGAATGTCTGAGCCTTCTTTAGCAAAATGAGGTCTTTATTGAGTGAGTTGCTATAACAAATACAGGGATCTTCTTAAACAAAGGAATGAAATGGAGATTCCATTGTTTCATCTGAGATTTTATTCCTTCGAAGTTCCCAAGAGCTTCAGATATTGAGAAGTATTCTTTTTTTAGCACTTGTAACACAAGTTACCAGAAGTTTAGAGCAAGATGTCAAAAATGCATTGCAGCTCTCGAAGTTAGAAGTCACATATGTGTCTTAGTTATTTTTCTCCTACTGATGAATCACACTGAACAAAACCAGCTTGTAAATGAAAAAGTTTATGTTAGCCCACACTCCCAGACAACAGTCCATCACTGAGAAAAGTCAGGGCCATCGCTCAAGTCAGGAACCTAAAGGCAGATACTGGTGCAGAGACCACAGAGTAAACCATTGCTTACAGGCTTGCTCCTCGTGTCTTGTTGAGCTTGTTTTCTTATATAACCTAGGACTCATCTGCCCATGGGTGACATTGCCCCTGCCTATAGGTGGGTCTGCCCACATCAGTCAATAATCAAGAAAATACCTGACAGACTTGCCTATAGGCCAGTTGTATGTGGGCATTTTGTCAGTTGACAGTTCTCTTCCCAGATAGCTCTAGTTTGGGTCAAGTTGACAAATAAAACAGCAAAAGCAAAGCAACACAGGAGGTCTCAGTGGACTAAAGTCAGAGTGATAGCCAGAATACAGTTCTTTATTGAGCCTCCTAGAGGTCATTTCCTTGGCTTTTCCTGCTTCTCTGGCTGCCCTCATTTCTGCGTGTTCTTTTGTCTTCTGGGCCAGCAATGTCCTGTGTACTTTTTAAGGTAGAGATTAACTTCTCTCCTCCTCTGCTGTTTCAAGGATCCTTGTGTTTATATTGCAAACTTCCCATAAATAACCCCAAACAATCTGTTTAAAGTCAACTGAGAGGCAACTTGGATTCCATCTCCTATCCTAATTCTCTTAATGTCTCAAGAAAAGAAAGCCGAGAAAAATAGAGGACACTCTGCATCTTCCTCTGGCTTTCACATGAGTGGACATACCTGTATACTCAAGTGCATGAACTACACCACACACAGAATAAAAGCAAAAAACAAAAAACAAACAAAAACCTTCTGATATATCAAGTATCCCAAACCTGTATTACATTTAGGGACATTCCTAATTTTTGCTGATTACATCTCAGGAAACAAACTGTATCTACTTCTTCAAGACCTTAACCCAAAATTAAGGGGAACATTATCATATTTTAAAATTATTTTTATTTTATGTGTATGTGCCTTTCCTTGAATGTATGTATGTGTACTACTGTATTCGTTCGGTGCCTGAAGCGTCAAGAAGAGGCCATGGAGTTCCTGGAAACTGGAGATATGGACAGTTGTGAGCTGCCATTTGGATGCTGGAATAGAACCTCAGCCTCCTGCAAGAGCAGCCAGTGTTCTAACCACTGGCCCATCTCTCTAGCCCCAGAGCATTATCATTTTTAATGTTACTGAAATTTAGTCTTACCATTTAATTTAATGTTACTGAAATACTAGCAGATAAAATCAGATCACCACTTAAGGGACTCTAGAGGCTCCTCTCATGAATACTATTTCCCCTAAATATTCATATTTAGTTAAATAAATTAATATCTTGTATTTTCTATTAAGAGTCTTTACCTTACTAGGTTCCACAGTTCACATTCTTCATTGGATTTTGTTGAAGTTCTGGGTAAGCCTGCCCCCTCTCTCTGCTGCTCCATCTTTCGGAGGCCTGTTTTGCTTCTATCTTGGATTGTACTTTCTACTGATTTTTTTAAAAGCAAATTGTCATTTCTTGTGTCACTTTAAGGATCCTATGTACTCTGTCTTGTGTATTGTACATGAATTTTCAAACAAATTATTTTAGCAGTAGAGAAAGAAAAGTTCTATGCGGGACTGAAGCTTTTGAGTAGATTCTCCTCTGCTCACTTCTTTTTTTGTATCCCCACCCTTGTATTCCTTCATGGATGCACGCACCTACCAATAACCACTTATCTTCCCTTGTCTTCCAGTTATCACATCTGTGATTTTGTCGAGGTTTAGAACTTACAACCAAGGATAACATGATCTTACATAAGAATTTCTAACCGCACCACTAAATGTCATATCCATTACAAACATAAATATTATGGGGTTTCATACAGAAGTGAATGTCTTTCTAATTTACACTGACCAGGGAAGACTCTTGAAAGATGGTTGACTTAACTGTAGTTTGAATACTGCTGTGTCTAGAAAAGAAGGGCTCATCAAGTGAAAGTGACAAGACATAGGGGAAAAAATGGGTATATTGCTTTGAAACTTTTCCTCCCACTCCCAGTTTTCATTGGCCTAAACTTGACAAGGAGGCAAGGAGACAGACTCACCTTGTTCCAACTTGTTTCCTTTGTCACATGGGAAACTGTACCTTTCAAGTGCACAAGAACTCAAAGTAGAGAAATTGAGGATAGCCTCTTCTCTTTTCTCCTTCATCATATTACCTGACTCAAGAGCAAGAAATTACTCTAGTTTTCCTCAGGACTTTCATACAGGAAAAAAACTTATTCTGCCTAGGATACTGTAGATCCTCAGCTTAGAACCCTAAAGCAAGCCATTTTCCTTGGGTCTGCATGCCTGCCTCCAAGCCAAGATCAGTGACTACCTCAGTGTGTAGAACCATGCCTTGAACTAGCTTAGACAAAATGTATGGAAGGGTTTTATGCTTCGTGTAGGAATATCCAGTGGAAATGCTTGTATGAAATAAGCCATACAAGTTCTTAAATCAGACAGACCCCAGGCCTTAGGCATAGGTTCTTCCTACTGGCAAAGACGAGATGAGCAAGGTTGATCTTATCTCTTACCACATCCTGAAAGAGTGTGAGGAGACAAGTGACTTCAGCCTCGGTTTAACAGACAGATAACATTTTATGAACATTCTTTTCCTGCTGCCTCTAATGAAAGAGTTCTTCATGGAGCCTCTCCCTGCTGAGGTCTGGTGAGAACCCAGAGGCCAAAATGCAGGCTGATTAACAGGCATCACAAGCAGTGACTCAAACCATTTGTGATTTCAGATGAAGCTTGTTACGGTGACTCCACAATTAGGACTTTAGCCCACGTGGCCCATCAGTCCTCCAGGAGGCTATACCAAGCACTATATAAAAGTCCCCACCATCCTAGACTCCACAGTCCACGTCCTTCACTGAATCTCATTGAAGATCAGGTAAACATTTCCTCTCTCTCTCTCTCTCTCTCTCCCCGTCCTTCCCTCCCTTCTTCCATTCTTCCCTCCCTCCCTCCTCTCTGGTGCCCCTTCCCCCAATCCCTGACTGATGTTCCATCTCTGAGAAGCCCCCCAATGTTCTGTTCCTACCATAGACTGTACTTTCTACTACAGTTTTTAGACAGCTTGCCATTTCTTGGTCCACTTTAACTACTTCATTTATTCTGTTTAGTGTATTGTACCTGATTTTTTAAAATTATTAGTTTATTATTATTAGATTCTGTGGTAGGACTAGACAAAAGCCCGGGAGAATAGGAGGATACTTCCATCTAGAAACAAGTGTCAAGGGGATCTAAGATAAGGATATTTTTAAAAAGGAATAAAAATCAGATTTGGAGTTAATTATCTTCTTCCTCTATCTCACTCTCAATCCTTCACAATCATGCACAGCTTTCTAGTCCCCAGCCTTGGTGTCTTAATGTAAAAAGTCTCAAATTGTCTGTTTGTTTTCAGGTTCTTCAAATCATCTGAGATGTCTTTCAATGATCAACAGTGCAAGCAACCATGTGTGCCACCCCCATGTCTTCAAAAGACCCAAGAAAAGTGCCAGGCACAAGCTGAGGAGGTGTGTGTCCCCTCCTGTCAGGACCCCTGCCAAGATAAATGTCCACAACAAGCTCAATGCCAGGAGTTAAGCCAAGGAACCTGCCCTCAACAAGGCCAAGATCCATGTCTACCTCCAAGTCAAGACCCGTGCCTTCCTCAATGTGCGGAGCCATGCCAGGAGCTAGCACAAACAAAATGTGTGGAGGAGTTCCCACAGAAGGTACAGGAGAAGTGTTCATCCCAGAGCAAGGGGAAGTAGCTGCTCAAATGCCATCTGGAGTCAAGAAGATGGCCAACATAAGAAAATCCAACCCCTGTCCTTAAGGTGACCTTCTCCTGTGGGTATCTCTTGTATAAGATACCATCTTGTCTCCTGATTTCCTCAGTATTCCAGGACTTGGTCTGTACCTCTGAAGATAGTTCTCTGTATTTTATTAACCTCTGTGAATAAGTGTTCTCTGCAATCAAGAATATAGGAGATTGTGGTTATCAAAACAGACCACCAAAGTCTAACACAGCTCTCCTAGGGCAAAACCTCACTTAGCTCTTAGTGCATAAGGGCCAAAGATGCCTTCATCCATCTTTCAGACTGCAAGGCTCTCTTTCAAGCCTCAAGAGAATCTTAATTTAACGGCTTTTTGGAGAGCATCACCACTACAACGGGTATTAAAGGAAGTTGGTGATGCTACAGAATCAAAAATGGTTTCATTTTGTTTCTGCACTCCAACCCCGCCCCTCCAAAAAATGCTGGACATTATAATGTGGTCTGTGCTTTGCAAAATTCAAACAAAATGTTTTAAAAGCCAATTTCAAACAGCCAATAAGAAACAAAGTTGAGATCTTTGGATCCGTGTCAGTCTTTGTGCTTTGTAACTGATCTGCTTTGGACCATTTGGTTTGAGAGGGCTTTGGAGACTGTGTCTGGTCTTTAACTTGTGTTTCTGTGATAGGAGCTGGATTGTATCCAGCTTCCTTGCCTTTTCCCCTTGGTGAAAGTAAAATATATAATAAAGCTCTTCCTAAGGCTGACTTCTGATGTGATATGTGTCTTTCCCTTACCTCGGCTGTCTCTCTGGGAAGTATATTCTCTTGTTGGAAGTAAGTCTGTGGAAAGAATGAAAATGTATCTCACAGATGCACAGAACAGCAGCTGAGAGATCTCCTTTGGATCACATAGACCAGGCTACACACAACCTCTCCAGGCTCATTTGCACATACTTCATATATTAGAAAATGTAACAAAAGCTGACACCTTCCCATGCTGAGAACCTTAGGCCCAGGTTCTTTCCACAAAGAGAGTCCACTCACTCTTTGGCCTGGTTTCTAGAGGGAAGGCCCAAAATGGAGGAAGAGAAATTGTGTGGAAGAGCTACCCCAAATAAACCCATGGACAGCTATAAATAGCAGAGAGAAATAAAGGTGTCTCTAAGATTAACACAACGTGAGAACCAAAATTGTTTGTCCTGCCATTTGGCCAGATTTCAGTAAAGCTAATCTAGGTGACCTGGTTGTGTTCCAGTGTACCCCCACCTAAGGACAAAACACAGCTGTGAACTTGTGTATAAGGGTAAAGAAAGTGTTGCACTGGCATGAAAGAGCCAAAGACTGGCTCTTCATTTCTTCATGAATACCCTGACCTGGCCTGTGGGAAAGATGTGTCAAGGCGTGGCCTCAGAATAGAGCAGGAGTTCTTTACCCATCCCTTGCCTTCCCCTCCACAGTCCTGAGAAAATGAGACGGAAGGCCATTTGGAGAACATGTTTAACTTGTTTAACTCACCCAAGGACCACCTGGCACATGGGTCATACCGATCTTTCACATGTAGAGATTTTTATAGGATAAGACACAAATATGACAGAATTTGAGAAGAGGTTTCAAGAGGCAATGTGAACTGGTGAAATGAGGTATGCGGGTGATCTAGCCACATCCTGAGCGTTGTGCCTTCTCAACAAGATCCTCACAAACAGCTTCAGGGAGTTCAGCTGCCCTCTGTTAAGGAACATGCTTGACCTTACACAGGGCCCTGTAGTTCAGAATGCTAACCCAGTCACTCTGTATCCTGAACATAGCTCTTATTGGCATGACAAAAGTTCATGTGACACTCAGGGAGGTTTTTGGAAACTGTCTTTTCAATTATCATAAGCAGTATCCTCATAAGCAGTATCCAGTCATTTTCCAAATGCCAGGCACTCTGCCAGTTACTGGAGAGAGATGATGAGCCAGGAAGTCAGTATCCTGTGCAGAGCCAGAGCTGTCTTTTTCTGACATCCACTCTCACCAACAACTTTTTCCAAAACTTCTCTGAACCTCTCAAGTCCCTGAACATTTCCAGATACCTGGGTTAAAGTTCTCTTGCCCCACTGGCTAGCTGAATAGCTTTTTTCTCACCCATTTTCCACACTGAAAATATTTCATTAATCTCCAGGGCCTAGTTGATTCACAAATGAATCCTGCAAAAAGATCCCCAAAATCCTATCATTGAGACTTCTAATGAGCTGATAAATCTCATTGCTATGTTTCTAGCTTGGCTCTAGTACAGCAAAGGTCTTTGTCCACTAACACTAAAGGTACCCATTGCAATCCAAAATCAGATACCCAGATCTTGAGAGGAAGTGCAGAGCTAATGAGCAGAGATGGCCCAACCATATCAGACAGAAAAAGAGCCAGATGATTACAGGGGAGGCCTCGTGGATGGGAAGTGTACTAGGCTGCAGATTAAAGATAGGAAAGCAGATGCCAAGGAGCTGAAAAAGCCTTCATCTAGCTATCATGGGAACCTACCCACAATCTTGTGTTCACAGAACTCTGATACAGGCCTCACAGTCCATGCTCACAAAGCCTGAAAGCCATGAGGACAGCTAGGATCAACCATATAACAGCCAGATTGCCCTAGCTGACTGCATGTGTGCTGAAGCCATCCAGAGGAAAATATCAAAGAGATTCCCAGTATTGGGACTTCTAGGTGGTAGTTAACTGGGTATGTGACAGTGGTGGGCCTGTGGGAAAAAAAGTTCAAGGGAAGATGATGTGTATTTACTGATTATTCAAAAGAGCTATGGAGAGTCCCATCACCACCACCAGTGTGTTGATCCTGGCTCCAAAGAGCCACAATGGCATGTAAAGGAAATATAGATGGAACAATTGGGAAGACAGTCAACCAGAAACAACTTATCACATATTTGGTAAAAGAGAAGAAGGAGAATAAGAAGGAGGAGGAGGAGGAGGAGGAGGAGGAGGAGGAGGAGGAGGAGGAGGAGAAGAAGAAGAAGAAGAAGAAGAAGAAGAAGAAGAAGAAGAAGAAGAATGTGGGAAGCCGCCTGAGTCGCACCCACATTCGCCATTACAAGATAGCGCCTACATCTGGCCAAGGACAAGTTGTAAACAGGCTAGTGCGCATGTACCTGGTAATTTTCCACCTCAGAGTCTCAGCCTCTCTCGTGGCGGCATCTGGCCTGATGCGGGGAGCCAATGGGGAAGCTCCATGTCCCAGGCAAGCGCTGTGACCTATATAAGGGACGGGTGTTCTATTGTTCGGGGTCTCCACTCATGGCAAGCTTATGCTCTCCCTCTCAAGATGCATTAAAGCTTTACTGCAGAAGGATCCTATGTGTGCCGCGTCGTTCTTGCTGGCGAGACTGTAGCGCGGGACAGAAGAAGAAGAAGGAGAAGGAGAAGGAGAAGGAGAAGGAGAAGGAGAAGGAGAAGGAGAAGAAGAAGGAGAAGGAGAAGGAGAAGAAGAAGGAGGAGGAGGAGGAAGAGGAGGAAGAGGAGGAGGAGGAGGAGGAGGAGGAGGAAGAAGAAGAAGAAGAAGAAGAAGAAGAAGAAGAAGAAGAAGAAGA
>JADRCH010000009.1:90389-126778 GCA_019843965.1 Rhynchomys soricoides
GAAGAAGAAGAAGAAGAAGAAGAAGAAGAAGAAGAAGAAGAAGAAGAAGAAGAAGAAGAAGAAGAAAGGAAGGATGGACTTTTAACAAAGATGAGATTTCTATGAAGTGTAAAAGAAGAAACTTGGAACCCACAGGCAGAAGCTATGAACTGTGGGTCTGTTATTAAAACAGAAGCTGCCATGGATACTGTAGATGCATTGTGTCCCCAAGAACTGGAGATGCACAAGAAAGCAGGAGACAGGCAAACTTTCCAAGGGTTTCTAACTCTCCTTACCCAGTGGTCTGGACAGAACTAGGACAGGGGCAAGAATTCTCCCTAGGAACATGAGATCCCAAAACCCTTACCCCGAGCTGAAGAGGTAGAAAGGCCACTGGCACCTAGAACACTTTTTGATAGCTTTCTGAGGGTCTAGGCTCCTGGGGACCAACAGAGTATGTGACTCCACACTTAAAGCCAAACATAGGGACAAGTAAATAGTAGGGAGTGGCTCACTCATATGTAAGGTTCTCTGATCTGTTTAAGGAACCAAGATGTCCGTCCTGAGTACATTGTAGCAATTCCTGTGGATCTCCAAACCTAATCTCCCTGCTGAGCTGCTTTCCCCATCTCCTCCACTTCTATCCTTACCTTTCTGTCATCCCCACAGTGCCCATGTGGCCTACTTGTTTTTCTACCTGACAACTCTTCACAGCCTTCTTTCTGGCTGAACTTGCTTTTCTCTTGACTCAGTTCCATCACTTTTGTTTTGATCAGTCTATGAGATCTTTTCTTGTGTCTCCTTGACCCCATTTTTGAGGCTTATTTTCTAACGATAAAAAAAGCGTACGAGGGAAGTCAACTTCTTGCCTCTTGGGCTCCATGTTGCTATGCCCATCCCAGGACTCTGTACCACAATCTCCCAATGCCTGTGTGTGAATAACATGTATCTTGACAACCCAAGAGGTCCAGATGTCTCCTGGAGCTTGCTACACTCTTTACCTGACTCTATAGGGCCAGGAACCTGGAGTCCAAGAGACCCTCATAATTGGCCAACCAGCAAAACCTCTGAGGCAGAGACAAAGAGAACACTAGCCTCTGGGATAACCTTACCTTAACTGACGAAGTGATCTGCTCATCTTGGTTTATCTAGGAATTTCCAAATTTTCACACTGAAAATTCTGCACCCTGGGAACTCACCCAGTTTTGGACAAGATGGGTCATTGTTCTGCCTCATAGTATACCTGCACACAAAGACATGATGCTCGGTGTTGTAGATGCACAGAAGGAAAGCAAGTAAGGTAGTTCATACTGGGGCAATTTACAATCCTGAGACTTTTCTAGAAACTGAAGAGTCAAATACCTGCCCCCTTTGTAAACACAGTCACTGTGATTTGGTGGGAAGCTGGATCAGCAGCTGGCGTCAAAGTTATTTCTATATAAACCTAAATTAGCAGGTCCTGACCAAGACACTGGTGTACTGGGGCATACACCCTATCACTCCATCCCATTGCCATACAGGCTAGACTTTGCCACTACTGCTCTTTCTCTCCTACAAATGCCCACCTTACACCTAGAGCTGTCTGCAGGACAGGGTAGGCTGGCTGGCTTCCTCACCTAAAGTCTCTGTGTCTCCCTCTTTTGCAGCCTGCCTCATAGCTTATCTGAACTCCTTTGACAACTTCTAAGAATGCTTTTCTCCTCTCCCAACAGCACCGCCTAATGACCACCGACACACTCAGCCTTCCTCTAGACACTTTATCCCCGGCGTGAGTCAGAGAAAGCCAGTCTCTGAATAGGCTGCTTCACAAACAATAAACCAGCCAGTCATATGGTAGCGGACAGCAAATGTTGGTGCCAGGAAATTAGAAGCTGCCAAGATTTCTGCAGGACACATGCTCCTACAGGGCCTGTTCCTGATGCTGTTTGCTGGTTGGCACTAACCAACTTTTACTCCTTCAAATAAAAGGAGCTGAAGGGTGAGGTCTCTGTACACAATGGCATGTGAACCAGGATTGAAAATCTTTCAAAGAACAAATTATGTTCTTTACCATCACTGAAAATATGCAAGCAGAAACCAAATGTCTGTCTGAAAGGGTTTTAGGAATTTGGGGCTAGATTTCTTTTCAATATTTCTATTGTCATGTCCTTTGCATTTGAATTCCTTACAGGGGCCCTGAGATTCTTTTTCTCTCTAAATGAAACAGAACAGTTTGGGCTAGCCAGTCACAATCCAAAAACACAGCACGAGCTTCTCAAGCCTATAGCAGAAAAACAAGTGTGGACTGTCATTCACTGATTGCTTCAACTCTCTTACCAACTCACAACATGGAAGACAGAACTTCTCTACAGTACTCTGGAAAGGGTGCCTTAAGTGGTTAGTGAAATGGACTCTCAGTTTCTATGTTATACACCATAGCAACAAAAATATTTCAGTAGAACCAATAAGCATAGGAAAATACTGCTCATCACACTGTCTATCTGAGAAATACAAATATAAAAAGCAAAGCAAAAACCAACCAAACGAACCAACCAACCAGCCAACCAGCCAACCAGCCAACCAGCCAACCAGCCAACCAGCCAACCAGCCAACCAGCCAACCAGCCAGCCAACCAGCCAACCAACCAACCAACCAACCAGCCAACCAGCCACAGTGGAACACAGCATACTACCTGGGAAGCCTAAAATTAAAGGGCAGAATGCCAGTGTTGGTGCGACTATGGGAGTGCAAACAGGAGCAACCATTTTGGAAATTCTTTATGAGTAATTAGTAAAGCCAAATATACGCATAGCCACTGAGTACAATGACTACTGAGTTCTCTCCTAGCAATGGGCCCTGAATGTGGTCACCCAATGCTTATACAGGATAATCATTCTAGTGTAACTCCTAGTAGTTAAAGATTGGAAACAACTCAAAGTCCCACCAAAGAATAAATAAATAAACCCATGCAAATGATTGTCTACTGCACAAAGCAATGTGGGTGACTCCCACAAACATTAATTAAATGATCAAGAAAGTCAGACTCGTTTTAGAAAGTGTTAGTATGAACCATAAAATTCTTATCTATTGAAGGCAAAGCTGTCTGTATCAGCACAGAAAAATCTATCCTGATACTTTACCCAATGGGAGCAGATTTTAAACTATTTAAAACACAGCAGAGACTCAGGAATAAGAGTATCTGGATTTAAATCTCAGGTTTCTCAATATCTGTGAGATTTTGAGTAAGTCTTCATTTGAGCCTTGTATTCTTGCTTTTAAAGTAGTCATCACAATATGACCTACCTCTTTTGCTTGTTAATATAAAGAAGTTTATATTCATAAAATGATTAGAGAAAAAGCATTTGACTGCATTATTGTTTCTGAGCAGTTGCTACATGCCAGGCTTTCTCCTAGACAGTATGAATACAGTGGTAAGCAGGCGGATGTAGTCCTGTAGGTAAGCACGAGCACCAGTAGAAAAATAAATCATTACAGAACATACATAGTGTGCTGAAGTAAACACATATGGATTGAAGTAACACATAATTCAAAATTTTGTTATACTAGAAGTGGAGACGAATCCCTTGGTATAAAAAACAAGGAACCTGGGAATAGTTCAGGTGAAGAAAGGGTTATTAAAAAAATGAAGAGTAGAAAAGCAAAGTATTTAGGGGGAAATCACACACACACACGCACACGCACACACACACATGCACACACGCACACACACGCACACGCACACACGCACGCGCACGCCCACGCGCACGCACACACACGCACGCACACATGCACACACACGCACACACGCGCGTGTGCACACACGCACACACGCACATGCACACGCGCACGTGCACACACGCACACACGCACATGCACGCGCGCACACACGCACACGCACACACACGCACACGCACGCACACACATGCACACACGCACACACACACATGCGCACACACGCGCGCACATACGCACGTACACGCACACGCGCGCGCGCGCGCACACACGCACACACACGCATACACACACACATGCACACACACACACACACACACGCACACACACGCACAGCATTACAAAGACAGAATCTGACTAAAAGTTATAGAAGGAGGGTTGTATATACAAGAGTCAATTCCCATAAGACTTTGTCCTAAAAATTAAGGCAAATGATTGACTATTTTAAGGCATAGAACTGTTGTTGTAATTACATATTAAAATATCACTCTAGTTAACATTATGAGAATGGATTACAGGAAACAGGTTAAAAGGACAGGAAACACGATTGCTTTACCGGAAGTTTCTAGAACCATCACCGCATAGCAGCAGCCACCATCTGATGAACGAGGACAGATGAAGAGATAGGTTTGACGGTGAGCAGGGAAAAGAGCAGACCAGGGACTTAGTTTTTAGTGCATTCATGTTGAGATGCTTATAACACCCAAGCAAATACAGAAGGTGTGCAGAGTCAGAAGCTCTGGTGTGGGGAAGTGGAGACAAGGGAATCTACCCTGGGGACCTGTGATCGCATGGGCAGTACGAAAATTTTAAGGTGATGACATCACCATCAGCAGAATATAGATCATGAAGAGGACTGAAGACCATGTTCCTGGAAACTCCCAACATGTGGATGCAGAGGAGAAGAGACTTTAGGAAAATAGTAGAGAAGAAGCAGTGAGTAACTTAAGAGAAAATTCAGGAAGGAGCAAATGTGCAACAATGATGCTGGGGAGGATCAGTAAGCAAATTGATGCTGCAGCAGAATGGGAGTACTGAGGTGGGATAGTATCCCAGGTCAGCCACCCACTGATGCGTCTGTCACAGGTACTACTCACGCACTCTGTATGTCTAGTACACTTCGTTTTCACAGTCCCACCATTCATCAGGTTCCGATAGACAGTAATAGTTGAGTGAATGAGCCACTAATGAACTGAGGGCCTGAAAGTTTTAATAACTTGGTCAAGATTACCCAGTCTATTTGGTTCCTGCTATTGTTTCAAATGTGAGATCTCAGCCTGCCTGCCATCTCCAACCTGCCTGTTACTTATACTTCCCTGCTATTGTAGTGGTAGTCACTTATGCTTATCCTTGTGGCGCTACAAGACTAAATAAACCTTTTATTCTATTAAAAAAATTATCCAGCCAGTAAGCACGAGCACTGGAATCCAGATCATCTGACTGCAAGAGCCATCTTCTTGATCTAAGACTACACCCATTAGCCAGGAAAAAGACCTCTGGTGGCACGCTCTCGTTCAAACTCAATGTGGCAGTTTGAAGAGTATCATGTCTACCTTCAAAATGGAATCTGATGCTTAAGAGTTCATTCAAACATCTGTATTAGGAGTGATAGGTACTCCTCTAGAGCACCTAATCAGAGTCTAATGCACCTTGGAGTAACTCCTTCTGCCAAGTAAACGTATGGTTTTAGTCAGATCTGAGATCTTGTCTCAGTCAAGCAAAAACGTGAGCCCGACAACTCATAGTGTAAATACCCGTTCAGAATGTAGTCAGGATCAATGTAAGAGAGATGATGGATACATTTTGTTGTGATGATGGTGATGATGGTGATGGTGGTGGTGGTGGTGGTGGTGATGGTGATGATGATGATGATGACGATGACGATGACGATGACGATGATGATGATGATGAAGAAATGATTTTGGAGAACTGTTATTTAAATGAGACTGTCTCCCATAGCCTCATGTATTTGAACACGAGATCCTCAGTTGGTGTTACTGTTTGGGGGGAGGTGGGTTAGATATACCCTTGTTGGAGAAAGTGCATCACTGGAGGTGGACTTTGAGAGTTTAAAGCCTCATATCATTGCCAGTTGTTCTCTTTGATTTCTACCTGTGGTTCTCAGCTTATTGCTCCTGCTGCCATGTCTCTCCTCATGATGGTAATGGACTCTCATCCCTCTGGTATCATAAGCCCACATGAACACTTCCTCCTATAAGTTGTTATAGTCAGGGCATTTTGTTGCAGCAATAGAAAAGCAATGAATACAGGAGAGAAGAATGAATATTCTCAGGCATGAATGTGTCAACAGAACTTCTCTGATTGCATTACCTTTCATTAATAACATCAGGGCAGCATACCTATCTATAGCTTAATGCTTATATTCCTGTTTATTTAATCATTCTTCCATGATGTGAATGAAGATAAAAAAAAAAAAAAATAGCAAAAATCTCCAATATTCTAGCTTGGCCAACTAGGTGAATTCTAGAGCACTTTCAGAGAGGTGAATATTAGGAACTCAGAGATATATGCTCAGAAATATATGTGTGTGTGTGTGTGTGTGTGTGTATGAGAGTTGTTATCACACAGAAGATATTAGAGATATGAGAGAGGCTCAGATAACTAAGATCAAGGGAAAGAGAGCCCTAATAAGCCCAGGATACAGTTGGATCTCAGAGTTGAATAGCAGAGTAGGAATCTATACAAGAAACCCAGAGTAAAGAAAGCTAAAAGGATGGGAAGAGGAGATAGGAGTCCGAAAAGAAGGATGATCAATAGACTAAAGCAATTCTAATAGGACAGTAAATGCAGCATGACCAGGAAATGTTTAGTGGCAGCTCAGGAGACAGATTAGGACAGAATAGGCTCAGCGTCTACAGAGAGGGGCTGAGGGAATGTTTGGATTCACCAGGACTGGTTTGCTATCTAGAGCAACCTGGGCCAGACTCACCTGAGGACATAGAGGCTGTAATGAAGGATGTCTTGCTACAGAATTCTGGGTGTGGGTACACTGGTGGGGACAAAGCAAGGTTGAGTACATGATTCCCAACACCAGCAAAGAAGCCAATGCTGAAGCCCAGACTTGCATTTATAAGGCTTCTATGGGTGGACCTGGACTACTCATATGAACGCTATGCCCCAATTGCAAAAGTAGCCACACCTGAGCCTTTAAAGCCACAGAAGCTGAATCAAGTGCAAATGACAAATGCTCTTTAGGTCCGCAAGGGTTCCATATGTGGCTACTTCTCATAGGCCTTTGAACTCATATCAGCCTCAGTGCCTCTACTGTGTTCATCTGGGAGAGGGAGCCTCACTTCCATATTGTTCCGTAGAATCTCACACACATGATGCTTGCCCACAACATTCTTGCACACCATGTGCCACAAGCATGTGCATGCACACTGAGCATCAGTACAATGACTCTGGATAATGAGACCAAGTCTCCCTTGCCGTCCTTGAATCAGGCCATGAAGGTAGAAGGTGTTGGCCACAGATTTCATCTATGTGGAATCAAGCCCCTATCCGATGACTGGGCGATTACTATCAGGGAGTTCTCTCCAAGGCTGGAAAATTGGTCATAACTAAGCTCAGGGAGGTTCCAAGATGAAGAGGAAGCTATCCCTGTGTTCTACAGGATGGGGAGGCACCAAACTGTCCCTACAGTCCTGTTTGAGGAGCAAGGAAAAGCTCCAACCCAGAAGACCTCTCAAATACTAATACCCACACAAGACTTGATGTCATCTATCCCCCCCCACACACTCAACATCACTCATTTCAAACTTTATTTTTTTACTGCATAAAATATCAATAAAAAAATACTGACTCACTAGTCCACATTGAAGCTAAGAGCTCAGTCCTCAGATGACAAGTGTGTTCTTCTAGTTATGTATTGGCCACTTGGTTGGAGGTTAAAAATAGGGTCAGAGCATTGACTCTGGACTCTAGTACTTAGGTAATTGCAGCTTAACTTGTCTATCGCCCAAAACTATCACCCAAATTTATCTTGACACAATTTCAAATGCAGAAATTTTGGGCTCAGTGGTACAGCAGCCAGGGCAGGAGGGACTAGGGATTTGGAAAAGGCCTAATGAAGTCACCACATTTCCCAATCCTCTTTCCCCCCCCCCCCCCAACTCTCCAGACTAGGGTTAAAACACCTGAGAGGTGGCTCAGAAGGGTTGACTCATGGACAGGGCTTAAAGAAGAGGAGGCCTTCATGAAGAGCTTTGAACATGTTGTAACAAAGGGTCAGGTGAGAGGCAACAATGAGAACCATTGTTATCAATACTTTGGCTAGACCCTCCAGCTGGCAAACACCCTTCAGCCTGTGCATCCCCAGGTGCTGCTAAAGATAAAGGTAGGTGAGTATCACTAACTGTTCTGTCCACAGCTTCAAGTGATGTTAAAAATCACTCCACTTCACACTACATACATAATGAGTCTGTGGACATAAAAATTATTGGCAGCTAAGTACAAAGGTGATTGCTCATCAAACTGGCATGATGTGTCCAATCATCTACTATTTCACTCAATAAGCATGTAATGGAATATTTGGCTTGGGATTCAGCCAGGTCCTAGAAGTTCTGAAAATAGTAACACAATTTTCCTGTCCTCATGGCACTAAAGCTCACAAAAAGAGGAAGATGCAGAAACAGAAAAAGAAAATTACAACATACTAAAAAAAAAAAATGTCATAAAAACGTTGACTGCTTAAAAGGCAACATCAATTAGCTTTTGCATCATGGTAAGACAAATTCTGTGCTCTTAGGTTCATGCTTTAATAAATGAAAATTTTATTCTTTCAAATAGAAAATTGAATGCTAAAGTTCAAACTCTCAATTACTTTCTGATTTATAAATTTTATAACATCAAAAAAATCAGAGAAATTACCCCAAACCCAAAAGTACAACTTCATCCCTTTAGTTGGTAGCATTAAAACAAATGTTTGGAAAGACAGCAATATTTTCACATGAAATGAATCTTTGTTTGATTGACAGAAATGAAAGACAAATGATGTACTTTTATACCGGATTCAGGTAGAGTTCTAAGTGACTTGGTCCCATGCTCCATTGATCATTCATACAAGCATTTATCTTGGAAAATTCTGCCCGGAAATTCAGTCAACTCTATAATACATTGCTTCTACAAGGAGGCTGGCAGTGAAAGCATTTGCATTTCATTAGCAACTGGGTGCTGAGACAGTGGAGACAGGAGTGTTGCAGAAGGTTTTGGGTTTTGTTTTCTTTTGTTCTTGTCTTGGCTTTTTGTTTGTTTGTTTTTTCTTCTTTTGTTTCAGTAACTAAGCAACCTTTTCAGGTTTTTTTAGAACACAATTATCTACTTATACTCTAGCTCTGAAAACTTAGCCAAGGATTTATGTAAAGTTCCTAACTTCCTAGAGAAAAATCTAGCGCTTTCTGTGGGTGGCCCCAAAGGCTAGCTCCATTCACAGGCAGATAGACTTCCTTCTTGATTAGAGCACTGGTTTGACTTCTTCATTTTCATGTTTGATTATCAACCTAGCTACCAACTAAGCAAAAAGCCCTAGTAAGTGAATACAGACAACAGTGTTCCAGGTACATATCTTAGAGGGAACTTCTTATCTACCGAGGCTAGAAGGTTCAGCCAAAAGAATAGTGATTTACCACAACTAGTGCTTTTGTGCACCTGGAGTATGCCACCTCATTCAAACCACACAACAGCTGCCTCATCTCTGACTTTTTAAAACCAGAGCATCACATACATTTATTTAAGATGTAATGTCAGTGTTAAAATTGCCATGATTAAGTCTTAACTGCGCTAAGAAAATGTAGTCATTTAAGTGCCTTTAAAGTTATTCCCTCCAGATATGGCTAAGCATCTCAAAGACTTGCTGTGCTAGGGTGGAGGGGATAGCCATGGGTCTCCTACCTGCTCGGAGGAGAAGGGGAAGAGGAATGGGGAAAGGATTGTAGAAGAGAGTGACCAGGAGAGGGGCCACGAGAGGGATGTAAAGTGAACTAAGTGAAAAATAAAAAACACAAATTTAAAAAGTTATTCCCTCCAAAACCAGCTTTCCCACCACCACACAGCACACACCATACTTCCAAATAGTTCTCTTTTGGGGGGACTTTCATTTAATTAGTGACCTGCTTTGGAGACACTGAAAGACTCCTTTCCCCAAATAAAACTTAACCTTGACAAATTATATGTTGCATAGAATTCTTTACTTACAAGCCAAAACGCAAATACCCTACAGAATAATTTTAACTTTTTTACCCCACAGTAAAGACTGTCTGTCTTGAAAACTATGATGGAGATGGCCTATTAGCTTTCAGTTAACAGGCATTACTGTTTATCAATCATTTAAAAACAAAATCCAAAAATAACCCCCACAAACAACATGGGGTACTGCGCTAGTATTTCCTGACTCACAGGCATATGGACTAGTCCCAAAGCTCTATCTCCTCCACATCCCCCTCTTATGTAAGTGGATGGAATTTTTAATTATTCAATATGAAGTCTGAACTAGGATTATTGGCCCTTTGTATACATTTAAATTTTAGGTTAACAATGACTAGTGTGGAAACCGATCTGTGACAATAGGGAGCCTTCACACTCCACTCAAGCTTTATTGTTTGTTCCTCCTGCTTAAGTAACACATATTTAATTGCTGTGAGCTGCCTCATCTAGAAGTTGGGTCACTGTGGTACAGACCTAGTGAAGACGTGAAGCCATGTTTTGAATCCAATTATGTTGGCTCCGAATTTTTCCTACTAAACACTGGGCAACATAGTCTGAGGAAGTCACCATCCACCACTCTGCCCCTTTAAGTTCTATCTGCATGACAAACACAGTAAGACTGGGTTTGAGGATTTAGGTCAGTGGAATAACACTCACTATTGTAAGCTCCCTGTGAGACTATGTTCAGAAGGTGCCTTGGACTACCATGTGTTGAACTTGAATTTTATGTAAGTCATACTGAAAACTGTGATAAGCTATTTCTGTAGAGGCCACTACACTCTTGACGGACACTCAGTACCCCTCTCTAAAGTTATGCTGACAGAGGTTTCTTAGTAGGGAAAATGTCTCCCTTAAGAAAGCCAAGATCCTACAGTAGATTCCGATTTTTCTTTTTGCTGTAGCCATAGTACAAAAGTGCCAGATTTAATCATGAAGGAAACAAGAGACAAACTACTAAACTACTGACTAATAGTCCTTAACACAGTCAAGGCAGTCACAAATAAACAAAGTCTAAGAAACTGTCACATTTAGAGAAGCCTAAGAAAGTCTGACAACTAACACATTGTCTCAAATGGGTTGTTGAAACCCAAGAAGGACATCAGGAGAAACCTAGTGGGCTTCAAATACAATATTGGCATTAGTTCACAGTAATCTATATTTTTTAAATACATCTTTTAAAGTTTTATTTATATTTTATTTTTTGTGTATGTTTGTGTGGTTATGTAAGCTTATGTGTGCCCGCATCCCCTGTGCATGCAGGATCCTGCAGAGCAGAAGGCATCAGATCCCTTGAAACTGGAGTTACAAACAGTTAAACCTTCATGTAGGTGCTGGGAATTGAACTCTGGTCCTCTGGAAGAACAGGCAGTGCTTTTATACCTTAAGCTACCTCTCACAATAATGTATATTGAATTTGATTCCAGAGCACATCAAAGGTGCCATGATAATATAAGATGTTAGCAACAGGAAAAACTGGGTTTAATATAAGATGTTAGCAGCAGGAAAAACTGGGTTTAATATAAGATGTTAGCAGCAGGAAAAACTGGGTTTAAGAAACACCCTAGAACACCCTCAACTCTACCTTTGCAATTTTACTATAATTCTAAAACTATTGTAAAATTTAAAATTATTTTACACTTGATTAATGATAAAGAACTTTTGTGTGTGTAGACAGGGAAGAAAAAAAAAGTGATCAAGATATCAAATTTCCCAAATTAAGTAATGAGTATAAGTTGACTGAAATTAAATGGTAATAGTTTATTTGTAGACACAACAAAATGACAATAGAAATAACAAATAATAACACCAAGAATATATTTCTATGTCAGCTGCCGTTCCTCATGCATGGTAGCATTCAATACACAAATGTTATAAAAAACTAAAAATACGAGCACAGAGAAAGACAAAAATCAATGGAACAGGACAGACAACGGGGGTGTGTGTGAGAGAAGAATATCTAATTTAGAATAACTAATTAATAAATAATTGGGCCAAAATGTGGAAAAGCTTATTAAAATTTCAGAATAATTTTATTTTAATCCCAAATGCAATGGCTAAAACCTCGGAACTGAAGAGATGTCACCATCGTTAAGAGCATTTTCTGTTTTTGCACAGGACCCAATTTTGATGCCCAGTACTCACAAATGGTGGCTCACAATCATCTGTAATTCTAGTTCCAGGGGATCCAGTGCCCTCTTCTGGGCTCCACAGGCACCAGGCATATACATGATATACATATGTACATGCAGGCAAGGCCTACATATTAAGTAAATAAATACTTTTTTAAAAAACTAACAACCTTAAAATTAAACATAGTAAAAGATAGATAATTTGAACTTAAGGGTTTCTAAGTGAGGAAAGATAAGCAAGAGCAAGGAAAAACACAACTTACATGTCTAAAGATATAAACATAATTACATAGCACAATGCACGAAGGTAGCGAGAAGCTTCAGCAGCCTAGTGTACTTGCTGGGTAAGTGTGAGTAGCTGAATTCAAATCCCTAGAACCCACATAAAGAGTCAGGCAGGCTGTGTTTGCATCTATAATCCCAGGACTTGGGTCAGGGACCACAAATAGGAGGATCACTAGGGCTTCCCGGAAGGCCAACAGCCTAGATGCTCTTGGGGAAGACCCAGGTTTGGTACCCAACACCCACATCAGGCAGTCCACAACCACCTGGAACTCTGGTTCCAGGGAATCCAGTAACCATTTCTGGCCCCCATGGCCACTGCACTCATGAAGTACACATATGGACAAGCAGAAACAGACACGTGAATAAACAGACAGACAGATAGTAAATACTTTAAAAATAATAAGATAGGGAATGATAGAACAGGACACTCTGGCTTTCTTACATGATCACGGTCATACACTCGCATACACTACACAACACATTTAAAAAAATCTCTGGGTAAAAACATTTACAACACATAGGACAAGCAAGAGAATAATATCCTTAGTGTATCATAGAAACTAAAAATAAATCAGAAGCAAGAAAAAGTCATGAGTGAAAATTCATAAATGTACAAAATTAATATCAATAAAGATGCAAAAACCGTTCATCCTTAGTAATCATAAAAAATAATGTTATGGCAACAATCTGGCTTTATCCAGTGGACAAACAACGCAGTAAACGGTGTTGACAGAGGCATGTGGAAATAATACCCTTGTACAATGCTTGTGGGAGTCCAAACTGGGACATTCTTTTAGGAGGACACATTTGCAAGGATAACAGCAACAATAATGATGATGATAGCCCAGGGATTTAGCTTGCTATGGGTCAGAGCACAGCCTAAGTATTTACCAGGGATTAACCCCCTTGTGTTTCATAGCAACCCAGTAAAGGAACAGCTGTTGTCATGTCACATTCCCCAGGGAGGAATTCCTCACCCTGAGACACCTCTAAGGCCAGCCAGCCAGCAGGTGGCAGAGGTGGAATCTAATTCTAAGTGGAATGCTTCCACATTGTCCTTGCTGGAACACAAACCAGGATATGTGTATACTGGACTTGGTACCTGCTTCTAGGGAATTGCCCTAAGAAAACAGTTGATGGTCTAAAGATGGCTCAGAAGGTAAAGGCGCCTGCTGGCAAGCATGAAGACCTTAGTTTAAATGAGGAGAGAGTCAGTTCCCCACAGTTCTTTTTTTACGTCCACGTGTGTGTTCACACACATACATGCACGCAAATAAATCAGTGAAATAAAAATAAAGAAAAAAGGTGAAGAAAACAATTAATGATGTTTATTTATTAGAAAACGTCTGCAGCACAGTAGGGGGAAAGTAATCACATACACAGCACTGATTAACTATTTTAATTGTAGAATGCAATAGTATTTGACCATTAGAAAAGCTACAGAAAACACGATATATATTGTTTAATGAAAAATAGGCCTTAAAATAATAAATATAGAATTATACATATATAATTCATAAAATATATTCTAAGTAATTATAAAATATGACTAATGTAATCTAGGCCTAAAGATCACTCGTCTCTGATGGTGTCTATGTCTTACAAATGATCTAAATAAGAATTACTTTTGTAATCAAAAGTTAGATAATTTATTTGTTTTTTTATATAAATAAGTTAGAAAGCACCTTATACTTTGATGGTGGGAGTTTCTACACCAGCTTATTTTTTCAGTTGAAAAACCAAAAATTGAATATATTTATAAATTATGAAATTTTGATGAGTGTATCCATCGTGGAATGGCTAACTCGAGTTCATCTGATTCCTGTTGCTGATCTTTTTCTCAATTCTGTTTTTTCCTGTTTCTACCTGATAAAGTTTATAACATGCATATTCTCTTACAAAAGTATGATAATGGCATATTAATAAACAAAACATACTGAAAGATTCTTGACTCTGACATCTGAGCGAACCGGAGATGACAGTTATGTACAAACTAATGAATTAAGGGTTGATCAGCGAAGTCCCTCTAATTTTCTCCATGTGCTTATGTATTTTCAGACCTTTGAGCACAAGGATAAACAAAGATTCATGGCTCAGAGGATGAAGGAGATCTCTGCACTACCCTGGAACAAGCGGCTGTCAGGACCCCTGCTCTGCTAAGCAGCTTCAAGAACTGATTCAAACACAGAAGAGGGTCTCGAAATAGATGGATGACAGAGGGTCACAGAGGAAAGGAGTCCCTTCACAGCATGTGAAAATTGAATGTTAATATTATTCCCTGTCTGACTCCTGGAGCCTTGAAAACTGATACCACCATTAGGACAAAGCAGCCCAAGCAACAGGGCTCAGCTTTCTAGTCCACACAGGGGAGTGTTGCACAATGTTTGCAATACACTGAACCTTTATCCTTGGAAGGATGGTCTATTTCTAGAGGCAGGCAGCACTTAGTGATCTACCAATCACATTCATGCCCATCATCCCATTTGAGGCTGCTGTCACCAGCCTTGGCACTGTGCTATCTGTTGTCTCTTCAGCATTCAAAACAGTACATGCTCATGTGAACTGGGTGTCAGTGGATACAATTAGCAATGGATATAACAGATTTTTATCTGTAAAATCTAAAGAATAATACCTATTTCTCTTGTTTATTGGTGAAATGAACTTAAGTCCTGATCTAAAGTTCTTGACAAGTGGCTGTCAAATAATAAAGGGTAAGTGTAGGTATATAAAAGACAGAGAGGGGTGGGAGAGAGGGAGAGAGAGAGAGAGAGAGAGAGAGAGAGAGAACCTAAAATGTTGAGCTATGAAACCCCAAGGCATTCTTCCTTCCTGAGTGTGTGGGTAATCGCTACCTCAGACTTACCAAGACCCATGGGCCCCATGTGGCAGAAAGCCTTGCAGAGTCAGGTGGGGCCACCTGGTTCACTACTGTCCCCCTCCACCCATTTATCCTCCCAGCTGAGCAGGTAAGAAACCCCTTTGTCTTGCCAGAAAGAACTAGAAAGGCAGCACCTGGGAGAGGCCAGGTTGCCAAACCTAATGAGCTTCACAGGCAGAGCAAGGCCTCACTGGGAGGGAGCAGTGTTTCCACAATGGGTGATGGATGGAGTCCTGCTAATCTGGCCTATCCAGTGTGATGAAAGCAGGAGGTCACTGGCCCCCTTAAGAAGATGCAAGTCTTGCGTACGCTTTCACCCTGGAAGAAGGGTTAATTTTAGCAGAAAATGCTAGCACTTTTGCTCCCCCAGGTTCCTCCAACTCACAAAGCACTTATTCATCTCTTAGGCCCCAAACAGGGCTCATAGTCACTCTTCCACAGAGTAAGTCCTCCCTGGATACAGAGCAACAGATGCTCACAGGGTCTGCTTTCCGCAGGTGTACAGGGTGACTCTGGATCATGGCTTCACCTCTCTCTGAGATCTAAAGACTGTGGCCATACTGCAACAGAACCTGGAAGACACTAGAGTCTGGTGAAGGTACCAGCATTTTCATAGCGCACATACTCGGCTGTGAGATGGGAGTAACCACATGTCAAATTCACAAACTATTTCAAGCATTATACAAAATAACTACACCAGCTCATTAGGACTAACCTGTTCAATGACTTACTCGTTTGCTTCATGTGCCATTGTCCCATAGGCCAATGTGACCTGTCAAACTCAGTCATCTGTACTAAGATCCACCTTCTGATCTGCCCCACAATTGTTGCCAGAATCTGCTGGTTCTGATGGATCCGGCTCTGCTCTCTTTCCTGGTAATAGGCCTGAACCAAGCTCAAGGTGGCTCAGCTCTTCTTTGGGATGCTGTTATTAAAGAAGAAGACACATTTGTCACGCTAAGAGGCAATTGTAATTCTTTCCTATAGAAAAATCCCTGTGAGTAGTCATGTCCTTTAAAGTGAAAATTAAAACTACAATCTACAACAGTGACCTGCCTGTGTGATATGCTGGTGTGGTAGTGGCATGATTGTGTGGAATTATCCATAAACTCTCTGACTGGAACGAAGGACCATTCCATGAGATAGAACCCATGCCCGACTCTGCTTGGGTAGCTAAAGCCCTGAGACTGGATAGGCCATGGGTCTACAGGAAAGCCAGATATCATCGTCCTTCTAAAGGAACAGAGCAATAAAGGACTCCTAACCACATTCTCCCATAGATCAGTGCCTTTCTCAGCCATCATCAGAGAAGCTTCTTCCTGCACCAGTCAGAACTACCACAGAGACCCACAAGTAGGCAATGTGCAGAGAGTAAAAGACTTTGGAATACTCAGTTCTAAATGGGATGTCTTAATCGGATCTCTTCTCTAATGGTTCAGAGAGCCATGGACAAGAGGATGTAGAAAGATTATACAAGTTGTTATCTTACTGGTCTTTTGCTTTGTGGTTTCTTGTTTAGTTCTTTTGTTTGTTGGTTGATTGGTTGGTTGGTTTGTGAGTGTGTGTGTGTGTTTCTTGTGAATCTTTATTGCATTTTTTTTTAATATTCTGGTTTGTTTGTTTGCTCGTTTGTTTTCTAAAGAAAGAGAAAAAGAAAAAGGGAATTGGCTCCTGGGGTGAGAGGGAAAGATCTAAGAGGAGCTGATGGGGAAAACATGATGAGAACATACTGCATACAAAAAAAAAAACCAAACCAGCCGGGCAGTGGTGGCGCACGCCTTTCATCCCAGCACTCGGGAGGCAGAGGCAGGCGGAGCTCTGAGTTCGAGGCCAGCCTGGTCTACAGAGTGAATTCCAGGACAGCCAGGGCTACACAGAGAAACCCTGTCTCGAAAAAAACAAAAAACAAACAAACAAAACAAACCCTCTTCAGATCTCTCTGTGATGTGACCCGATTCCTGAGGTCTCCTTTCATGCCCCTGCAGTGGTTTGTAAAAGTGCCTCACCACTAACGCATTTCCACATAGCCGTTTCCCTCTGCCTGCCTTCACGTGTTTCACCCCTAACGAATCTCTGAAGAAACCTGGCCTTAGCATCTTCTCTTTACGACGCAGACAGGCCAATGAGGCCAGTCAGATTCAGTCATCATTACCAAGATCAGAAGGTACGCTTATCTTCATTTCTAAACTTTGTAACATCTCCTGCATGTGTGCATCTATATTACGCAGTCTTGTGAGCATCCATTTGCATTTATGTTTTCCTTACTAAAAAAGGAGGCACTTGCAGATAGAAATTATGTCATTCTCAGCTTTGTAGCTGCAGCTTCGTGTCAATAAAGCAATGAATGAATAAGGTCATTTCTTTCTTACTCCAGCATGAGTTTCTGGATCTACCTTTCATTCCAGTCTGCCTACAATATACTACTGTCCCACAGATCCCAACTGATCTTTACTCCAGCCCTATTTACGAGGCTTTCCACACTAGCTTCTTGGACATTCAGCATAACAGTCCCATTCATCGGTTTCGACTCAATCACAAATGGGTTCTTGTGAATCTCCATTGACACTTAATGATATTTATATTTATAGCATATATGAGCAAACACCAAGAATGTCAGATATGTCCATTTGTTAGTAGACAGTCTTAATATTTAAGAATAGGTCCTGGAAACAAATTTCTGTCTTACAAAGTTATTGCATAGTAACATATAGATCTTCATTCATTTCTTTAATCCTTTCTTATATGTAGATGTGTTACTTATTAAGGAATAGTGGTAAGCAGTAATATGATATTATGCCTGTCAGCCTGTGTACCCCAGCATGGTTCCAGATACTTACGCAAGTCAGCTGCTAACCCCATGGATATAAGTATGCTGCAATCCTGATTTTCAAAAGGGGAAATTGGGTCTAAGCATATCCAATACTTTGGCTCACGTGACTAAGATGTTATAAGTCTGTCATCTGCATCCAATCATTCCAGGCCCAAGATCCATCTTCTAAACTGTTGTGCTAATTTATTACTGAATGAAAAAATACAAAATAAACAAGGAAAATAAAGACAAAATAAACTACTCAGGTAACATAAGATACAAAATCATATCATTTATAAATACATACATAGAGGTAATAAAACAGGAAAAAAAACCCACATCAAATTATAACATTGGTGGCCCGTGTGAGGGTGCTACAGGATCGGGACTTGGAAATAATGGTCAGGAAGAATCTCATGCTTACCTAAAATAGATCGATATTTAAAAGAGACTACATCTCAGTATCATAAAGTAGTTTAAATTTTATAAAATAAAAATAATCAAGAAATAAAACATACTTCTGTGTTAAATGTGTTCCAAAATGTTTTTTAAAAACTCTCATTTTTCTTTTTCTGTTTTTGTTTTTGTTTTTGTTTTGTTTTGTTTGTTTGGAGACAGGGTTTCTCTGTATAGCCCTGCCTGTCCTGGAACTCACTCTGTAGACCAGGCTGGCCTCGAACTCAGAAATCCGCCTGCTTCTGCCTCACAAGTGCTTTAAAGACTTGTGCCACCACTTCCCGGCCTTATTTTTCTTTTCTTAAAGCATTCCTGTTCTTAAGGCACCCTGTAGGGGATTCACTCAATAGGGGAAAATATCCATAACTTCCACAAAAAATTTGTCATAATTTCCTCATAGACTTCCATCCCACTGTCTTCCCCCAATTCCATGAAAGGCTTTGCTTCAATATTAATTATAATTCCTTACAACTTTTGTCTATTTTTCTACCTCTCAGTCCTTTACTGGTACAAAGTAATTTTAACTTCTCTTCTGAAGACCTTTAATCACGTGGAAATGGCTGTATGTCCTCTATCTGGTTGTGAGAGCAGTGGTAGAAATAGTGGTCGTATTACAATGAGAACAGACCATGGTAATGATGGTGAAGGTGATTGTGATGGTTCTGGTGTTTGAACTGATGATTGTGGAGGTAGATGTGGTCGTGGTAGAGATGGTGCCATTTGAGAAGCATGTGGTTGATGGCAGTTGTGCTAAGGAGTGATGGTGCTGATGTTACTAGTGATGATAATGAGTGTAAGTAGCACAATACTGATGATGGCACTGGTAATGGTGGCAGTGGAGGTAATAATGGGACAACAGGCGCAATGTCACTAAAGTGGATACTGCAGTGGGGGTGATGGTAATGATGATGAAAATGAGTGGAGCTGGCACTGCTGTTCCTAGTGGTCACAGCTGTAATGATGAGTGGTGGAAGTGGTGGTGTTGACAGGGATGATGAGCAGAGGGCATAGCAGAAATCAGGTAATAATGACAGATTGAGCAGATGATAACCATTCTGTGCTTGACATTTGGCATAGGATTGGAAGCAATGGCAGTGTAGACACAGCGCTGGTGATTATGAAAATAAATGTATTCAATTTGAAAGGTATACAAAACAAAAAAATAAACTAATAGTGGTAACTCTGTTCCCAGGTCCACCAAAGTACATACAAATTATATGAGGAGATTGGTGACCTCAAATATAATGGCTTCCAAGTTGGGTTCACTACTAGACTTTACTTGCCCCTTTCCAACCACAGAAGTTTGCTCTTCATCTCAGGCTTCTGAGTCCGTTCCACTTGGGGTTTATCTAGGATGTTGATTTTATATACATACTTTAGAGAAAGAAAAATTGAAGAGAGTAAAAAAGCTATATCAATACATCCTGTCCATAGCCAACTTGTAACAACAATGATAATAATGATAGCAATGGTGTTTCTCTTAGCTCAACCTGCATAAGCTGTGGCCATACCTGCTAAAGCCTGGCCACACTAATTGTCACTTCCTCTGTGGTAAAGTCACCATGTAGGAGGTGAGGCTACATTCCAAGGGTGGTAGCAATGCTCCACGGGGCACACCTGTCCCAACATTCCCACATACACTGAGCCTGGCTAAGGACAGTTGTCCTGTTCTATAACAAACATCAAAGTAAGTAATTAGGCTCAGGAATTAGAAAGCAATTTATATGTAAAAGAAAGAAATGGGAGAAGGGGGAGAGAGAAAGAGAAAGGGAACGGAAGGGTGGAAGAAGGAAGGGAGGGGGCAAATCCCCATGCATACAACAGCCTGTCCAGACATGGAGTAATTACACCAGCTATGGGATCTCTGGAACTCAGAAGCAATTCTCAAACTCATTTTAGCAAAGGCAAGAAGTAATTTGGACTGAAACCAGGCGAGTTCCATCTTTGTCAGCCAATGGTTCAGTTGAATCACTCCATTGTCTTGCACTTGAATCACTGGGATTAGGTAGATTAGAAGCAACAACAGTCACCATGCTCCCACATGCCTTTGGTTCCTTCCTCTGGATTTTACTGAGCTTATAGATCTAACATTATACTCAGCAAAAATGTGTGTTAAGTATGACACCAATATGCTCTGTCCATACCCAACTTGTAATGGCAAAAATAATGATAGTAGTGACTACAACTGGGTGATTAGTCACCAGGGCAAATTCACCCTCCAATGAAATCATATCCATGTAGGGCCACAAATGCAAAGCTCCTCCTAAAGTCATCACTCATTCGTCAATGTCTTCTTGTTTTCAAAAATCTGGTCAGCAAGCTCCCCCTGAGTTCTTTGTAGTCAATGCAAGGACAACATTGTATGGCCCATAATTGTCTTCTTTATTTTCTCATGAAAGATTAAGAGGTCAGCTAGAATTTCAGCCTGTATGGGTCCTCGATTTTCTCGATCCCTCAGAGAATTCAGCCTGGAGTAGCCCCAAGACTAAAAGACCAACAAAATGACCCTCTAATTCAGAGACTTTGGGGTCTAGTCTCTAGACATACTCAACACCTATACTGAGCATCTCCAACCCACTGTGATTGTCTATCAAATGAGAAAATGGGCTGTCAACAAATTTGTGAGGAATGTTAAGACTAGAAATATCTAGGCTTTCTGACATGAAATTCGTAATCAAAGCTAGAGGAAACTTTAGATCAACTACCCCTATTTACTCCTTGGTTCAAATAAGAAAAGTAAGACAGTGCTACACAGCATAAAGCTCAGTCTTTTTTCCCTTGAACTAGAATGCATGTTCCTAAGACAAAAGCAAAGATTGTTTGTTGTGTCTACCTAGAACAATATATAGCAACTGCATAGTTCTCAGAACCTATCTACTGACACTCATTTGATAATGCCATCATAATATATATATATACATATATATATGTATATATATATATGTTGCTTTATTAAAACAAAACAAAATAACAACAAAACAAACAAACAAACCTGAAAGCCCTCAATCCAGGAAAATCTGGCTGCCAACATTATTAGCTAAGACTCAGTTACTTCTAGATACATAACCTAAACAAGCTTTTTAAACCCCATATTTCACTCTTATCCAAAATTTGTGGACAACAGTGAAGAGGATGCTGATGACGGTGGACTGAAGCATGGAATACGTGGCGATCACTGTACATAGGGTGCAGCATATGGTTTGAACTCAGTGAAAGGCCATTATTACCACTGACAACAATAGTACCAAATGACTTAAGGGGGGAAAAAGGAGCTAAGAACGAAAGGGTGAGGCTAACCAGAATTTTGGTCCAACATGAACCATAGAGAATACAAACCCACCAGAGAAAGCCCCTGACCACACCCCACACTATGTGATTGACACCTGACAATTTGGCAGATACTTTGGCTTCTTTTTGTTTCTTTTTCACTACAGCCCTGACTCTTATTCACAGTAAGCTGAGTGGGTAGAAAGCCACTCTGAGCCAGCAGATGGCCACCCCCTAATTTAAATGAATAGTCAATCTTCATTTGGAGCTTTAGTCACCCCCACGTCTTTTCTAGTAGCTTTACCAAACAGAGTGTCTTTAGTTGCCACAACAGCCTCAAGTCAGCAAAACAAATTCATTTTACATGTAAAGAGAAGGTCCAGAAAAGTTAAGGAGCACAATGTAGTCCTACAGCAGGCAAGACACTAAATCAGGTTTATACTCGGATTCCAAAATTCAGGGATCACTTTTAGGAATGAACTAGAAGCAGAATTGAAGTGTCTGGTGGCATTCCAGGCTACACTAGAAGCTCCTCAGACACACTGCCTGAGCATACCTAAGTCCTTGTCAAAAGAGGCCTTGTCAGTGTCAGCTCTTGGGGCTTCTCTGGGTTCAGCAATCTGCTCCTGATGGAAGTGTGTCTGTGTGCTCCAAGAGAAGGGAGCCTGCTCTATGAACACAACAGGAACCCTGTATTACATCACACGTCTCAGGAAGCCTTGAATACTCCATGGAAAACAGAAGAGGAAAGCAAAAGAAACATGTACTTTTCTCCACTGTGGTTTCTCCAAGATCTATGTACCACCACAGTTGCTGTGCATTTAATATGCTTCTTCAGGTCAACTCACTATTTTCACTTGCTGCAATTATTTTAAAAGACATTTTCCTGCAGTATTGCCTTCTCTTATCTCACCCCTAAACAACCATATCTATAAAATTATAGACCTGGAGAACATGTCCTAATGCATATCGAAAGAGATATACAACTATTAGAAGGAGAGCTCATGATTCACTAGTAGCAAGCCTGGTCCGGTTCATGCAACTCCTCAGCAGTACATGAAGAGAAAAAATGTGCTAATTAGTGTGAGGTGCAATCAAGTGCCAAGAATAATTTAATCCAGATACTAGCATCACATTTGTGTTGAAAATGAAAGAACAATAATTCAGAAGCCAGTGGTGACAAATACTTTAAAATGTGTAAAGCAATATGATTTCATGTTACCTCTTAAGGGGTCAACTGGCCTTATAGCTAGAATGAAGCCAGAGAACACAGATCTTCTGGAGAAGACGCGGTTACTGTATGCCCTAGACTAAAACCAACTTTGTCACAAAACTGGATAAGATTTTTCTGTCCTTCCTACCTTCCTCTTCTCTTTCCTTCCCTCCATTTCCGTCTTCATTCCTTATCTTTTTATACACTGTGTGTTCACAGACTCTGGATTCATTAAAAGCTGCAATTACATCCCTGCTTACCAGGAGCAATCTTGTTCGGAGGTGAAAAATAGGAAGAAAACTTAATATTGTCTCATGAAGGTCAAACACCTGATAGCCAGTCCACGACGCTAACAATCCAAAAATTGCAGTCATCTACTTTTTCCCCTACTGACACTCATTATGGTCATATCAGACATTATGCTAGAATCTTGAGATGTAAGACAGCGAACGAGTCCTACCTTCGCTTCCTACAGAAACCTTAACTAATGGGAAACAGGATTACTGGGCTGCAAGAGACTGTATTTTCTCAATCAGGTTGTTATACCATATCGTGGGAGCCTTCATGGATGGGTGTTTGATAAGAGTATTGAAAGGTAAATAGAAATTACAATAATTAAAGTACAGCAAATGATATGACTGCATAAAAACCCTGACTCAGCAGGAAGGGCAGAGTTGTACTTAGTGAGTGTTAGACATAACTTGATTTATGAAATTTACTTGATTATGAAATTAGGACACTAAAGAATTTTAGTAGAAGAATGGTCATAATTTTGGCAAGTCTACTGCTTTGCTAGAGGCAGAGCTACTGAAGGACCATGTGGGTCAGTACTATACTAGCATTGCTAGCAGTAACAATGCCAATGCGAAGTACAGCAAGAGCTAACGTATGAGAAACAAAGAGAAGCCCCTGGGCCAGGGAGGAAGCCAGCACCTAACTGCTTTCCAGGGAAAGGGAACTAGTTCTTGATAGAGTGTGGGATGGGAGGAGAAAGACTGATACCTAAAGAGGACAAGGGTTATGTATATACATCACACATACATCACACAGACATATATATTCACATCTCTCACATATAAACATGTCTATGCATACCTCAAACGCAGCCATGAGAAAATGTATAGATACATCTATACACATCACATGTGTGCATGCTTGCCCCCCGTGTACAAACATATTTATGCTTATATGTCATTCATATACACAAAAATCTCCATACATTTGTACATTAAAGCAATGTTAGTGCCAGACCCAAGACTAAAGAGATCAGTTTTCCATTTTGCAGTCTTAACAAATATGTCACCTATTCTAAGAAGATCTCTTCCCTCCTCTGTACTCCCCAAGATTCAGCATTTAGCTATGAAATAGTCTAAATAATTTCTTTTCCAAATGTACCTCTAGACTGTCTTCTCCCTCTCCTGTCTTTCATTGTGTCCTATTACCCACACATCAAAAGAGCTGGCTTCTAATCTCACGTTCTCAAGGGATCCTGGCCCAGAAGCTTAGGAAGAAAAGATGACATTTAAGGAAACGAGATAAAATCAGCATACATAGAGAAATCAAGGATTCTGTGAAGGAAAACAGAAGCTTGGGCACTAGATTATGTCCGGAAAAGTCAGGGCTGCCAAGAGGAAGTTTTAAGAGGAGAGAAGGCATTCTATACACAGTCTTCCTCACTGGCCCTATAACTTTACTGTTCATATAAGGGAAGGGAAGCTCACAATCCACAGTAGGGCAGAAAGACAACCCAGACCCAAAGAAATCCAACAGAGGTCCTAAGGTCCAGACACTGCAGGGAAGTTGAAAGTCTAAGTGTTAAGGTGGGGAGTGAGTAACAGATCTCAGCAATAAAGTTTTATTGAGACCACAGAGAGTTGCACAGACCAAAGAGTGGCACTGGGTTATCTGCCTAACAGTGTCACATGAAAGTCAGCTTCCAAAGTTGAAGGTCGTACAAAAAGGAAGTATAACTTAAGAGACAAAAAAAAAAAAAAAGGGGGAAGGAAGGAAGGAAGAAAAGAAAAGAAAAGAAACAAGATGAAAATACCAAACTTCTGATGCAGACTATATTTGGATAATAGAAATTTAAGTCACTGCTTTGCTTTGCTGTGTTTGTTGCTGCTGTTAATGGACTTTTGTTTGCTTGTTCATCTGATTTCCAGCAAAGTAAGTTCCTAGTAGCTGAGATGCCATCACCAGAGGATTCACTCCCCAGAGCACATATGCACGTAAGTTAATCTTGGTCTAAAGCACCATAAGCCAGTTTAGGAAGATGGAAGCAATGCAGACTACCCACATGCCTTTCTTAATCCCATACAATTGTCCACACCCTCGCTAATAACACTATTGAAGGGTTATTCATACCATAGGTCACCTTCACTCACCCCCTCTTTCTGATGTACCCTCCCAGTTCCCTCACTCTCAACCTAATGGGAAAAAATGTTTTCAGGGAGAAAAAAATTACCAAAATTCTCAAAATTCCCGATTTGAGGTTAAGGCTGGCTGGCACTCAGGGAAGACTGAGGTTCCTGTGCTTTCTTCTCAGAAGTTTGTTGTTCTCTCCACCACATCTAATTTCTTCTCTACCTCGGCCACTTCCCATGTCTCCCTTCTTTCTGTCCAGAGAGGGATGCCATAAGAAGAGGTCAAAGGGACTGGATCACAAGTGAGGTAGATTAACTTTATGGATGACAAAACTGGAGGCTAGCATCTTACTGAGTTTACAAACTATTGGTGGTGAGGCCAGGTTTATAGGGTGCGCACACACACACACACATACACACACACACCCGTACCTTCCCAAGACCTCAGCAGAGGACAGATGATGATGACATCCTTCAGACTAGACCAAGACTAACAGGGTTCCTGTCTGTACTTCAGGCATGATCCAAAAACCTGACAGTGCCCTGAATGGAAGTAGCCAGAGTCTGATGCAAGTAATATTCTGAAACTGTACAGGACACAGAAGGCAAGAAGGAATTAGGTACTTTGCATGGAAGGTGGTAGATAATAGGAGAAAATAGATAGATGTGGCCAATTTACTTAAGATGGTTTAGTGAAACATTAAGTCAGATTTTATTTTATAGGGCCATCCCTTTAGTTGATGAACAGATGTTTATCAAGTATTTACTCTGAGATCCAGCTCTGAGTTTGGATGACACTGTTGGGGTTTAGCCAATCAAGTCTCATTTGAGTGATGTGGAGCCCCCCAAATTCTGACTCCGTGGACCAAGGCTTTCAAACTCTCTTTACTAGAGATCCACCAACTAAACTGTAATGGTTCTTTGTTTATGAACAGGGGACAAGTTTGTCCCCAGGTCATCCACCTGACTTCAGTAGGTTCAGTTCAGCTATTGAAATAAGGTCTACAACTTGAAGAATGCTCAAACATTGAAGAATACAATTTATTGGTCAAGACAGAGACTGGATCCACACCCCAGCTGAGAACTTTTTATAAGTTGTAGGGGTAGAAAGTGACTACCAAAGCCCACCGCAATAACAGGGGAGTCTTAAGAGCCCCATGTCATCAAACTTGACACCGCAGTCCTGAGGGTGACACAGAAGGAAGAGGAGTCTGAGACTAGCCTGGGCATCAGGAGAGACCACGTCTCCAAGGACAATAATTAAATCAAGATGAAAAGAGCCCTTCCCTGCTCTGTTTTTCAGTGAGCTTGAGTAAAGGAGCACAAATGAGTGGGTCACCTCTTGAAACTAAAAGACCTGGGTTAATGCTTTCAGGACAAATAGGATAGAGGCTACGGGTTTGAAATGCTTCCGTTCTCTCCTTTCTGCTGGATTGATTCGCAGATTCTATTTGACACTAGGCTCAGTTAAAATAGTACAGATAAGCCATTCAAAGAAATAAGAGGATAGACTAGTTAAGGATCCAGCATTCTTCAGCCACCAACAGCCATCAGACATCTGAGAAGCCTCCATTTATGCTCCTTATATCAGAGCCAAGCTGTACCACAATGTGGATGCCACTCAAAGCTCCTCCCTTCTTGTAAAGATTATATAAGAGCTCATGATGTGGGCCCTGTACCTGCAGGCTACATAGCAGCTGTTTTCTTGTAAAAGCTGGGCTTTTATGGGATGTTCTTTCAGAACAGAAGCTAACCTGCCCAGGCTAGCAGCTCCCTTTAGATTATCAGAATAAGCTAAGAAACGTTTTCTATCTTTTTAATTCCACCATCTCATTCTATCAGCTCAACCAAAATCTATAAAGGGAGAAGTGCTAAGTGGAACAACCAGGAAGCCAGAGTCTAGCTTTGGCTTTTCTGTGTGACCTAGAGGAATGATTTAGCCCATCTCTGCTGCGGAATCTTCATCTAGCTCTGTAAATTAGGGATGAGTAGAACATAGCTGCATGAGCTTCCAGCACCATGAGTTGATAAAACTGTCCCATAAGAGCTGGAAGCATTCATGAACGCATCCCGGCCTCCCAGAGAGATTTATTAAGAAGCCTGAGACTGGCTTAGTTTTTACATTCATCTGTTCACTTTACACACACACACACACACACACACACACACACACACACACAAAGGAGCGTGCTCAGGTGCTCCTAAATCTGTCCTCATCACTAACAGTTTGTGACCTCAGCAAGATAATTCAGTTTTGTCTCCAGGCTATAGTTTTGTTATCCATAAAGTCAATCCAACTCACTCTTGAATCGGTCTCTTTGATCCCATCTTCCTATGGCACCCTTCCCTGGACAGAAAGAAGAGAGATGTGGAAAGGAAACAAAGTAGTAAAGAAACTAGATGGGATGACGAGAACAACACAAGCATACGTGCAGAAGTCAGAGGAACGGACTTAGGTTGCTTGGCAGCTAGCACCTTTACTTGCTGCACCATCTCACCATACCTGATAACTGTCCTCGACACTTTAAAGGCCATGAGAATTTGAACAAATCCAACACCTTCGGAGATACTTCATCATCTAACAAAGAGGATAATGTATGACTGAGTGCATGGGACTGTTAGGAAAAAATCAAACAGTAGCATCAGTAGTGTAGACAAAAATCAAACAGTAGCATCAGTAGTGTAGACAAGCCTATAATTATATTCACATGAAAAGTGTACAGGCCCAGGTGGGCAGTGTGCCTGGATACACTGCTCACTCTATGCATCCTCAAGCTCTTGGAGATCTTTACATGAACAGGCATACTACTTAATGCTGGCAAAATAACTTCCACAAATGTCCTCCACTCAAAAGAAAGCCAACCTGAGCCCACACCCAGATAAAGACTCAGAACACAGGGGCCTTAAGATACAGAGTAAAAGAAAGAACTGGAGCTTCCCCAAGGAAAGCTATAACTCAAAAGACAGACCAATCCAACTGATGTGCAAGAACAGTCCCTGAAACTCACAACACCCGCAACAACTGTAGTACTAATAACTATACTGTGCAGCACACAGTAAAGTGACTGCAGTTCCTTAAGGCTTCAGACAGGGAAAGTGATGAGGTGTATGGAATGGATTTAATGGAGTTTCCAATTTCTAGGGTGGAAATTCTACCACAGAGACAATCCCTCAGACCTCAAAGCCATTCTCTCCGCCCAGAGACAACCACCCCTTCACACTACCAACCTGGAAGTCTGAAGTGAAGAAAGACAAAGTAGCTCAAGGGTGCCTGGACTCTGAGGTACTTCCTCAGCTGGGCCACACTTGAAAACCATTCCTTATCCAACAAAGTATAAAAGAGCCTCCAAACCTCTGCTCCTGCGATGCTGAGCTCCCAAACCTCCACCCTGTGTGGATGTTACTCTTCACCAACCACTTCTCTATTAGAGAAGCAGTTTGAGCTTGGTGTAACTCTAGATCCTTAAAAGTTGTGACCTGCAAGCTTATAGCAGTCTGAAGCTCCCCAAATCAAGTAATATAATCTTCCCTTAGTTTTTAGCCCTAAGAACCAGGGGCCTTGGCACAGATACAGTCTTCTCAAACAGATTCCAGGCCCCTCCTTCCCTACATCTCTTCCATGAAAGCTTGTAAACACAGCCTGACTATGCATCATTATACCCATCAGTACCCATATGCAGTACCCATTGTACTGTCTTCTCTCCCTCCCACTCCCCTGCTAAGAAGAAGATGCCCGCAGAAGTTGGGAGCTCCTACACAGATAAGTTACACTTAGAAGCAAGAAGTCTTTTAACATTTGTGTTAATGAGTCAGAGGCTGAGATTTCTCCAAAGATTTTATGCAGGATTGTATCTGAGACCCTTAACACATGGAATTGCAACGTCTCACTCCTAGATGTCTGAAAGTCTCAAGAGTCTTCATTTCCAAGGAGTCTCACTGAATACCTGTTAATACTCAGAACCACCTATTTACGTCTCTATCCCTTCTACAAACACAAGGAGAGGTAAAATCAGAGACCATGGCCTAATCTTCACGCTGTCTAAGAGAGATGTGCTGGTGAGCATGCATTCGAAGGTTAAATTTTCCAAAGGCCATAAATCTTAAACTCTTGGTGGACCAAGTCTTACAAAACCCTAAATATGCATGTGTCATAAGTTTGCAAATGCTTAATATTTCCCAACTAATATGATACAACATGGTAATCAGCTTTTTGCACTGATATCCCAATCAGAAGACTTTTGGTCTAGGAGATTACACAATACACTTCTAGTACACTCACTCATGCAAGGTTAGTTGAGAGCTATGATCCACAGATCTGGTACTACTGAAAGGCCCTGTCACTTATACGATCTCCCTGGTAACAAAGTGGATATACTACTTAAAGGGTTTTTTTTTTTTCTTTTGCCAATAAATGATATACAGGTTGACAAAAGCAATCACAGAGCTCTCTCCTGCCTCCTCTCCAACGCTACCAATGACATTTGCACTCTGGCTCTGTCCACTTGTGCTAGCTGTACCAATGAATACAGAATTCACTTTTCAACTTTTACCTTACAGATGAGAGTAGAACAGTAGTTTTTAGACTAGGAAAGGAAGGAGAGGGGAGCAGCCAGAGGATGGATGGCGGATACCACAATATAGTAAGAATATGTTTCCATGCTGTTTGCCATGGTGGGGTGAGTACTGATTACAGTCATTTGTCTGATACCTCAGAATAAGTAGAAGCTCAAAGTTCCCAGAACAATAAAATGCTAACTCTCTTGATCCCATCACTTCACATGTATCAAGTTCTCACACTTACAGCTGTAAGGCTAACCACAAGAGCGTGGGGGAGCTAATCAGGGTAAGTATGTTACTGATGGGGATGTGAAATTGGGAAGGGGTGTGGAGAGATTTGAAAGAAATTGTGATGGTGGTGGTGAGGTGAAGCTCAGTGTGATCAAAACAGATTGTACCTATGCATTACATTCTCAAAGAATACATTTTAACATAAATAAATAATAATTTTTTGAGGCAATCTTATTGGCCTGGAACTCATTAAGTAAACCAGTTAGGCTTCAAACTCACAGACATACATCTACCTTTGCTTCACATGTGCTGGGATTAGAGGCATGTTTCACCACACCCACTTTAATAAATAATATTTTAAAAGAGACTTTTAGTACATGAATTGACTTTTTAAAATTATTCTTTTGGTTTAGTTTTATTTAGTTATCATTAGAAACTAAATCATTATTTAGTTATCAGTTTCTAATGGTAACTAAATAAATGTCGTATCTGAAGAAATCATTGATTATGATATCAAATACAGAGCCCATTATGATCCAATTCAATCTGTTTCCATTAAGGACTGTGACAGTGACAACAAAAGTGTTATTATTGTTGCCCCAATAGTGACACCACTTGACATATGGCTGGTCCCAATTAAGATGTGCCATCAGCAAAATATATATTACTTTCAAAGACTAAGTAAGAGAAAAGATACAAATGTCTCAGTAATATTTTTATATTTGGTACATATTTTGGTGTTAGTATTTGAATATAGTAAATAAAGCATATTAAAACAAAACAGAAAAAGAATTCATCCCAGTTTACCACACACAAAAAGATGGAGGCAACTCTTAGGAAGAGGAAAACCGGGGGTGGGATGGGTGTGAAAATGACAAAAATTTATTATGAGCTGCATAAAACTGCCAATTAAACAATGGAAGAATTATCAGACTATAGTCCCCAAAATACAGAAACCAGGCATCAGTTAATTAAATGTAGTTCTTAGACATTTGAATTGTTAGCTGTTTAGAGTTGACTGCACTTGAGTTTTCCAAGGTTTGCAGTTCCACATAGAAATATTATGGCCCTCAAAACCTCTGGGGATTTCTAAAAGACTGAAAGTGCATTCCTAGCTCTCACCTTGTACAAAAACCAACTCAAAATGGAACTAAACCTGTAACTTAAGACATAGAACGTTGAAACTACTAAAGGAAACACTCCAAAATAGAACAGAGGCAATGACTTGTGAGAAAGGATCCGAAAGCTCAAGGAATTACAGAAAAAATTAATAAATGTGATTATAAGAAATATAAAAGGTTTTGCAGTACAGAAGACACAGAAAGAGACAGCTTGCAGAGTGGTGGGGGGGGGGTTCATGAGCCACTCACCCAAAGGACAACTAAGATACTGAATATATAAAGAATTTTTAAAACTGAACAACAAAAAGAACAGATAATCTAATAAGTAAATGGGCAAATAAAGAAAATAGGCACTTTAAACAAAGAAGTATTTATTTATTTTATGTATTTGAGTAACTGTCGCTGTCTTCAGATAGAGCAGAAGGGGGAATCATATCCCTAGATGGTTATAAACCACTATGTGGTTGCTGGGAATTGAACCCAGGACCTCTGGAAGAGCAGTCAGTGCTCTTAACCACTGAGCTATCTTCCCAGCCCTAAAATAGGCATTTTTAACACAGTCAAAAGTTCAACATTTTAGTCATTGTGGAGATGTTAACTGAAGCTACATGGAGATTTCCATGTCACTCTAGTCAGAGTGATTTTTAACAAGAAGGAAGCAAATAAGCAAAATGGTAAGGATTTGAAGGGGTTGAGAACATTAATAATGCTAATGAAAATGCAAGTCACTACCGAAAGCAATGTGGAGTTTTCTCAGAATATGGAAAATACAACTTGCATATGACAGCGCTATACCACCTCTGGGTATACACCCAGCAGAACCAAGTCAACTCACACCGCCGAGTTGCCTGTATACCTGAGTTTATTGCATCACAATGGCCAAGCTATGAAACCAGCACAGGTGTTGGCTAGAGAAGAAAACGTGGCATATGTGCACAGTGGGATTTTATTCAGCCTCAGAGGAGAAGAAAATAGATCTGTTGCAGGAAAACGGAAACTAGAGATCATTATGTTAAGCAAAATAAGCTAGTATCACAAATATAAATATCTTATGTCTCTGGTATCTGGGATCTGTGGAAGGGAAAAAAAGGGCATGGAAGTAGAAGGGAGTCTATTAGGGGTTTGGAAGGAGAAAGGCAGTAAGGAGGCAAGAGAAGGTGACAGTGGGATGGATGTGATCAAATTACATTACACATATGTGCAGGGATGAAATAAAACGCTTACTTTGTATAATACATAATTCATTTTTAATAAAAATTAAACCATTTCTTTTAACACATAAGAGCGTGAGAGCTAATACATAATTCATTTTTAATAAAAATTAAACCATTTCTTTTAACACATAAGAGCGCGAGAGCACCTTTGAGCTCAGACAGTCTTCACTTTTTTTTTAATAATAAATGATACGATACATAAACACAAAAGAGGAAAGAAGGCTCTAATTTCTGAATTACAGACTTCTCTTCCCCAAAATAACCTACTGACCTGCTAACTTGGACTTTTCCTGAAGCCTGGTGAGTGCATTGTAATGGGCTGATGTGATCCACAGATCAGTGCTAAGAGCCACAGTTCAAACTTGTTCCCATGTTGCCTGACTAAACAAAATAACTCCTATCCATGGCAGCCACTATTAAAAGAAGGTATCATTTCCCTCCAAAACCACCATGGTGTCTCAGCTTCAAGCTGAGAAACCTGCCATCTCCAACAGATCCTGGCTTCTCTCCCTAGTGTATCCTCCAAGCCCAGGAACACCCAGGCTCCTCCTTGGTTCACCTGAGTTCAAACTGAAACAAGTGCCACAAGTTTCTGAAAGCCAAAGTCTGATCAGGATCATTCAGATCATTAATGCTCCCCCATAATTAAGACAATTTCTGATTAGAATTGTTCTTTCAACACAGCTGGGTGGAACAAGGTTCAACAGTGGTATCTTAATAGCAACTAAGTTCCAGTGATGAAAGAAGGGAAAAACACTCTGTTCTTCATACACAGAGGGGCTGCTCTTGGCGCTAGGGCCATCAGAGAACAGTTGAGATGGCTTCACACTCCTTCTTTCCAATAGGGACCAAAGGCAGGCATGATTGGAAGTAAAGGTGTGCTGCCATGTGAGAAAAAGGCAAAACTATCAACATCACACACTATATAGCACATTCACACTTCATAACTTCCTTTTTCATGTTCCCATGAAATAAATATCAGGATTCCTGTTTGGCAGACAAAGTGAGGATCAAAAAGCTCAACAATCAACAAATACTCAGTAATTCCCCTGTGGTGGCATTGAATGAACTACCGTGACTTTGCCCATGGGGACATAGCTGGCAAATAGTAAAGGAAAAACCTAAACCCAGCTACTAACCTTAAGTCCATTCCATTCTATGGCTGCATCTCAGCGGTCAGAGTCACTGTGCAGCACCATAGGACATCAGAACCATGGTGGAAAGGCCCCCAGGGTCTGTCTTGTTAGTTCTCACCTTTGCAAGTAAAGTCAGTAGTCAATACCAATGATCAAAACACCTGCTCTCACTAGGAATAACTTAAAGTAGACTAGAGTCATGTTAGTTACAGTGCGTCCATGGTATACCATCTCAAACTGGGAGCTGGGGACTCCCTTTACAACCAATAAGCTAAACAGGACAGAAACACCCTAATGGAGCATTCATGAACCTGGAGTAGAGAAAAGAGAGATGGATCTAAAGTTTTGAGGATTTCCAAAGTAATGAGATCAAAATCAAATTTGAAAGATACAACTGCCTGGGCTTCTATGTCTTAGATGATGTCTTAGATCTCTAGATTCCCTTAGGCTGCTTCACAAGTCTGGAACCTAGTCCTCAAGTATAGTCCTCTGGTTATGGCACGCAAGCTATACAGAAGTTTTGAAAACAATTTCTGCCATCCACTCTACTGGCCATCTCTAATGACCAGCCTGCTCACTGTTACATCAGAGAAGTGGCCAGTCATACACAAAACTGCCTATCCCTATCCCAAGAATCTGAAATCTTCATGAATGGGTCAATCCTTTGCCTGCAATCACAGGGAGGAGGTGCCTGATCAATAGATGAGTCAGAGCAGGCAAAGAGTATAAAACACTAGGAGCTCCAGTGTCCCTCACAGCACCATCATCTCCTTCCTTCACTCATCTCCCCTGGTGCTTCGGGTAAGTGTGGGCTCTTCTGGCTCTCTGATCGCTCCAGCTGGCCTTGCTCGGCTTGCAGAGAGGTTAAGGGACAGGGCTTCTCTCCCCTTTGGAAGGGACTGTGTTCAAATTAAGAAGGGCTTTAGAAAAGCCCTGGGAGAATGATAAGCTGCATTGGTAGATGGTATATCTGGTCTTCTGGGCAGAATGTTAAACTCCACAAAGACAGGGCTATCTCCTACTTCTCTGACACCCCAGGAGCTGAGGGTTATAACACTGGAGGACTGCAATGATGGCAGGTCACCATGGGCTGGATGAACCTTTAGAACCTGCCAGGCATGGCTGAATCCACTATTGGAGGGAGGGAGGGGGAGGGGGGGGAATGGTGCTGATGGGAGATATTTGAGAAGCCACATAAACCCAAGCTGGGCTTTATGGGAACATTCTGACAAAAAGTGACTTGAGAAATGCTGAGCTACAACTTCCTACTAGCTACAGTTTTCTACCAAATTTAGAATCCTGCATATCCTCAAAAAGATGTCTGCACTCTTCTGGTTAGATGTACTGGTCCAAAAGGTTCAGAGTTCTTCCATCTGTTTGCAGATAGGACCACAGTAGAGCTGTCTTGTCTAATAACTGGCCCTTGGAGCATATCTTCACTCAGTAGGACAGATCAAGAGTTTAAACTAAGGACTTTTTGCAGAAAATGTGTCCTATAGTTGGCTAATGTCCAAACAAATCTTTTCTTCTTGTGCTGGGAATGGGTAAAATCCAGGTGGAAATTTTTGCAATTTTCTACTGAACTTAAAGAATCAGCATTGGGACTTGGGAGCACCCTTAGAGATGGAGTGTTCCTTAATGGAAGATCAAAAGCAGGTGGGAATGTGGGGGTTCTGCCCTCCAAATCACATAGCAGAGGAAAGGCAGAGTTGAGGGGAAAGGGAGGCACTACTAACGGGACTTTTGAAGAGCTGTCCAGTCCATGAATGGAGTCCAGACACCTGGTCCGCATGAAGCTGGAGTCAGAAGGATATTGGGATGGATGCATCTGCCTCCTCAGCGTCCTCTTGCTGCTGATCCAATGTTGCTCTTCTACTCTTCTTCCAGGGTTCCCCTTCTCCTTAAACAAGATGTCTCACCAGAAAAAGCAGCCCACTCCCTGCCCTCCCGTGGGTTGTGGAAAGACCTCAGGCGGAGGAGGTGGCGGCAGCTATTATAGCGGTGGTGGTAGCGGTGGTGGCTCCAGCTGCGGAGGTGGCTCATCTGGAGGAGGCTCTAGCTGCGGAGGTGGAGGTGGTGGTTCCTACGGAGGTGGTTCCAGCTGTGGCGGCGGAGGCGGCTCCGGTGGGGGCGTCAAGTACTCTGGTGGTAGCAGCGGTGGCTCTAGCTGCGGCGGCAGCTACTCCGGGGGTGGCGGCGGCTCCAGCTGTGGAGGCGGCTACTCCGGAGGCGGCGGCGGCTCCAGCTGTGGCGGCGGCGGCTACTCCGGGGGTGGTTCCAGCTGTGGAGGCGGTGGCGGCTCAGGCGGGGGCGTCAAGTACTCTGGAGGTGGCGGTGGCGGCGGCTCCAGCTGCGGCGGAGGCTACTCCGGCGGTGGCGGCGGTTCCAGCTGCGGAGGCGGATCGGGAGGCGGCGACTCCTACTGCGGAGGCTCCTCCGGAGGCGGCAGCTCCGGTGGCTGCGGCGGCGGTTCCGGAGGTGGCAAGTACTCCGGCGGCGGCGGTGGCTCCAGCTGCGGCGGCGGCGGATACTCCGGCGGCGGTGGAAGCGGCGGCGGCTCTAGCTGTGGCGGCGGCTACTCAGGTGGTGGTGGATCCAGCTGCGGCGGCGGCGGATACTCCGGTGGCGGCGGCAGCAGCTGCGGAGGTGGCTCCTCCGGTGGTGGCGGCGGCGGCGGCTCCTCCGGGTCAGCCCAACAGTATCAGTGCCAGAGCTACGGAGGAGGTTCTAGCGGTGGCTCCAGCTGCGGCGGCGGCTACTCCGGCGGCGGCGGCTCCAGCTGCGGTGGCGGCTACTCCGGGGGCGGAGGCTCCAGCTG
>JADRCH010000009.1:126788-214079 GCA_019843965.1 Rhynchomys soricoides
GGCTCCAGCTGCGGTGGCGGCTACTCCGGGGGCGGAGGCTCCAGCTGCGGTGGCGGCTACTCCGGGGGCGGAGGCTCCAGCTGCGGAGGCGGCTCCTCCGGTGGTGGCTCTAGTTGCGGAGGCGGCGGCGGCTATTCCGGTAGTGGTGGTGGCAGCTGCGGCGGCGGCTCCTCTGGCGGCGGCGGGGGCTATTACTCCTCGCAGCAGACCAGTCAGACCTCCTGCGCCCCCCAGCAGAGCTACGGAGGGGGCTCTTCCGGCGGAGGTGGTAGCTGCGGAGGTGGTTCCTCTGGCGGCGGCGGTGGCGGCGGCTGCTACTCCAGCGGTGGTGGCGGCGGCAGTGGTGGCTGCGGTGGAGGCTACTCCGGAGGCGGCGGTGGTGGCTGTGGCGGCGGCTCTTCCGGGGGCAGCGGCGGTGGCTGCGGAGGCGGCTACTCCGGAGGCGGCGGCGGCGGCTCCAGCTGCGGAGGCGGCTCCTCCGGGGGCGGCTCTGGAGGTGGCAAGGGTGTGCCAGTCTGCCACCAGACCCAGCAGAAGCAGGCGCCTACCTGGCCGTGCAAGTAAGGTCATCGGGCTACAACGGAGACAACAGAGCTTGAAGAGTTTTCCGTGGGTGCCTATGGGCTTAATTTTCTCATGAATTTGCCTGAGGTTTCCAAACCCTTCACATTTTAAGCGCCCTTCTCCCCCAAGAAGAAGCCATTGAGTCGCTCAAGGTGTATCTTGTTCTGCAGATTTTTCGTCTTGGTTTCTGAATGACTACCTCCCAATTCCAGTGCCTCCTCAGTCAATAAATTTGCAATTCATGAGAATCTCTGAGTCTCCTGTAGTCTTTGTAGCCTGTAAATTTACTCACTTCATCCTGTTCTTGCTTTTCCCATTCATTCGTTCACATTTAAATTCATTGAACTAGTGTTCTGTCCAAAGGTGGGGGAGTAGAGAGATGGAATGTGGTAAACGATGACCAAGGATGTGAACAGTCTGGTGTGTGGCTTAAAATCATGAGATGGTCCCGAAACACAAAGAAAAGTCTTCACTGGCCATCTTCCACTTCCCTGAAGTTGGGCCTGTCCAGGCAATTTCTAGCAGTGCAGAGTTTACTCTCCAAGTTCTGGGAGCAGGGTGGCTGCGTCCTGTAACACTACCATGCAATGGAGGACTATAGACAAACGAATTAACAACTCCTCTAAATCTGTCCTCTCCTTTCTCCCGTGGAGCTCTTCTGCCCCTTCCCAATGCGTTTTGCAGAAGAGAACCCTTTTCTCAGGTTAGTTTAGCTACCAGAGGTCCAAGTCCACTGACATGTTCTGACCAAACAAGGACATGCACCCCTGAACAAAAAGACCCCGCCCATGTAACCTTCCTGAACACTGTAACTACTTTCCTTCTCCGTGAATCCTCACCCATGACCCATGGCAGAGCTTTGAGGCAATAATACAAACTCTCTATGTCGTCTCAAGATTAGCAGTTCTTCAATAAGCCTGATTCCTTCCTTCCAGTGCATCTCTCCTAAATACTGATACTGAAGCGGGGAAAAGTCTGGCTTTTATATTCCGTTAGCAAAATATTACATCGGATAATCAAGAGCCTGCCTCTACAGAGTGTGAGGCACTTTACTGGGCATCTATGGGGACAGAAGGTAGCCCTCTGGAAGGACTGAAGGCATAACTTTTGTCCAATTTGAGAAGGTGTATCGTAAGTATTTAAGATGCTTACCATCAGTATCAGAGAGGTCACTGGAAACATATGGGGCCTCCTGATTAGAAAGCAAAAAGCTAGAGTTGCTCAACCATCCCCTGGCCAGATCCTGTTTCACAGTCAGTTTCATCAGCTTTAGGCAAATGCTAACTTACTGACTTACTCAAATTAATTGCGCTACATTAAAAAGCCAATGTACCTTCCTATATTTAGCTAATGATAGAAATAAAGACTTCACCTGACTCTTCCATATGGAGTCATCACTACCTCCAACATTTGCATCAGAGACAGAGAGCATCCCAAGTAGCAGCCTCAGTGACATGGAAGTCCTACCATCACATTTGTATGGGTTAAGTGCCTTCTTTAACATGGTTGTACGTGCATACAGTACATTCGGATCACTCACATCCCTATCCTTTCTTACTCCCCCCCAACCTCTATCAATCCTCACCCTCCCTACAAATCCCTTTACCATGTTTTCGTCATTTTTGTTTGTTTTGTGACCCACTGAGTTAACTGGGGCCATCTGTATGACCGTGGGTTTGAATTCTGATGGGATCCTACCAGGTACACAATTGAAACTAGTGACTCTCCTTCACAGAATCTATCAGTAGACAATAATTCAACAGGGAATGGTGGGGCTTTCTCCATTCATTGCTAACTGTTGACAGGACCAATCTTGTGCAGGCCTGGCCCAGGTAACCACAGCTGCTATGAGCTAATGTTTGCAATGGCTGTGTCATGCATAGGAGATAGTATTTTGAAGCCTTTCTCCCTGCCTGGCTCCCTGTCACCCACCTCTCCTTTTAGGATGTTTCTTGAGTCTTTGAGGAATGTTTCGGTTAGAACCAAGTGCTCAGTTGCCATTTATTTTCAGAACCTTGGGCAGCAAAGGATTTCTACACTTACTACTGTTCTGTGCAAAGAGAGGCGTCTTTGATTAAATATGAGAGGAGAATTTGTCTATGTGTATAAACAGATTTATAGAGGGCAGTTTGATGCTACATCAATTTAGTTCAGAAATGGTAAGATTTCCCCTAGGGCAGTGGTTCTCAACCTTTGGAGTTCAAATGACCTTTTCACAGGGGCCACTCAAGACAGTTGGAAACACAGACATTTACATTACGATTCAAAACAGTAGCAAAATTACAGTTATAAAATAGCAACAAAAATTTCTTCATTGATGGTGGTCACCACATGAGGAACTATATTAAAAGGTCATAGCATAGGAAGGTTGAGAACCATTGTCTTAGAGACTGTGACTTCCCTATCCACCAAGTTTATAATACCAGGTATGAATTCCCTCCTGTGGATCAGGCCCCCAATCCAGAGGGCAGCTAGCTATGTCATAATAGTTGTGCTGCTGTCACACAAGTAGCACATTTTGTCTTACTAATTAATATTATAATCTGAGCGGTTCACTGAGTAAGACCATTGATAGATTTTCTCCCTTAATAGCCTGCTTAATATCTCCCAGCACTATTTCTTCATATCTTGCAACAAAGATAGGTTGTGGCCTCAACAATAAGGGCTGACCATCTAGTACTAGTGGGCAGCCAAAGAAATACACAGACACATACATACATACTCACATACATGCATATACACACACACACACACACACATTTATATACACATACTTGTGTCTGTGTGTCTGTGTGTAGGGCTCATCTGTTATGATGGTCTATCAACCAGCTTTTGTTTTATTGCCTGTGAGTATGACAGGACCTTGGTATTCTGAAAAAAGCTTACAAATATCGGAAGTGAGTCAGGCTTTAAGCAGAGACAAGAGGGTATCGGACTTGATTATTGCTGGTATAGCAGCTTTGATTACATTAATAGCTAGCACCACTGCTTCTACAATTGTTTTGATGTAAGAAGTTAAGACAGCCACTTTTGTCAATCATTTAGCAAAAAAATGTGACTAATGCTCTGAGTATTCAAGAGGATGTAGATAGGCACTTGGAACAATGTATTGATTCTCTTTATGATATTACTCAATTTATCAGAGAGGAGGTTCAGAGTTTAAGAATAATAAGCCGTCTTGAGTGTCATGCTAAATACCAATGGATTTGGGTACTTGGCATAATTCTAACACCTCGATGGATACTTTGCATACTGAGATTATAAATTTAACAAATGCTGCTCCACTGAGTTTTGATGCTGTGGATATTGCTGATAAAATTATTTGTGGCTTAAGGTCAGCATTTCCATCTTGGTCAAGCTTCAAGAATGGCCTATATAGTGTGATCGTGTTAACCCTTCTTGTCCTGGGAATACTTCTATTCCTGCCCATTCTGATAAAACTTGCCTTTAACAACATCAACAGTTTGGTGGCCAAATACATGGCTTGAAACTAAAAACGGATCCCCAGACATCATTAATTTAACAGGCTGTCAGTCAATGACAGGTAAGATTCTGCACAGAGCCTTACCAAGTTAAGACATACATGTATTACTTTTGATAACGCATATTCAATAATAGGTAAAGAAGGCATTCTTGTCAGAACATCCTAAGACAGATGCAGTTTATGAAACAAAAAAGGGGAGATGTGGAGAGCTCTTGGGGCCACGTCCAGAAATTGGGCAAGAATATTTACATTGGGCTAGGACAAGGGAATAGGCTCAGACAAGTTTTTGACATTGGGCTAAGACAAGGCTCAAGATAAATACAGTTGAGGAATGTGCTCTTTGTGTCTTGATCATCTTGGTAAGTCCCTGAGTACAATAACCATGGGACCTTTGTTTATGCCTTGATTGTTCCTTGACTGCTTTGTCTTTGATCTAGAACTGAACCTATAAAAGCAGGCTGGGAAAAAAAAAACGCTTCAGCATTTGCAGAGGTTATGTTGTAATGTTGTCTACTTGTCTTTTCTTTTTCTAAATCCTCACTCCCTCTTTCGAGACCCTGTTGACTGACTGGGCTGACTTGGTCATATATGTACACACATGTATATTTATACATATACGCATACACATATGTATTATGAATATACAGTAGCACACATGGGAGCAGCGAAAGATACAGAGAGAGAGAGAGAGAGAGAGAGAGAGAGAGAGAGAGAGGATTATATATAGTTTTACAATAGTTTGTATAGGTTTGGGTAATTCTGAGGCTTCCCTGACCAACAACTCATAAGCAATTATTCCATAAAGGGTCCTGGGAAGTTTGGTTAGTAACCACTGATTCTAGAAGCATCAGTATTCAACCATGTCGATTCTCTCCCTTAAAGCCTTTTTAAAACTATGTAAGATGCTCTGTTGTAGGAAACAAGATTTTTATACATATTTCTCATACATCCTTCATTTTGGTTAACCATCATCCTCAACCTTTTTCTCCTCTATCACACCACTGCTCCCACACCAGATGAAACCTTTCAAGTCCTTGTATTCTCCCTCTCTGCTTTCATTTTTCTGTATTGTATGATCTCAACTCTCTTAATCCAGCCCCCTACCCTTCTCTAAACTTCACTAGAAGTATCATCATGTATGACTTCAAGTTGAACCACAGAGCCATAGAGTTAAAACAGTGTGATACTGGAACAAGGCCAGATACATAGATCCGTGGAATAAAGTAGAACACACAGGTAGGTGTAAGTCAACACAAGCAGTTGTGACTTTCTGGGATGGTCTACATTTGCTGCAAGACAGGCTTCTTTGATGAGGGATGATAGTTACAATTATCTGTGGGTATAAGGATAAAATTTGGAATTTAGTTAGGTGTTGTGTTGTCTGGCAATGTGATAATAGGTTCTCTTCTAAAACCCATGACATCACTAGCCCCAAGAAATTGGCTAGGTTTTTAGTACCACACATAGTTTCCCTGAGCCTTAAGTCCTATTGGACAACTGTTGGTTACCACAAACGTGTGAATGTCACTTACTGTACCTGTATGGATATCTTGCTATGCTGCTCAGTGTTACGGTTTGTAAGTGTTGGGGCTGGGTAGGACTTTTAATCGCTTTCCTTCCTTGGCAGCTTGCATAGTATTTTCTGGTACCATGAAAGTGAGACCACAAGACGGAGGCTTTGTAATTAGATCAAGCTCATATGATCTGAGCTTATGTCCTAAAAATAGGGAATTATTTTCAGCCTTCTGAAAGGCAACTAAGGAGAGAAGCTTGGCTTTTTCCTATTTTTCCAAGTACTTAACATATATCATTAAGTTATTTATTTGTATTCTTTTAGATTTATTACTTAATTTATGACCTTAGCAATAAAAACCTTTCTAATCAGGACTGTTTTCACTGTGTCAAATAGATTTTAGTATGTTCTGGTTTATTTTGATTTAATTTTGATTTAACTCTAGAAATTTTATGTTTCACTGTTAATTTCTTTACCATTTAGTTATGTTGTATAGTCTTCAGGATTTCATACACTTTCTGAAGTTTTTTTCCTGTTGATAACTCATCTTATGCCACCGTTAAAAGATATAATGCAGAATATTGTTTCAAGTTTCTCATCTTTGTTAACATTTGCTTTGTGTCGTAATATGTGATCATTTGGGAGAAAGTTCAATGCACTGCTGAAGAGAATGTATAGTTTTTAGTATTTGCACAAAATGATCTGTAGAGCTCTGTTAAGTCCATTTAACTTACAATGTCATTTAACGTCAAAGTTTTTCTGTTTTTGTCTGGATGACTTGTCTAATGGTGAGAGTAGGAAATTAAAGTCACCCACTATCACTGAGTTGTGATTAATCTGTGGTTTTACATCTAGTAGTATTTGTTTTACAAAATTGAGTGTACCTGTATTTGATACGTGTATATTTAGAATTACCATAGCCTCTTGGTGAATTCTTCCCTAAAGGAATATGGAGTAATCTTCTTTATCTCTTGTAAATAATTTTGACTTGAAGCCTGTTTTGTCAGTTAATAGAATAGCTACACCTGGTTGATTCCAGGTTAAAGTTACTTGGAATGTCTTCTTTCCACTCATTCACATCATTTTGGTGTCTGTCTTTGACGACAGAGGGGGATTTCTTTTGGCAGCAAAAAGATGAGTCTTATTTTGAAATCTAATCTGCCACTCTATGATTTTTATTATGGAACTAAGACTCTTAATATTCAGGGTTATTTTTGAAAGATAAGTATTAATTCCCATTTTTGGATAATTTTTTGGTTAGTGTTTTGTTAGACATCTTTCAATTACTAGTCCTAGTATTGTTGATGTTTTTACTCCTGTGGCCTTGTAGGTATATTTATTGTTCTCTTCATTCTGAAGTATCCTCTGTAGAGCTGTCTTACAGGTTATAAATCCCTTTAATATGCTTTTATAATGAATATCATTTATGTTTCCTCCACTTATAAGAAATATTTTTCCTAGTATTTTGGGTTGGCAGTTTTGATATTTTGGAGCCCTACTGGCTTTAAAGTTTCTATCAAATAAACAACTGTTATTCTGATAGGTGTGCTTTATATGTGACTTGGCTCTTCTCTCTCGCACCTTTTAGTTATTCTTTCATTATAAAATACCTAAATTATTCTGTGTTTTAACTATAATAATGTAGAAAATATCTTTTCTAGTCTTGTCTGTTTGGTGTTTTGTATGCTACTTTCAGATGCATAGGCATCTTTTTCTCAAGATTTGGCAAATTTTTTTCTATGATTTTACTGAAAACATCTTCTGTGCCATTATTCTCTTCTTTCTGTGATCACAATGTACAGATTTGATCTTTTCATGGTATCTCAAAGATTCTGCATGTTTCAGTTGTGCCTTAAAAACATTTTTAAAGTATCTTTTTAGGTTGTCTGTATAAGTGAATGATCCAGTTCTACCATCTCTTCAAGCCCTAAAATTTCTTGTGATCCATTCTGCTGGTGAGACTTTCTATTCAGCTTTTTATTTGACTAATTGAAAAATTTGTTTCCTGCTTCATTTCAGCTTGGGTTTTCTTGTATTTGTATCTCTTAATTGAGTGCTATTTTGATGCCTGGAGGCTGTCTTTCTTATGTCATTCAGTCTCTGTGCTTATTCCTCACCTATATAAGGTCCTCCAAATGTTTTACTCATTCATGACCTCCTTGGGTTCTTTGAATATGGTTATTGTTCCTTTGAGTTGCATGTCTTAGATTTTAGGCTTTCCTTTGTGACCATTATTATGGGATTAATGATTTTGTATAAGATGCTTTATTGTTTTTGCGTATTGCTTGTTTTTGTATGATGACGTGTAGGCATCTAGGGTTAGGTCATTGGTTGTGTCTTTTGCTATTTTCAACCCAACTGGCTGCAGTTTCAGGTCAGAGTGGTGGCCTGAGTGTCTTTGAGGAGTCTCAACAGGAAAGATCCTAAGGAAAACAGTCTGTTATAGGAACCACATGGAGAAGAACAGCTGAAGAATGGTCTCATGGGGGTGGGGGTAGAGTCATGCCCGAAATACTGGCCCCTTACTGGGTATAGTGGCCAGGCCATGTGCAGTGGGGTGGCTGGGAAGGTAACTAAAAGCAAGGAAGTGTATGACACTTGATGAAATGGAGGAGGGTCCTTATTAGATTCACGTAGAGTAAGGTAGCTGACTAGGGTTACTGTGGGCCTGCATTCTGCCCCACCACTAGGGTGTGGAGGAACTACTAGAGAGGTGAAAATCAGGGAGCTAGACTGCTTTTATCTACCCTGCACCACCACCAGATGTTTGGCTTTAGGGAAGCACAGAGACACTGCTCAGGGGGTAGGGAAACACAGTCTAGGATGTAAGAGGCCAAAGCTGAGGTCCCCTGACTGCCAGGCATCCAATTGCCCCTGGAAAATTGCACAGAGAAGTTGGGAACAAAGTGTTGGGCTCCACAGGCCTGTGACAATGCTGGGATCGAGTGCTCCCAAGACATCCAGGGACTTCTGGGTTGTGAAGAATTGGAAACATAATTGCACCTCCCCCCTCTCCCGTGCTGGCTGAGCTGGGGAAATGGGAGCTCCTGCTTAGCTAATCAGAGAAAGTCCTTAGCTTAGTGACTGTTTTCTGGGAGCTTAGAGAGGCCTTTCTCTGAGTAGTTGAAGCCTTTCTCCATCCTCACCACAGCGAGTTTTGATGAGACCGTCCTTGATTCTAAACTGTTTATTGATTGTTCATCGTGGAGAGTGGTTACATACTAACTCCTCAGGGTGGACTAGAGATTAAATATCTTTTGCAAGGAGGAATGTCCAGGAAGGGAAACTTATTGGCTAAACCCTCAGGGCCTCAAGGTACCTCATTAATATGGAAAACTCTGATTTTGGCTATGTGAACACAAGTCATGTTTCCTTATGTGGGAAGTGTGACAAGAGTTCCAGGACAGGAATCTGGCAGGGAGCAGGGAGTCACGAACCATCTCAGATGGGTGCCTGGGTAGGTGCTGGGGATTCTGAACCCACCCAACCTACTAAGTTTCCTGACATGGTCCACTGTCCCACAGTTTACTGAGATAGGAGACTGGGCTTATCCCAGCTGAGGAGAGGGGGTCAATTACTGAGCCCTCAGTGGGTCAGCCCCTGTGGATAAATTTAGCTGGTGAAGGCTCCTGAAGTAAGACAGTGGGCAGGACTGGGCAGAGAAGAAAGGTTGCCTTACTGAACCTGCAACAAGCTGAGCCTCCAAATGATAGGCCAAAATGCCATGCCATCTTCATTCAAGATATCATGTACTTTGGCATATTCAACCACATGAATTTCTTCAAATGCCCATTTTTTCCCCCATCCTTTCTCACTAATGTTATTGCTATATAGTAGTCCTCCTTGTATAAAGACTCTGGAGAGCCTTTAGCTTTCCAGAGACCCCTAAGTGAACATCACGGAGTCGGGGATCGATGCCATCAGCAAGAGGATTTTATTATTCCAACGCATTGGGACTGTACCACACCCGAAGGAGAGGTCGCAACCCCTCAGTGACCCATTTGGCGAACCTTTATACAGTTTTCAGAGCAACAGCCACTAGGTGCAAGGTGATTGACAGAACAGTGTGACTTTTAAACTGATTGGTCCTTAGGGAATGAGGTGGTCAGGACTCCCCTTGTCTGTAGGTGACCAACCCTGCAGACTGTGTTTACATGCTCTGGTCGCCTCCCCTACCACAGGTGGCCAGATGGTTGTCCCCCACCTGTGGTCTGAGAAATTTAATTAGCCTCTCTCTTCCAAAAGGGAGAGCTGCCCACCTACTGTGACATTTCTCTTCTAGGAGGGAAGGGGTCTGGTGGAATATCCCAAAGTTACTGAGCTGATTTCTTCACTTAAACTTTCATTATATATATGAGAAATATCTGATATGAGATATAAGAGAATGTCTAATATTTATCTTTCTGGGTCAGATTATTTTGTTTAGCTTGGTAATCTCCACTTCTATCTATATTCCCCACAAATACATGATTTCATTATTTTTTATAGGTGATAAAAATTATGAGTGTGACATCATCTGTATTCATTCTCTCTCTCTCTCTCTCTCTCTCTCTCTCTCTCTCTCTCAACTTATGTATATGATTGTTTTACACGCACCACTTATATGCTAGGTGCCCACAGAGGTCAGAAGAGGTCCTCCATCTCCTGGAACTGGAGTTGCAGATGGTTGCTGAGAACCTGGGCTTACTACAAGAGCAGCAAGTGCTCTTAATGTTTGACTGTTTTTCCTACTTCTAACCTATTCCTCTCTTGACTGTTATTGGACACCTAAGCTAAGATTATATCTTGGGTATTGAAAGACTCTACACTAAACATGAATATGCAGCTATCTCTGTTGTACACTTAGATCCCTTTAGGTGTACCCCCAGAGTGGTATCTCTGTTGTACACTTAGATCCCTTTAGGTGTACCCCCAGAGTGGTATCACTACATGTTAGGGTATTAGGATAGTTCTTTTAACTAGCAGCACGTACGTGTTCCATCTTTCCCTGGATCTTTAGCAGCTTTGCTGTTCTTTCCTTATTGATAGCGGTCTAGCTGGGGAAACGTGGTGGCTTAGTATAGTTTCTTTAAAAAATATTACAATTCATTTTATTGTATCTATGCGTGTCACGTAGTTTTTTCCATGCTTTCTTCTAATATTTTGATAGTTTCTTGTATTATATTTAAGTCTTTATATTGAAGTTTATTTTTATATGTGGTAGGAAATGAGGTTCCACTTTCATTCTTATACATGTGGATACCCAGTTGTACTGGCTGGTTTGTGTGTCAGCTTGACACAAGCTGGAGTTATCACAGAGAAAGGAGTTTCAGTTGAGAAAATGCCTCCATGAGATCAATCGGTAGGACATTTTCTCAATTAGTGATCGAGGGGGGAGGGCCCCTTGTGGGTGGTGCCATCTGTGGGCTGGTAGTCTTGGGCTCTATAAGAAAGCAGGCTGAGCAAGCCAGGAGAAGCAAGCCAGTAAGGAACATCCCTCCACGGCCTCTGCATCAGCTCCTGCTTCCTGACCTGCTTGAGTTCCAGTCCTGACGTCCTTTAGTGATGAACAGCAGCATGGAAGAGTAAGCTGAAGAAACCCTTTCCTCCCCACCTTGCGTCTTGGTCATGATGCTTGTGTGGAATAGAAACCCTGACTAAGACACCAGTTATACCAATATTATTTAATGTAAAGATGTGTCCTTTCACCATTTTGTGCTCTTGGTTGTATTTCAAACATCCGTTCACCATAAATGCATATGTTTATCTTGTCCCATTGCTCTCTGTGTATTTCCAATTATTTTCTTGTGCTCCCTTGCCTAGCTTTCTGATGAGGACTTGGAGCACAGTGTCAGGCAGAAACGGCAAAGGCTATTGTTGCTTTGCTCTTGCTTTCAAGGGAAGCTCCCAACTTTCCCATACTGTGATATGAACTGTGTTACATGTGTTACATGCGTTGCATGTGTTGCATGTGTTACATGTGTTACATGCATTACATGTGGCTTTTGTTATGTTGAAGTACTTTCTATACCTTCTATACTGTATCCAATGATAGTTTTAAATTTTTGTTATGCTTATTATTTTTTTTTATGTGCCTGTAGGGAGGGTGCATGACCTTATGACACTGTGTATTTTAGTCAGGATTTTTATTGCTATGACAAAAACATCATTACCACAAAGCAAGTTGGGAAGAAAGGGCTTATTTGCCTTCCACTTCCACATTGCTGTTAATCACCAAAGGGAGTCAGGACAGGAACTCAAATAAGCAAAAGCCTGGATACAAAAGCCTTGGATGGGTGCTGCTTACTGGCTTGCTTCCTATGGCTTGCTCAGTCTGTTTTCTTATACAATCCAGGATCATCAGCCTGGGGATAGCACAACCCATAATGGGCTGGGCCCTCTCACATCAATCACTAATTGAGAAAATACCTTACAGCTGGATCTGTGGAGGCATATCCTCCACTGAGGCTCCTTCCTCTCTCATGATTCCAGCTGGTGTCAAGTTGACACAAAGCTAGCCAATACATTGTGTATGTGGTAATCAAAGGACAACTCGTGGGAATTGTTCTCTCCTTTCATCCTGTGGGTCCCAGGGATTGCACTCAGGTTGCTAGCCTTGGATTCAAGTGCCTTTGCCTGCTGAGCCATCTTGAAGTTCCTAATGGGAGGCGTTAATCAGGAAGATATGTCAAATTTTGTGAAATAAATGTTTTATGTCAATTAATAGGATTATGGGGTTTGGGGATATTGTGCCATCCTTGTCTAAACTCCACTTAGTCATGACAAATGATGTTTTCACTGAGCTGCAAGCTCCTGATTACAAACATTTATTTTAGGGATTTGCAATTTTCTTTATTGGCTATGTTGGAGTACAATTTTTATTTTATTTTCTCTCTTTTTTTAAAACTTTTTTTGTAAAATTTTTATCTGGACTTTATATGAAGAAAATAAAATGAAACTGGCAGTATTCTCAGGCCAATTAAAGGCTACATGATCTGTTTGTAGCCACAGATTTGTGTCCCAGGGAAACATGAAGGTTCCAGAATCATGTGCATAAGGGCAAAGAACTGGACAGGAGATTTGTGGTTAGAAATTGAGTAAAATCTATTAAGAAGGAGAAAAAAAAAACAAAAACAAAGGGTGTGGTAGCACAGCCTTTATTCCTAGCACTTGGGAGGCAGAGACAGGTGGCTTTCTATAATTTTGAGGACAGTCTGGTCTATAGTGCAAGTTCCAGGTCATCAAAGTGAAATCCTCTTTTGAAAAGCAAGCAAGTAAACGTGTGCACGTGCACGCGCGCGCGCGCGCACACACACACACACACAGAGAGAGAGAAAAAGAATTGAGAATAGGAATAAACTAGTGAATTGAGGAGAAAAAATTACACACTCAAGAGGGCAGAATCCTGAGATTCATGAGCCTTTGTAGGTCATCTACATAATACCCTCTTCTGAATTTGTATACCATGGGCTTTTCTTGGGCATGCTCCTTTTGTTGTAGGTATTCTTGGTGGGGAAGGGTTTCCAGTCTTTCTCTGCCACCTGGCTTCTTTCTTATGTAAGTCTTGAGGTTGCTTTTCTTGGCTTCTACTCTTTTCCTGCAATCCCAGGCAATAGAAGAGAAAACAATTTCTACTGAACTGCTTATTGAAATGATTAGGGATACTTGGTTATTATCAGTTTGTCGAGGTCCCTGTGGATAGCAGTGAGGGAAAGACTACAGAGGAAGGAGGATGTGACTGAGAGAATTCTGTATAAGAGAGGAGGTGCTTGATTCCTGGATCACTGGAGCCATGCAGAGCTGTGTTCATAAAACAATTAAGAAAGGATTTGATTCATCAGTGACCTTGGGACTGGTATAAAGCTTTAGTGGTGCTAATAGGCTCTGTTGTGGAACATGATCTTCATGATCCAGGAAAGGTGAATACTGAGTTAATAGGCCAGTATATAAATTTATTTTTAAAGATTGTAAGGTATTCAGGAGGAAATTGAAAAAAAAAAGTAAAAGAGACAAATCCTGTCTGGCTAAGTCAAAGGAAATGTAACAGAATCCCCAGGTTCATAGTGGGAAGATAGAAAGCCAAATTCTTGGCTTTTGGGTGTTTAGAATGCTTCATAGTCTGACTGATAGTTTATACAAGGGTCTACAGGAGTGAAAATGAGGCTGTAAGAAGTCATTCCTGTGTTGAGGGAAAGCCATTAAAAAGAAGTGAGAAAATGAATGGGTTCCAACTAGGGAATTGTTGGAAGTCCTTTCCAGAAAACCTAATTGGTAAAATCTTACTTCTGTCCATGGAGACCCACACAGTTCTGTAGACTAATGTCATAAAGTTTCAGCCCGGGCTGGGTAACCAGAGCCTGCGACCGCACTAAGCTTCAACGAACTAGAAACTCCCGATGTACAAGATCTTCATCGGTATAACAAAGGCTGCACAGCTGGGCAAAAATGCACACTAGCTCTTTTCTGTTTATACCAGCCAGTCTGGATTGCACTCATTCACATGGCAGGAAATTCCTGTGGGGAAGTCCTGTACTAGAACTAGTACCTCTCAAAAGTGGAGACCTATTCCCCTACAGCTCAGTGGCTAATGCTGAAGCCATCAGTGCTCTTGAAGAAACTAGCTCAACACCCTGTTGTAGAGTATTTTTCCTATTTTCTTATAAAGGGTGAATTTAGTCACCCCACCAATTCTTTTGAACTGTGGTTTGGTTGAACAACCCCTTAACAATGTGCAGAGCATGTGGGCGGGTGGGTGGAGGAACACCCTCATAGAAGCAGGGGGAGAGGGGATGCGATAGGGGGTTTCTGGGAAGGGGGGAACCGGGAAAGGGGATAACATTTGAAATGTAAATAAAGAAAATATCCAATAAAAAAATGAAAAGAAAAAACAACGTGCAGAACATGGTGTTTATTATGGTATGTACTCTAACACATAAAAATCTTCTGAAGCACCAAAAGCAGTGGTCCGAAGAAGGCAGAACTGTACAGGTATAAAGGACCAAGTCTGACTTAGGGATCGCCTACTGTACTCTAGCATGGGAACATACCGTCATCTGAGTTTCCCTGTGGCAAGAGAACATTCTTGAGTGAGATGTACTGAAACGGCACACCCTACATGCCAGTAGATCTCATCTGAGAGTGTGGACTTTAAAGAGTCTGTCGTTTCATTATTGAGCAAGGTGGGAGCTTGTACAGTTGCTTAACCCAAAGTAAGGCCACAGATATCGAACACTACAGACTGCGAGGGTGGGGGTGGGGGGGGCGTGATGCTATTAAAGAAGTCAGAAAAGAGTTAGAAAGAGAGTTAGAAAATGTATAAATTATTTACCAACCCGTAGCCCTTTTCAACGTCCCACTGTGTCCTACGAACAAGCCAGGCAGCTCCAGTAGGACTGGATTCTAGAGAGCTACGTGTTAGAGTCCCACATTTATGCTGCTGCATTCAACACTGCCTCCTTTTACACATGTAATGAGATCGCTTCAGGCTGGACTGGACTGTGTTGATCCCTCAGTTTCAGTATTCCCTCAGCTTGGAATTGTAGCCTACATGTACTTACAACTGGTGTGGTGGTATAGGACCTTGCCTTGTTATCCTTCCCATTCTCAGATGATTTCATTATAAATGATATGAAGCTAATATTTATGTGTTTTACAGATAAAAGTATGCCTAAATTTCAAATGGAATATCTGAAGCTGAAAAGTATGAAGACAAAAATGAAAATATTTAATAAAGACCAACACGAGTATTGACCAAACAGGAAAAAAAAGAACCTTTTAGTTTGAAGGCAGATTATTTGAAAATACATAGTGAATAGAACAAAAAAAAAGATTTTTAAAAATTTTTATAAAACAGAGTTTTATAGATCACCATGTGTCTTACTTACTTTTTTTTTTCTATTGCTTTAAAGAGACACTGTGATCAAGGCAACTTAAGAAAAAAGCTAGAGGTTTCCTTACAGTTTCAATTTCGTATATGATCATCATAGTAAGAACAGTGGATGACAGGTAGCCGTGATGTTGGAGGAGGAGCTGAGAGCTTGTATCTGATCCACAGGAGGGACGCAGAGAAAGTGACTGGGCGAGGTGTAGGCTTCTGAATCCTCAATGCCCACCTCCAGTGACACACATTTTCGATCAAGGCCCCACCTCCTAATCATTACCAAACTGTTCTGCTAATCAGAAACTAAGCCTTCAAATACACGAGACTACAGGGACTTTTCTCAAACCAACCACACCATAAACATAGCAAATGCATGATTTTCAAGAATTTATGAAGAATTGAAATAGAATTTAGAAGAAAATTTTAGAAAAATTTGGAAGGTATGGATTTTTTAGTGTGTTGTACTTTCTTGATTTACTGTGTATCTACCACAGTGCATGTGTGGAATCATGGGACAATTTTTAGGATTCATTCCTCTCCTTCCACAGATTAAATTCAGGTCAACAGGCTCAGAGACACATGCCTTTACCAACTGAGCAATCTTGCTGGCTGAAGATTTAAATGCTGAGGTACAGGAATGTAAAAAGTTTCCAATCAGACTCAACTCAAACACGAGTTCTCTTGTGTGAGTTTCCTGAGGATATGTGACTAAATACTTGTTGGTTGAAGATGGGGGTGGGCCAATAACAGAGCAAAGCAATCTTTCCAACCAACGTGGATCAGTGAGTTGCCTGGATCACAGATAAGGAGTTACTTTAAAAAGTGTGTGTGACTGAAGTGTAGCAGTAATATCAAAAAGCCTGGGCCAGCATAGGTGATAACTCATGAACACCGCATCCCTAGAATTGCCCTGTTCAACATGTGGTCAGCTCTGCCAAAGAAAGTCCCCTCTTCTCCAACCAATTGTCTTCAGGGCTGTTGAGTCTTGTAACTTTCTCAGCTTTCTGAGCCGGCTAAGTTTCTTGAGCTCTCTAAGTCTCCGTAGCTTATTTAACCTTGTAAGTTTTGTTACATTCCCAAGTCTTGTGATATTCCTTTCTCCCTCCAGAAAGGAGTGCTTCGATTTGGAAGATAGAGCTGTGCACAATTCCACTACTTCCTCTGGTTTGCCCATCCTTTACATCTCTTTTTTTGTAATGTTTTCTGAGTTTTGAAGGGAGTTAATCATCAGACTATTGTGCCTCAGTAATAGTCAGTTATACTTGGAAAACTGACCAGTTATGAGTCTCTGCAGTAAATACTATCCATAGAGGGAAAAGGATGAAGAGGAGGAGGAGAACCAACAATGACAAGAGCAGTAACCTATAGTCATAAGCACAAATGTTTAAATGGAAATTTACAGACAGAACATATCCATTTAACAAAACAATAGCAGTTACTTTCCTACGCCCCCCTCCCCTTAGGATTTTGTTCTGGTCACAGTACCAGTGCGCATGGCATCCAGGCAGCTTAGAGTCTGTAGGTACCAGTTTAGAGTTGTAGGGGCTTGTGTGGAAATGGATCTTATAGGAAACATCCAAGGTTTGAAGTCAGAGGCAAAGTCTGATGCTCATTTCCTTCTCATATTCACAAGGAAGGGTATGCTTTTCTACATGCTGTCTGGGGTTTGGAGAGAGCAACACAGGTAATGTGAAACTGTCCTTCCCACCATACATCTTTTAGTATGTGCTGCACCGAGGTACTATAACCTCTTGTCTGGTTTGTTCAGCTCTTATAAACACATGGATAGTTTTATTTTTCATTTAATTAGTATTTCTGTGAGGGGTCAAGCACTAGGAAGTACATATATTCTATGTTGCTAACATCCAACCTTGACCAGCTGGTATGTGGCTTCTCTATACTTTGTTACTTTTATGATATTAGTTCAAATGAACAGTAACTTTATTCTCTACCCATGTAGTTCAAAGCAAAACACACTTTTATTGTTACTGTTTGCCATTTAGGTAGCTGTCACCAATTTTTTTTTTTCAGTTGCAAGATTTATCATCATATCATCATGTCAACTACATGATGGATGCTGTCAGTTTTTCACAGTGACACATCAGAGTTCCCAGTAGTGATGGTTTCAATGTCACCAACATTCCATTACATTCTTCAACTATATCCTTCTACAGGTCAAATACTAAATCTTGCTCTCTTTATCACTCATTTTAAAATATTGCAATGCATTGTATTTTGTGATGTTTATTTTGGTCTATGAGTTATTAAGAATGGGACAGCTAATTTCCAAATAATTATGGACGTAGTAGGTAATGTGTTATTAATTTTTAACTGCATTCTATTGTGATAAGTTATAGTCTGTCTTTTGGTTACTATAATAAAATACCCAGGAGTGAATAACTTATACTAAAGACAAAAAAACCCACATTTATTTGGGTCACCATCCTGGATATTTGAAAGCTCAAAACTATAATAATTGGTACCAGTTCATGCAGTTTCAGCTCCTGTCAGACAAGGCAAGAAGAGCAAGAAAAGTGGCACATTCATTTATAATGACCTGCCCTCATGAAATCCAATCCAGTTATTCAAGAGCAAGAATTGATTCACTTTTGTGAGCTATCCTCGGTCCACTCATGTGGCCTCACCCCTCTCAGAAGGCTCCTTCTCACTACTTCATGACTTTGCAGAATTAAGTCACAACACAGCTCGGGCAATTGTCCAATTCTGTAGTTCAACAATCAGGAGGCTGATAAAGAAAGAGTGCAAGTGGCCAGGCTGTGAGACATACCAAGACCGAGCTCAAAAACCAAACCCTCAGGACTGGAGGTTAAAGCTGTTCTTGCAGGGGGCATTAGGGTTCACTTCCTAGAACCCACATGGCAGCTCACAATCACCTGATCTGATGCCCTCCTCTGGCCTCCCTGGGGAACAGTCACAAGCATAGTATGGTAGAGAGATAGATAGATAGATGACAGATAGATAGATAGATAGATAGATGATAGATAGATGGATAGATGACAGATAGATAGATGATAGATAGATAGATAGATAGATAGATAGATGATAGATAGATAGAAAGATAGATAGATAGATGATAGATGATTGATAGATAGATAGATAGATGATAGATAGATGATAGATGATAGATAAATAGATAGATAGATAGATGATAGATTGATAGATGATAGATATATAGATAGATGATAGATAAATAGATAGATAGATAGATAGATAGATAGATAGATAGATAGATGGATGGATAGATAGATAGACATACATTTTTTTAAAAGCCTCAACTTGAGTTTTGGTATGGAAAAATTTATATCAAAACTGTAGCAGCCAGAGAACAAAAATTCTATACAGCTTCAGTTCTCTTAAAGTTATGTAGATCTCATGGCCAAGTATGGTCTGTGTTGAAGAATCTTTCTTGGGCTGGATGTAGTAGTGCATACCTTTAATCTCAGCACAGGGAGGGAAAGCCAGGCAGGTCTCCATGAGTTCGAGTACATAGTGAGACCATGATAGTGAAAAGAAAATTGCTTCATGTATAACAGAAGGAATACATGCCTAATAATTCCTTTATTTGTGGTAAGCTGCTATTTATTAATAATCCAATGCTTTGGGGATTTTAGGAATTTTTACTGACTTTTACCTTTGAGTTCTATCAATTACGTAGGGATGTTTAAAACTCACCAGCTATCGTTGTTACAGAAAGTATACCATGATATTTCCTACCTTGAAGTTCACTGTGCCTCATTGTAATAAAGTTACTCTCATTTCAATTTTATTCTTTGAATAATGTTTTGTCAGATTACAACCTTCAGTCTCTCTGCATATATTGGTAAGAATTCTCTAAAGATGATACTGAAGGGTAGTGTTTTAATAACCTCTGCATGCATACATTCTCCTAAATGTAATGTGTGACTTTTCTTCAGCTGACTCTAAGGGTTTTTTCCAACTCATATTGATCTTTCTGCAGTTTTGCTCATATATATATATATACACATACACACACACACACACATATATCAATCAGAACAAGAATGATGGGTGGAAAGGTTCAGTTATACAGACTAAGTATGGAGACCTACTTTACAGTGTGATGTCATGGCTAGCAATATTCTCATTTTAAAAATTATTAATTATGTTGTTTATTTACATTTCAAACGTTGTCCCCCTTTCCAGTCCACTCCCCACAAATCCCCCACCCCACCCACCCTCCACTTTGCCTCTAAGAGGGTGCTACCCCACCCACCTACCTCTCACCCCTCTAGCCTCCCCCTTCTCTGGGGTATCAAGGTTCCACAGGACCAAGTGTATCCCCTCACACTGAGGCCAGACAAGGCAGTCCTCTGCTATGTATGTAGCAGGGGCCACAGACCTGCCCGTGTGTGCTCTTTTGTTGGTGGCTTAGTCCCTGGTAGTTCTGAGGGGTCTGGTTCATTGACACTGTTGGTCTTCCTATAGGGTTGCAATCCCCTTCAGCTCCTTCAGTCCTTCCCCCAACTCTTCCATTGGGGTCCCTGGGCTCAGTCAATGGTTGACTGTGAGTAACTACATCTGTCTCAGTCAGATGCTGGCAGAGCCTCTCAAAGGACAGCCATGCTAGGCTCCTGTCTGCAAGCACGTCGTGGCATCAGCAATGGTGTTGGGGTTTGGTGTTCGTACATGGGATGGATCCCAAGATAGGGCGGTCTCTGGATGGCCTTTCCTTCAGTCTTTGCTCCATTTTTTAATTCTTGCATTTCCTTTAGACGAGAACAACTCCAGGTTAAAATTTTTGAGGGCGACTCCATGCCTCCGCTGGGGGCCATGTCTATCTGTTGGAGGTGGTCTCTTCAGGTATTATCTTCCTGCTATTAGGCATTTCAGCTAATGTTATCCCCATTGGGTCCTGGGAGCCTCCCACATCCCTGGTGTCTGGGACTGTCTGGTGTTTCTCCCTAGTCCCCATCCTACACTGCTGCATATTCCTATTCATTCTCCTGGCCCTCTGACCTTCTCTCCTGTCTCCCCCATACCTGATCCTGTCCCCCATTTTTTCACCCCCACCCTTCTCCAAACCAAGTCCCTCTCTCCCTCTATCTCATGTGATGATTTTGTTCCCCCTTCTAAGTGGGACTGAAGCATCCTTACTTGGGTCTTCCTTCTTGTTAAGCTTCATATGGATTGCGAGTTGTATCATGGGTATTCTGAGCTTTTTGGTTAATATCCACTTACCAGTGAGTACAGACTATGTATGTCCTTTTGGGTCTGGGTTACCTCACTCAGGATGATATTTTCTAATTCCATCCATTTGCCTGCAAAATTTGTTATGTCTTCATTTAATAGCTGAGTAGTAATTCATTGTGTAAATGTACCACATTTTTTGTATCCATTTTTCCATTGAGGGGCATCTGGGTTGTTTCCAGCTTCTGGCTATTATAAATAAGGCTGCTATGAACATAGTTGGGCATGTGTACTTGTGATATGTTGGAGCATCTCTTGGGTATATGCCCCAGAGTGGTGTAGCTGGGTCTTTAGGTAAAACTATTTCCAATTTTCTGAAGAACCTCCAGATTGATTTCAAGAGTGGTTGTACCAGTTTGCAATCCCACCAACAATGGAGGAGTGTTCCTCTTTCTCCACATCCTCGCCAGTATCTGCTGTCCCCTGAGTTTTTGATCTTAGCCATTCTGATTGGTGTAAGGTGGTATCTAGATTCCTCTGTTTTGAAATCTCTGTTTAGTTCTGTATCCCATTTTAAAATTGGGTTATTTAATTTTTTGGAGGCTAGCTTCTTGATATATGTGTGTGTGTGTGTGTGTGTGTGTGTGTGTGTGTGTGTGTGATATTAGCCCTCTATTGGATGTGGAGCTAGTGTAGATTTTTTTCCCTATCTTCTATAATTTTGTTGAAGACATTTTCTGGCCTTTTGAACAGGGAATCTTCATCTTCTTTTATTCCTATTATTCTTAGGTTTGGTCTTTACATTGTGTCCCAAATTTCCTGGATATTTTGCATTAGGATTTTTTACCCTTTGTGTTTGTTTTGACTGATGTGTCAATATCTTCTATGATATCTTTTATACCCAAGACTCTCTCTTCCATGTCTTGTATTCTGTTGGCGATGCTTGCATCTGTCACCCCTGATCTCTTTCCTAGGTTTTCCATCTCCAGGGTTGCCTCCATTTGTGATTTCTTTACTATTTCCATTTTTAGGTCTTGGACAATTTTGATCAATTTCTTCACCTCTTTCATTGTGTTTTCCTGTATTTCTTTAAGGGATTTATTTGTTTCCTCTTTAAGGGCTTCTTCTACCTGTTTGCCTGTGTTTGCCTATATTTTTAAAGGGAGTTATTTCTGTCCTCCTGAAGGTCCTCTATCATCTTCATGAGATGGGATTTTTAGGTCAGAATCTTGCTTTTCAGGTGTGTTGATGTATCCAGGGCTTGCTGTGATAGGACAACTGGATTGTGATTGTCTCACATTGCATTGGTTTCTGTTGCCTATGTTCTTGTGCCTACCTTTCACTATCTGGATATGTCTGGTGTTAACTGGACTGGTTGTCTCTGACTGGAGCCTATCCCTCCTTGTAGGCAGGTAGACCTCTGTGACCTAGGTTGGAGCAGGTCTCCTGGGAGGTAGACAGTGCTGTCTCTGTTAGGGTTGCCTCCTGTTTCCCTAGTTAGGGCAAGCCTCCTGTGTCCCTGGTTACAGCAGACCTGCTGGGAGACAGGCTGTCTCTGGGATGTGGGAGAGGGGCAGGAGCACCTGATTTGCCCTGGATAGAGTTGCAGACTGGAAAGAAGATGTATCTCTGGCAGGGCAAATAGTGCCTGTGTCCTCTGGGCCCCATGGGGCTCCCAGCTGGGGCAGGTATTGGGGTGGGGGGTCTTACCTGTGACCCTGCATATGACAGATCTCCTGGGAGACAGGTTGCCCTTGGGTGTGGGAGGTGGGCAGAAGAGCCCAATCTGCCCCTGGCAGAGTTGCAGACTGGAAGCACAATATTCTCTTGTATATCTAAATTTTGATAAGAGAATCTCTACCATTATAAATATTCTAACAACAAAAACAAGTAAATAAAAGCAATTATAAAAAAAATAGAAAAAAATAGAGGATGTAATAGATTCACGAATGTGCTTATGGTCTCAATACTGGTGATAGTTTTATAAAAATATTCTTATCCTCAAATTCTTCAAGATATATATAATAAACAGTTTTTAATGTTCATTTTATCTAGTCATTTATTAGTTGTGTGTGTGTGTTCATGTGCATGCAACACATGCTCAAGCATGTGTACAAATATATAGATCACACCATAGCACATATGCAGAGGTTTGTTCTCTGAAGTTGGTGCTCTCCTTCCACCTCCACACCTTTTAGTTCTTAGAATAAAAAGTGTCACACTTTTACATACTCAGCTATCTCATTGTTCCCCAACATTGGCAGTTTTGTGCCATTTAACCCCAGGAGTGTGGTTTAAAAGTAGAACTGGTATAAATTTTACAGCATTTTACTTCAGTTGGCGTTCTCTGAGGCTGTCTTTGTTGTTATATATTTCAAATGTTCTTAACACAAACCTGAATGCTCTCTGTTAAGTCTCTGCCCCTCTAGCTGCCTCTCTGTCAGAAATCAGGCCACAAGCCCTGCAGCCTGTCCTGTAGGAAGAACTAATGGTCCATATTGTAGGCCCTGGAGGTGGGAAGGGAAAAGCAAGCCTAGCCACTTCTAAAATCGTGGTCCTCCACGTACTTCCTTCCTCAGTATGCCTTGGCATGGGAACCAGGCCAGACTAAATCACGTGGGGTAGATCTTCTAATCACCCCATGAAAACCTCGTTTTCTTTCTTTGGAAACGGATGAGTTTGTCTGTTTCTCCTAATAAAATTTCTGTTTTTTGGTTTGTTTGTTTTTTGTTTTTGTTTTTTTTAAAGAGAAAACGCTCTTCCAGTTCAAGCCCTCATTGTGTTGTCCCTGTGATGATTCTCTGTCTCCCCCAGCTTGTATCACACTTCAAGGCTCAGTCATGTTCTTACCCAACTGTCATAGGATGCTCTTCTAAGCTCATTCTGGAGGAATGACCAATCAGCCTGCATGTTTATAACAGGATCCTGTCTGGAAATTCTCTCTGCCTAACAAACTAGAATGTCATCTCTCGGTTTTGCAGATGAATATATCAATTTAAGACACAGAGAGAGAGAGAGAGAGGGAGAGAGAGAGAGAGAGAGAGAGAGAGAGAGAGAGAAGCAGGAGGAGGAATAGGAGGAGGAAGAAGAAGAAGAGAAGAAGAGAAAGAAAAGAAGAAGGAGGAGGAGGAGGAGAAGGAGAAGAAGAATTGTAAATATACTCCTTTTAAAGTTCTGATGGTACTCTTAGTAATGATGCTGTTGGTGTGATGTCACTCCCAGCCACCCCTAACTCCCAGCCACCCCTAACTCCCAGCCACCCCTAATCACTTTAACCTCTCCCACCTTTGTGCTTTGCTAATCACAGCTTGTATATGCTTCAGCGTACTTTGGTAGACTCTGGAGGCTTCTCAACCACATGGAAAGTTAGAAGTGCTTAAGGGCTCCGTGTGTCACTTCCCAGGGCTGCCTAGCCAGAGACGACGACGACGACTACTACTTTTTGAAGTTTATTGCTATCTTTTTTCATGTAACGTGCAGTGGTGATACCCATATTTCTGCATTGCGGAACACTTGCCTGGGATGCCTGGCACTGTAAAATTGGGTGATATCTCTCCAGATAGTCTCATGGGTCATCTTCCTCAGATGAAAATGATAATCTGGTTAGGCGTCATGTGGAATAAAGTGGACATTTAAAATCAAAACAAACAAAAGACAGTAGCTCATCTTCATTTTACTGTGGTCTCTCAATCTGACCTTCAGAACTCCTGGGGCTCCCACACAAGGTAAAGCCTGCATCCAGACAGCCCTCACCTGCCCTCTGCTGGTTGATTACAGAATTGCACCTATATTTCACATGATGGTCCTTTAACCCCAGAGCAAACGTTTCCTTTCTCTCTTGCAGTCTTGTGGTACAGGAAGCCTGTGATTGATAAGTATTTTTTAACCAGAGTTTTTCTTGTTTAGTACTTACTCCACTTATAAAAAAAATAGAAAGCCAGGGATATGTTTTGGTAGAGGCAAGGTACAGTGCTGAGGCATCCCTTCCCCCTGAGGTACCAGCCATATGACAGATAAAGTATGGAATAGAGTTTATTTGGGGCATGGGGAGTGGAGTTGGTAAGGGAGTAGAGGCAGAGAGAGGTGGAGGGAAGAGGAGAGGCCAGCCAGGAACACCTGGAGAGAGGGGGGAAAGGGGAAGGGGAAGAGAGCGAGAGAGTAAAAGAGCAAGGAGGGGGTGAACAGCCCCTTTTAGAGTAAGCCACGTATACCTGGTTGTTGCAAGGTAACTGTGCAGCAGAGCCTAGAAAGAATGCTAACATTCCTTGGCTTAATTTTAAAAAGGAAAACCTATAACGAGGTGATGGTCAAGCAAGAATAGGGTTGCCATGATCTTTAGCTACTTCGACTTGGGAGGACAGGTCTCTGGAAAACCTAAGAAAATGGGGATGGGGATCTTAGTCTAGTCATAGGAGAGTTGGCTGTTTCCTTGCTGTTTAGGGTCTGTGGATAGGAAGGAGCAGATCCAGTACAAGCATCTGTCCATGAGAGTAGATTGGAGCATCTGCAGGGTTGCTTCTTTGGCGCTGTCCTGGATGTAAATTTTGAATAAATGACTGGATGTTTGGGAGAAAAAAATTCTTAGGTGTACATTGAGACCCTTAGGTCTTGGTGGTTGGGCTGAGGGGAGTCCCAATCTTAGGGAACAGGAGAGGAATCCCACCCTCTGAAATAGGTAACAGGTAGAAACTTAGGTTACTGATAAGCAGGTGTACTTATCTGGGTGGAGTCTATTTGGTCCATGAGAGATAGATCTGAGTAGGTTTCCTGGAGCTTATAAGTTTATAAAAGAGATAAGTTTGTTAACAGCATGAACAGCTAGGGAAGATAAAAACCTTTTGTGGAGCAGAGGGAACAAGAAGAGCTTTTTTCTTCGGTCTAGGAGACTATATATATATATATAGTTTTAGCATAATGAGAAATAGTTTTAAGTTTACATTTAAAAGATAATTAAAGGAAACTTGTTGAAACTTTGACCTTGTGAATATGATAGTTGATGATATAGATTTAGAATGAGAAAAACCTTAAGTTTAGAGTAAAAAGACATTCAACGGAAACTTAACATTTGAACTTGTGATTATAAAAGTTGGATCGTATAGTGGAATGTTTCATTTGGGTTAGGCTAATTTATAAGACCTCTATTGATTAATGTTAGGACAGTGGCATGACAAGGGAGGAAATATGAAGCATTTCGTCACTGGGGACCGAGGGTAGAGAAGGAAGTATCAGAAGGTTAACCCTGTGTTGTGTATCCTTTATCGTGAAGCTTGTGAGGAAGGCAAACCTGTCTGTCTTTGACAAGAGATTGGTAGTCTTAACTAGTTAACAAATTGACTCATGAGCTAATAAGGCGGTAGATTACCTTAGGGTAAGGAGCTAGAGGCCGGTTTTCTCGCTGTCAAGCTTCAGTTAGCTTAGCTGTCAATGTAGTCAGAAATCTGGGAAGAATAAATTATAATCTAGATGTAATTAATTAAAATGACAGAGGTTGGTCAATAGTCCACTACCTAAACAGTTCCCAGCTCCCTGTGGTCTCCATTGCAACGTGGGCAGTGTCAGTCTGGCTGAGAGGCCCAGAAAATAAGAAGCTTTTTTCCTGTGGAGTAGGAATCTGGGAGAAATGACTCAACTTGACTTAGGTAACATGAGACATTTAACTCCCCGGCTATCTTCTGTTTGCCCACAGTTTAGGCTATGTCCTGGCAGCAGGCAAGGCAATGGAGCAGTGTTTCTCAGTGGTTATCTTACCACAATCCAGGTAAAATCTTGTTGCTGTGCCCATATCTTCTCAGACACCTTGGGAGGTCAACTGTCTGGATTTGGGAGTCTCTGTCTATCATAATAAGCTTAAACATTTAACATTATATTTAGCAGATTTCTGAGAAGATTGAGAGCCAGTATCTATTAAGCATATCTGAGTTAGACAACCTGTGTTTGTTTAATTATTTGACCTAGAATGTATCTAGTAAATAAAGAGAATATATTGGAACTTAATGGCCATAACTTAAAACAAGGCTAAATGTATATTTAAGGCAGTGATCGTTAACTTAAGGCAGTGGTCTGAGTTAGACAATCTTTGTTTGTTATATCTTAGAACAGAACTGCAGAAGCCTGACAAAAGAAGAATCTAAGTGGTGAAGTATAAGGGGCTCAGGGCAGCCTGTAGACAAGCATACAGCTGGGGTGCAGAGCTGAGGCAGATAGCAGGGCCGGGCACTGGGAAGCTACCCCTGCCAGTCTCGGAGAGCCAACCCCTGATGTCAGGAGTTTTCCTCAAAGTCAACAACAAGCCCCACAGTGGTGTTGGCAAGAAGCTCCAATGGCTGACCCTAGGAGGTTTAAAGGAGGGGCAGGGAGGTGGCTGCCAGTTCCCTGAGGGGAGGAGACACCACATTCCAGGGCTCCGTGACTCTGCACAAGGCACAGAGCAAGAGAGCGAGTGGCAGGTCCAAAGTGTGCGTGGAGTCAGGGTGCGGGGAACCTGAAGCAGAGAGCAAATAGTGAAAGAATGGGGTGGGGTGGGGAGGAAAAGCCCACCGATCGCTGGTGAGTTGTAAAAGTGCCTTTAAGCAGCCATGTATAGTTATTGGACTGTGGATAATGGGGCTAAATTTAACCTGTGAATTAGACCGGGAGGGGTGGCAGCGAAGACATTCCCTGTGGGTAAGAGTAAAAGCTAGCGACTTGCCTGTTCCATTCCAGCGTCCCGAGCACAAATGTAGTAGCTGGAAACAACAACTAAGCCAGATCACCAGGTCATCCCTTGTTGAACTTAGGGGCTGAGCTCAGGGCCAGTGTCCTGAGCGATGGCAGGGAAAAGGTTCACCCAGGCCTGGGGTTTCAGAGCAGCAGGAAAAGAAACCGACTCAGAGAAGCAGGGAAAGGTTTCACCTGAGGGAAAATGTCCTAGAATGAGGCTTCAGTGAGAAGACCAGTCATAAAGACTGTGAATGCCTCCATCCTCAAGGACTCTAGGGGGCTGTGAGCTCAACAGCCCTCTCATGGGACTATGGAACGTTTACACTGACCAGTGGGGGGAGAGAGCTTACCAGTTGGCCAGGGTTTGGATAGATAGGTCTAGTAAGCCATCTGATATGGCTGGAATTCCATGTGGCAATGGGAGCTGTAAACCTGTGGGGTTCTACTCCCAGTCTCATAGCACCAATGTTGTGTTTTATTAGAGAGAGAGAGAGATCCAGAATGTCTTATGGAGTGAGCTAACAGCATGTTCCTGTATCACTTAGGGACATTGGGAGTACATAATAACACAGACAAAGACAAGGACATTGGCTTTGAACTGAGACTGTGCAGAGGAGACCTCAGCTCCATGCAGACATATATTGAGAGTTATCTGCTCATAGTCCTTTTTAGACCATGTGTTCTTTTAAGAATATATTAAGAGATGTAAAACAACTTATTTTGCTAAATCCATCACTGTGAGGAATAATGGTCCCAGCAACCATATTAAAGGCACAGATGGAACTTAAGTCCCGTGAGGTTAATCTATCCAAAGATACCAATTCTATGTTCCTGTTTTTTAATTGTTGCTTATCTTATCAATAGTCATCACATTAACTTTAAATAAAATACATAACAGTAGAATACAGAGGTGTACAGTAAGGACAAGAAGGGGGAAAGGCTCTTTTTTGAAAGCCAGTTCTGATGTGAAAAGGCAGTTCTGGGCCAAGGACCCCCAGCAGAGATTTCCCAGTTCTTGGCTGGGTTGATAGACTACGGGAGGAACAAGCTTCAAGCAGCTTTCACCAGAGGACTTCCTCTTGTCTGTATCCATTGTGAAATTCATTCAACTTTCCCAAGCTATGAAGCAACCCACACAAGCTTGAGAAACTATCTCATATATATATGAGATATACAGCTTTCCGAGACAGGGTTTCTCTGTGTAGCCCTGGCTGTCCTGGAACTCACTCTGTAGACCAGGCTGGCCTCGAACTCAGAAATCCACCTGCCTCTGCCTCCCAAGTGTTGGGATTAAAGGCGTGCACCACCACTGCCCGGCGAAATTATCATATATTATAACTAAGATACACTCTGAAGATACAAAGATGGATGACACACAGGTGTTAGCCCTTCAAGAGTTCAAGTTCTAGTGGGAGGCAAACAGATAAAGGCATGACGCCATTTGACAAATGTTTATTTATCACCTAGAGGCTAAGAGCACATCTTAAAGTAAGACTGAATTCCAAGTTCCACGAAACTCTCAAACTGATGACTGACTGAGAGACATGAGCCAACATCCTAGTCCATCGGGAATAGCAAGAGTTCTCAGGGTCCTTAATTAGGGATTTCCATGTTGAGTATGAAGGGTGGGTGTTGTCCTCAGGTTTCAAGAATGATTAAGCTGCCCATCAAAGCTCATTCAGAGGCACTGACCTATGAGGTCGGCTATACCCAGAAAACATGTGGTACTGGCTGACTCAGAAGAGAACAAAGACAACGAAGGGAGTGTGTGCTGAATATGAGGACTCAGTGCAGACTGTGAAGAGCCTGGTGCACCAACACAAGTTCTGATTTTGTTCTGTGATGTTTGTTAGTAGTGTGCCATTTGTTTCACAGTTTGTTTGATAGCTGTCCATTATTCACATGGACAGTGTGAAAAATGAAAAACCAATAAAATAATAAACAGATGAGAACATAACTCTAGCCACAGCACAGGAAATAAGCTACAGTCAGGAGCTGTTTCTAAGCTCAGAATCCTAAGACTTATAACTAGCAGATGTGTGAGCCTTAATCAATGTCTACTATGGTCTCAGTCACTCTTCAGCACTTGATCTATATCTCATCTAATCTTCACAGTGGGCTTGTGGATGAAAAACTTGTATGTCTCATCTTCCAAATCTATAAACAGAAGCTTAGGTTTGGTCCCAGTTTCATTTGGATCCACAGAATAGCTGCTGAACCAGTAACAGTGCAGCTTCCTACTCTTAATGTGGATGAAGAAGAGGGAAAGACTGACATGGAATTTTCTACCTTGGATAAGGCTTTTGGAGGGGAAAAAAGAAAGCATGCTTACTGACAGATTGTGAGAGCCGGAATTTCCATTGCAAAGTTCATTGTGTAAAGAGACTTGGCACTGACAGAAGGATGTTGGTTTAATTCACAAAATAAAGTATTGACAATCTAGGTAAAACTGACTGTGGGTGAGATAATCTGCAGAAATGTAGAAGAGAAACAGAAAAAGACAGAGAACTTTGATATTCCATGTAGGCAGAAGGAAGACACTGTAGAAGAACACGGTGAAAGGGGAACCGCATGCTCTTCTCCTGGAGCTCACTGGCTCAGCTTGTCTCTGCTAAGGAAAACTTAGTATTGTCTGTGAACTTGTATTTCTGGATACTGGTCCAGAGATTAATAAGATGAGCGAACGTCTGGAGAAATGGCCCAGCTAGTTAGAATGCTTTCTGAACAAGCATGAAGACCCGAGTTCAAATCTCCAATATTCATGTAAAAGGCTAGGCAAGGGTAAGCATGCATCTGTAACACCAGTGTTGTGGAGTACACAGACAGGTGAATCAGTGGGACTCTAGGTTCATGGAGAGACCCCATCTCAGAGGAGTAAGGTGCAGAGTGATTGAAAAAAAGGCTCTTGATATCATCTTCTGGCCACCATATGCACACATGTGCTCACTCACACAAATACCACACACATAAACACATTTACACATACAAAACTAAATCAGAGCTGTCAGCACTGTGGTGCTTCTCGACTACTCCCTGGATAAAAATCCCAGTGGAAACATCAACACTGCTCTCTAGAGCTGTTTCCAAGAAGCATCACTCTTCATACTTCTCCTTAAGCAAGAGCTGTCATTTCTGTGTTTAGGTGTCATTTGAAGTCAAAACGGGAAATGATTTTATACTTACAGTTTCGGAATGTCCTGATACAGGAGACAGAAATGGTCTGCCTCTGAAGCCCAGTCACCGCAGCCATGACAATCACTAACCACACATCTAAGCTGAGGGACTGTGTGGATCAAACCTGCTGAGTAGAAGTACGCTGTATCCATAATGAGAGCCATAGATGCACTGAACAGAATGGAAAGGAGAAAGGGACAGACCTGAGTGTTTCACCAGCTATAGACAGCTGTGTAAAAAATATCAAAGAATCAGCACAAACCCTCAAAATAGGAAGTAAAGTCACATCACAGGATGTGAGGTTAATAAAAACCAACTGCTTTGCTGCATACCAGTCATCAAAAATCCAAATTTGGAAGTAAAAACAGTATAATTTATAATAATAACAAAACCAATAAGATCCTTGAGTACAAATTAAACATGTACAGAACTTATATCAGACTATAACAGAACTAATGAACTAAAAAAAAAATCTCATAGAGTGATAGTCTAGATTCATAAATTGAAAGGATCAATGTAATTAAGATATCAGTCCTCCCAATTTGATCTCTAAGTTTGAAACAAACTCACTCAAGATCTTATAAAGCTGTTTTGTTCATATTGAGAAATGGATTTTAAAATCTATATGGAAAATTAAAAGACCTGGAAGAGACAATGTAATACTTCAGGAAAAAAGCTAGGCTGAATGATAAACATCATTTACTTTTGAGACATGTTAGAAAGCTACAATCAAAACTGTGATATTGGTGAAAGAACGGGAATGTGACCCAGTATGCCACAGGCAGAGCCAGACTGTCCTAAGAAAGAAACAAGCATTTCAAATAAGAAAAGATAATAATCCTTTAAAACATTTGCTTCAGAATCATGAGATGATTTACACACAAAATATGAGCCTAGGCATATGCACCTTTTGCAGAAATTAATTAAAAGTGAATCATAGCTTTGAAAGCAAAATTAAAGACTTTCTGGGAGAAAACAAGAGAGAATCTAGCTGCTCCTGAACATGGTAACCAGCTCTAAGATACAGGACCAAAAAGCACAACACATAAAGAAGCATTGGCAAATTGAACTTGATTGAAATTTATAATCTTATTCCATAAATTATGTTTTAAAAATGAAAACATAACAGACTGGGAGAAAAGGTTTGTATAACATCTATGTAATAAAGGGACTATGTAAAAATATGCAAATAACTCCTAAAGATAATGGTAAGGGCTATTCCCCTAGCTCTTGGTGCAAACATGTTTGTTCTGCTCTCAACTTTGGTCAAGAAAATTCTTATTGCAGAAGGCCTGGTTAATGTAGGGGCTCATAACTATTCAAAATACTGAGAACAATTGACTATCAGTGTTCAGTCAGACAGAGAACATTTATTACAGCAACCCAAGGCTCAGGAGATAGCAAGGAAGAAGGAACAGAAAGAATATAGGAGCAAGAAGATAAGGAACGGTGAATTGAGACGCTAGCCCCTGATATAAGACACGACATGACTTGTTGAGGTCATGGCAGCTGTGCTTACCTGTACAAGACCTGCAAAAACACAAGCCAGTTAAAATATCCAGTATAGGTAAGGAAGGGGATCTCAGTGCTTCTTTAGCTGAGGAGCTATTGACCGTTAATGGAAGTTGAGGGAAGAACCTTTCTTTAGGGCAGGTAGCCATTAGGAGATCGCCCATGTCCCAGTGGATGACCCCACATCCATTCACATATAATCCACAAAATTAGTACGCAATGAATTATGAAAAAGAATAGAAGGTGTGAAATTAAGAGGGGAGTATGTTGAGGGGCCCACGGGGAGTTGGAGGAGGAGAATTTGTGTGAGCATGCGCAAAGTACACTGTGTAAATGTAAGAGATGGAGGAGGAGAATTGTGTGAGCATGCGCAAACTACACTGTGTAAATGTAAGAGATGGAGGAGGAGAATTTGTGTGAGCATGCGCAAAGTACACTGTGTAAATGTAAGAGATGGAGGAGGAGAATTGTGTGAGCATGCGCAAACTACACTGTGTAAATGTAAGAGATGGAGGAGGAAAATTGTGTGAGCATGCGCAAAGTACACTGTGTAAAGAGATTTACAAAGAATGAAATAAAAAAATCAATGATAAATTAATACATAATCTAAGTAGGAAATTGACAAAATATATAAAAACATATTTCATACTCACTCATGAGCACATGTAGTGCAACCCATTTAAGCTTATCCCTGACTAACTTACAAATATATAAGATTCAGACTATGGTTATTTTATGTGGCTTTCACAATTACTGGGGGATACTTCCTAATCTACTTTTCTAACTTCTGATCTAACTCCCCAGTGGTGTTCTCCTAATACTGGCTGTTTCTCCAGGCCATGAGCTCATGGTACATCTCCTCTCACCGTGCCTTCTCCTCTCTCTTCTGTGTTCTTCTTCCCCTTTTTTCCTCCACCCCAACCAGGTACCACACACCACACACCTCTAATCCACACAAGATCCACACACCTCTAATCCTTCTAGCAATTGTCTGTAGCCATTTTTATTTAACCAATAGTTTAAAGATAAGAAACAAGATTTGCAGAACAAAAGTTGATAAATGTGAAAATTCACTCGTAGGCCTAGATCTTCAGGTAAAGAATTTAGCATCACAATACATAGCTATAGACCAAATCTCAACAAGCACATACAGACCTATACAGACTAAACATTTATCATTAGAAAATTTCATGCGAAAGCAGCGATGACGTACCACTAGTCATCTTTTAGAACAGCTAGACTCAAAAGATTGACAACACCAAGTGCTGATGGAGATGGAAAAAAAAATGAAATCCTTCACCCTTTGTTGGTAGAAATAAAATGTGTCTTTAGGAAGTCAGATGGCAATTCCCTACGGAGGTAAAGCATTGCGCTGCTTTTGCTAGTAAGAGAAGTCAATCTTAAAGGGCTACCAACTGTTTAATTCCAATTATATGACATTCCTGAGAAGGAAAAACTATATGATAGCAAAATAATGATGATGATAATGGTAATCACAATAAAAGATTTCCTGGTTTCAATGTGTGGCCAGGATTGAATAGGTAAAGCAGGGGAAGTTCTAAGGGAATGGAACCACTGTGTATGGATCCTACCGCTGTGAATGCATGACACTGAATTTACCAAAATCCATTGACCTGCACAAAACTTCAAGTGGTCTTTAGTGCATGCACATTTTAATATCATTTGGTATGAAGGAAGAATTTGAAGATAGAACATAGGGCATCGTTTTTTAAATGCATATGGGTAGTTTGTCTGCATATATGTCTGTGTATTATGTGTGTGGTTGGTGCCCACAGAGGCCAGAGAACATCAGAACTCTGGGACTGAACTTACAGTTTAAGTTGCCTTGTGGCTGCTGGAAATAGAACTGAATCCTCTGGAAAAGCAGCTAGTGCTCTTAATCACGGAGGCATCTCCCCAGCCCTGAATGTACTTTTAAAATACTAGTTATATCGCACATGTGAAAAGCAAATTAATTGACAGCACTGGAGGGAAAGGCGCTGGTCTGAGTAATTCAGCCATTAGTAGCCTCTAAAATTAAAGGCTAAGCAGACTGATTGTGCTATGCTGCCTTCCTTAAGGCAGCTGTTTGCCTCAGATGGGTGATTGTAATACTGCTGCACGTGCTAGAACTAAATCAGACAGATCACAAGGACGGCCATTTTGCAAAATACCTGGCCAGTATTTCTGACACACGTTAAGGTTACAAAAAGCATAGGATCTCTGATAGAACTTTCACAGGCACAAGAAACCTCTGGAGACACCACAGCTACATACAGTTTGGTATCCCCAGTGAGACTCCAGAACAGAAAAAGGACATAAGATTAAAAACAAACAAACATGAAGTGGAAACTTCTGGTTTCTTTGGAAAGTCAGTTTTTTTCAAATGATGTTTTGCTGGGGTATATGGGTGAAAGAATGTCTTGCAAAAGCAACCTGTGAAAGAAAGTTTTGCTGAAGCAGACACAGGTGAAAAGATGTTTTGCTATAGCAAACACATGAGAAGGCCTGTAATGTTTAGAAAGAATATAAATATGACCCCATAAACAGTGGGAGCTAGAACATTGGTTTGACTTTCTCCCCTTCACTAGCCTTTGCTAATGAAAAACATTTATTAGTTCACCTTACTTGCTGAGCTTCTCTTGTGGTGACTTCATAGAGAGAAACTCACCAAAGAATTTCTTGGGAGATTCCTGCAGCTTCTTGCCAGTTCCTCAGACTTGGCCAGTTGGTGAGCGTCACCATTTCTTCTAGATTGAACTACTCATGCTGATTCATGTGTGTTGTCTGCTGAGTGGGCTGGACTGCAGCTGCTGATTCATGGGTGGTGTTTGCTAGTGAACTGGACTAAGAACAATGAAACTTGGAATTGCCCCCAAAGAAATCGCCCCAAAGAACTATTTCTAAACAGACCCCCCCCCCATATTCTAGTAACCTTTCTTTTCCACTATCTTTGGTGAAGAGTGGGCTAGAAGGGAACACTTATTAAAGGGAACACTTATTAAAGCAGGTTGTGGAAATTTTTTGCTTACACAATGAGGAAATCATCAAGGCTCAAGGATCTATCTAGAAGAGGAGGCAAAAATACAGTGAGAGCCATAGGTGGGGGAGGACTCCAAGGAAATATCTTCTGGACACAATAGTGATGGTACACGTATGAACTCACAAAGACTGTGACAGCACACACAAGATCTGCACAAGGTCAAGCCTGACAAACTCCCACCTCTGAGAAGGGACTGGACACAGAGCCCCACCTCAGCTCAAAAGGCTATTTGTAATATAGGAAAGGGAAAAACCACTTTTCTCCAGTGGGTAGAGCTGGGTATATCAACGACTCTCCAGAGCAGGCCCCATACCCAGGTGTGGTTGGCCAAGACAAAATGGACTCCATGTTTTTGTGTGCTTTTTGCCGCCTTAGTCTGTTTGTTTGGTTGTTTTTATTGTTTGCTTTGATTTCTGTTTTGGAGAGGCTTAGAATTCTTAGAGCAAGAAAGAAAATGGAGGAAGCTTGGCGAACTGAGAGATGGGGAGGTCTGGAAGCTTGGCGAACTGAGAGATGGGGAGGTCTGGGGGAAGTTGAGGGGGCGATAGATCAAAATAAACTGAATCATTTCTAAAACTAAAAAAATATGAATAAACTGTGAATTTCACTTCACAATAATCTAATTTTTGTACAAATCTAAAGCTGTTCTAGAATATAAGGTTCATTTTTAAACACTATAAAATAAATAAAATATAATCGATACAACTAATTTTGATATTTTATTTAACTCAACATGCTCTCAAACCTTTTATTTTAACATGTAACCAATATAAACTTTTTTACATTCATTTTTTTCATATTAAGTCCTCAAAAATCTAGTATCTAACATTAGCTAGCAGCATATCTCTGTTCTGAGCAGATACCTTCAAGAGCTTAATACATGAGCTATGGAGTTAAATGAGATATCCAGACCCAGAAAGACAGATACCACATTAGTTCGTGCATGTGTGAAATCAAAACTAGTCAGGACTGTGGGAGCTGAAGATAGAGTGGTGGTTTCAGAAGGTTGGAGGAAAGGAAATGGAAAGATGATAGACAACCTGTGCTCCAGTTGTACCACATAATTTAAGACCTGAAGATCTACTACATAACTCGTGGAACTCTATTATACACTTAAATTATTTAAGATTGTAAACCTTCTGGTAACTGTTGCTACCACCCTTAAAAGAACAATATTAAGACCTGAAAAGAATTTTGGAAAGCGACGGATATATTCAAGGCCTTGTCAGCATGATGGCGTTGTGTGAGCATAATTGTCCTCAAACTAACACAGTGGTCCACATTAAATATATTCATGGGTTTTATATGTTAATAATATTTCAATAAAACATTTTAAAAGCAAAACAAAATAGCTCAATTATCATGTGGCCCACGGTTACTGCGCTGCTGCATACAGGTTTAGAATAATGCTGCATGGCCATGCTTGCATTGTTTGTCCTGTCCTCTTTCCCCGCCCCAGAAATCTGTGCATCAGTGTGTTACTTAGCCATGAAAGTCAGCTGTTAAGAAGAAAGGTCAGGGTGAGTAGGAAGTGAGACCAAGAGAGGCAAAAGAATAGACAGGTCAAGGCTTTGGAGACCTGGGTTCTCATCACTGCTTACAAGAGGAGGCTTAGACAGGAGGCTTGGGGACAAAATAAAGGTGACTCAGGGAGAGAGCTATGGAAGGCCAGAGGCTTGCAAGAGTGACCCAGAGAAAGCAACTTGTCCAAAGGCATAACTGGGGCTGACAGGAGACCTGGCTTGGAATCTCTGACTTCTAAATCTCAGAACCCACTGCCCTGGTAACAGCACCACAGTGTGTTAATGGCAGATCAGCACAAGCCACAAGCTTCAGTCTGCAAGCACCACATCCAGCCCTGTAGTAACTGACCTAAAGGTCTGCACCTGTTATGGTTCCTCTTATGTCATCTGGACACAGCTTTCCAATCCATCAGTGGCAGGGAATCACCTGCTGGTAGTTCGAATTCCACAGCTGTCAAGGTTCTCCTTCTCAGTCCTGCAACCCCCACTGAGCCAGCTCTAGGCCAGTAGACTAGACCAAGAACCCTATACTCCAAAGCATCTCAGGCAGGGAAAATATCTCTATTACAGAAGATGCTGAGAGATTCACTCACTCCACAAATCTCTACTGAGTTTTCTGGAAAGTTTGGGAAAGTTCTCAATTTTCTAAATTTCTAGTAATTATGACAAATATAAAATAAAAACTATAGTATTAAAGATACAGTTCTAGATGGTGCATTATTGAGGAGGAACAAGCTTCTGAATGAACGTATGGGAAAGGAGCTGGACATGAAATTTTTATTAAACACTGAAGGATGGCTATAAATCAGCTATGTGAATAAATGAGAGGGCAGGAATACTACAAACAGTAAAATCAGTCAATATTGAAAAGGTCCTAATATCCACAGTCCATGAATGGGTTTCCTGGGAGGATAGGCCCCCCGAGGCTCTCCATCCCATTCCAGCTGATTGTTTCTCTAGGGAAGGCAATATTGTCCTCCTTAGTTACCCAGCTTAATAATATATAGATATTTTGTTCTTAAACTTCTTTGTAATATTTTAAGTTCCTCTTTTTCTTTTAAATATCAGTCCAGAGTGTTTCATTATTTCCCAAATTTGACAAGATAACAAATTAAGACAGTTAAGGAAATACCCTTGACTTCATTGTAACTAGAATCTTTTGTGTATGTGTCGTGTGCCTTCATGTTCATGTAGGTGTTTGTACATACGTGTGCAGGTACGTGTGCACATGCATGCTTTCAGAGGCCAGAGGCTGATGTCAAGTGTCTCTCTTCATAATTATCTACTTTATTATTTGATACATGGACTCTTACCAAATGTAGAATTCATAGATTTCCCGGGTTGGTTAGCCAATGACCTGTCCCTATGCCATAGCACTGAGTTTACAGAAATCCTATGCTGATTTTTATGTGTGTGCTAGAGACCAGACTCAGATCACTGTGCTTGTAGAGTAGGTACAGCCAGATCTTCAGCCTCTACTTCTAGAATATAAACCAAAATTTTCTGTGACTGTGAATAACATCATATATTACATTTCCTAAATCACCAGAAGTCCACAGATTATGAAGTCAAGGGGTAAGGGAAACATCGCTGGCTGAACTCACCATAATACCAGAAAAAAACTCTCTGGAATTTTGAAATTCATCACACATGAAAACTATCTAAGAACAAGGGGGCATTGTGAATGGAGTTAATCCAGTTCCAGGAGACCTAGTACCCTCTTCCAGCTTCCCATGACATCATGAATGAATGTAGTGCGTAACTATAGATTCAGGCAAAGCACTCACAAGAATAAAGTAAATCTTTTAAAAAAGAACAGACTTAAGAGATATCCTTGCCTTCTAGCCAAAAATAAATAATTTTTTTCCATCATAAGAATACTGGTGATGACTGGGGCTTCTCCATAATAGAAGTGGACTGCTAACCAGCCATAGTCAGCAGTGCTGGTTTAGCACACAGAACATGTATATGCACTTGGATTTTAACCCCAATTCCTCTTCACCCTCAGTCATAGACTTACAAAGTTTGGAAGATGAGTAGTACTTTTTCAGTGCCTTTATGACTGACAGAAGAAATAGAATCAAGACAGGCATGGTGGTATACTAATAGGGTAGAAGCAGAGGAATTCAGAGTTCAAGGCCATCTTTGATTATACAGTGAGTTTTGAAGCCTGCCTGGGATGCGTGAGATGCTTTTAGTGATTATAGACAGCTGGAGGTAGATTTCTGCAAAATCCACAAAAGATAATAGCAAAGAAATAGATACTGGACCTCAGCCAAGTCTGTTGTTTGACTGTAAAATGGAGACAAAATTACTCTCCTGTTCACAGTAGTATTCTTGTGTAGGTCAGATTGGGTGAGCTGCAAAGTGCCCTAGGCAGGTTGCCCAATACAAATGTTTGATGGGTGGATGATGATCTAAGGATAAAGAAGTGAGCAATGACAAAAGAATTATAGAACCAAGATTCAAAACAATTTCAACAGATTTGAATGGACTCTAAATCAAGACAAACCAGAGTCCTCTTCAGTGAGGCTGACAAACAGGCCTGTGAAGGCCTGGTGGGGTGAGAGGTGGGATAATAGCAGCTTTGATAAAGTGGGGGCCAATGGTGTGGTACAGTGGCTAGACAAGTTAGGCAGTCCTGGGAGGCATTGCAAAGGTCGAGGAAGATTCAGAGGAGGAGGAGGAGGAGGAGATGAACCAAAAACTACACCACTGATCTAGAATTTTACATGTAACATCAACTGAAACATATTATTGATTCAAGGGAAATATTTGAATTTAGTTAACTCTGGCAGGGACCACTGATGTTTGTCACCAGCTATAAAGGCTTGTGAACACCCAGAAGACAGTTGATATAAGAAATAGTGACCGAATTCAGCATTGATATAGATTTGTTGTGTGAATTTAAGAAAGTGACTTGATCCCACCAAACTTATCCTATTTCTTTAAGTCTGATAGGAAGCCAACTACTGCTCTGCAGAGCTCTATAGTATGTTCATGGAGGGGACAAGCAAAGGACAGAAGGCCCTCTGTCACTCACCAGGTAATTCTCTTTTGTAGATAACTACACTTCACTTTAACCTTGGCTCAAGTTCCCTTTAATCTCTTCATCTTTGCCCAGGAGGGCCTTTCTTTACTTCTGTGCAAAAGGGCTTAATAAATAGACTCAGAGAAAACAACTGCACTTGCCACTTGCTTTCAAGGCAGACCAAGAGAGAATAGCAGCTCACATTTAACTGGATCTGATGTAGCAAATCTGAAGTGCTAGCTGAGCCCGACTATGGGGCAGATCAGGAAGAGAACATGACTTAACATGATCCCCTCAAGAGTTTAAAATCTAGTGGGAAAGTCAAGTGATGGGTACAGGAAAAGAGGGAAGGAATAAAAAACAAGGTGCCAACTAAGGACTACATGGGTCAATCTTAATTTGGTGACCTTAAGATTTAGACTTCTAGAACTGGATGCAAGCTGAGCATGGGGGTCAGTAGGGAATTCCTAAGCTTTCTTCCAAAATAGCTGTATCACTTAAGTCAATTGGCCCCCAGCTTCCCTGGGGAGAGGAGCCCCCAGCTTCCCTGAGGAGAGGAGCCCCCAGCTTCCTGCCATTGAGGAGACACTTTTTACTTCAGTCTACTGTGGAAAGACCTCCAAAAGTTTATGCTACTCCTCCCAGGAATTGTTCTCCCTCCCCCCACTCCTTTCAGGTAATTAATGCCCTCTCTCCTTTCAAAGATCAGCTGGAAGTCCCTGCCCTCTTCAGCACCGCCTTGCAGAACCAGCTCAGCTAGAAACACACCTGGACCAGCTATGCCTGCCTCTAAGCTCCTGAAAAACACACACCTTAGAATCACCACACCCCTGGCCTCCGCCCTTCTCTTCAGGGTCTGTGGTAGCAGCAGGGGACAGCACAGGTGATTTTCAGGGTCAGAGTGAAAATGATCCCTGAGCATCTCCACCTAATATTTGATGCCACCATGCATCCCCACCATCCTGTTCCTTGTTTATTCTAGAATAATTCTAGAGAAAAGGCAAAGGCAGTGACCAGAGGGGCACACAGAGAGAAAATGAGATGTGTTGAGAGACAGAGATGTAGCGAAGATGTGAGAGGGAGAAGAACAAAGATAGAAACAGTGGAGGAAAAGATACAGAAGTGTAGAAAGGACAGACCAAGGGACGAGGAGGAGCATGGAAACATGAGGGGAGGCACAGCATGAGGAAGGGGCACCACACTGGACAGCAGTAGCAGGTAAGTAAGGTCACAGACTTCAGGGTGGAACACATATAGATCCTGGAGAATGACTCCCCAGATCTCACAATTGGTGAGAATGCCACTGATGTGTTTATAAAAAAAATAAACAGATATATATGTTCTCTGGGTGTGGTGTGGGAGGTGTGGGGAAAGGGTGTGCTTCAGCGGGCCCGTGCCAAGGCATCTCTTTCCCCTGAGGGACCAGCCACACCATGATATAGTATAGAATAGAGTTTATTCAGGGCATGGGGAGGGGAACCAAGAGGGCAGTAGAGGCAAAGAAAGGCAGAGAGAGGGAGAGAGTAGAGAAGTGGAGAAGTGGAGGCCAGCCATGACCACGTGGAGAGAGAGGGAAAGTGAATGGGGGGCGGGGGAGTAAAGGGGTAAGAGAACAAGAGAGCAAGAGAGAGAGGAGGGGCAAGCAGCCCCTTTTATAGTGAGTCAGGCCCACCTGGCTGTTGCCAGGCAACTGTGGGGGAGAACATACCTGGCTGTTGCCAGGTAACTGTGGGGTGGAGTTTAGACAGAATGCTAACAGCTACCACAAGGTGGAGATAATTGAGTGGTCTAGAATTAGAGTTAACTTGTCATGAATCTGGCAATCACAGCAAGTGGGCTGGGCTGAGTCATAAAAATGCTGGGATTTTCCACTCTGCAGCAAGTATCCAAACCTAGCTGAGTGGGAATCCATCACTCTCCTCCTCATAGCCCCAACCATCCTTCATTCCACAGACACTTAGTTGGCGACAATAATGCACCTGGCCCTGGGTGGAGCCCTGGAAATGTTCCCTCAAAGAGCAGGTATAGCTCCCAGGGAGGCCAGGACTGTGAGGGGAAACAGGAAGAGGGATAAGCCACCAAGGGGCCTGTGAAAGTCTGAGGTCACCAGGAAGGGGATGTTCTGGAAAAGCTAACATTCAGAAAGAACCTCTAAAAGCACGCAGAGCATCAGGATGGTGGCTGAGAACAGAAGCAGGCCGAAGGGGTGGGAAGATAAAGCTGCAGAGTTTTACTCAGTCAGAATGAGGCCACAGCACGCTTTCCACCAGGAGGTGATGAGAATTATGCCTCACCCCAGAACCAGAGTATCTCCTTTATTAACTCTCTAGATGAAGAAAAACAAGCCATATGCCTGCTTGTTCAATCTTATATAAAGTAGAGGCTTTGCCCTTTGTAGTGTTCACTTTTCTGGAACTAAAAGAAACCCAGCCTTTCCTCGACTCCTAGCTTAAATTGTAGAAAATAACCAAGTCAATGAGCTCAGGAACTGGGTCCTCCCAGAGAAGTCCAGCAGTTCTGAGGGATGTGTCAGCATTCCTTCACCATAGGTTCCCTCAGACCCAGCATCTGTGGGTGAACCAGACTCCTCCTTGCTCACCATAAACCTTGAAGTCAGCCAACATAGTACTCCCCCATGTGGCTGAGGCTGGTACCTAAGAAAGCACATCCTTCCCCTGAGAGTCAAACAGGAGTAATAGAGGCAAGCACTCTACAGACAATGAGGACAAGACTGTGTGTGCCTCAGCTGAACAATGATTAAGTGGTAAGGGTAAGTCCTAAAACCCCTACTCACCTTCACTCACTTAGTCCTCACATCAGTCACTGGAGGCTGATGCTAGTATACCCCAAGTAACTGCTGGGGCACTAGGGAGTATTTCTCAATAAAAAGACAGAAGAGACAAACTGCCTGCAATGGGCTGCCTCAGAACAGTCCTTAAAAAAGCACCTGCCAGCTGAGTGCTCTGGGTTTATTAAAGCATATATTTAAAACCCTTAAAGGTGGATAGTCTGGAGTAAACAGCAATCTAGACCACTCAGGCCTCATGAAGCAGCCTCTATGAGAGTTGTCAGAGATGGGGGACTCACTAATTCCCTTCCAAAGCCAGAGTCCCCGAGGCCTGAAAGTGGCGACTAACTCAAAGTGAAGAGATCTCTACTTTGAGGGATAGTAAGGAAAGCCAATCTTGGTGACTTAGTTGTGTGCTTCTTTAACAGAATACTCGAGACTGGGTTATTCACAGTGGACAGAGATTTATTTTATGTGGTCAGAACTGTGAAGTTCAAGGTCGCCATCAGGTCAAGGTCTTCTTGCTGCATCATCCCGAGGCACAGTGGGAAAGCACAAGGGGGGGGGGCACACTCATTTTGTTAACAGACTCACTCTTACAGCAACAACATTAATAATCACATCTAAAAAGGTCCACCTCTCAACACTACTGACTTTCAGAGACTGGGTTTCTAATACGTGAATGCCAAGAGGTTCATTCAAAACCTGGCTGGTGCCTTTGGGTGAGACTCTTTCTTACATCTCATGACTACTACTATGACTACTTCCTGTATGAGAGGTGTTAAGTTCACCTCTGCTGGGAAGTCTGTATCCAGCCTCTATCCACTGTACTGTAAAGAGTCTCCAACAAAAAGACCTGTGAGTTTTGCATTCTATTTATCCCTGCTATGTAAATCAGGAGTGGCTGGTGGTCTCTCCAAAGTCTTACCCACTAGACAAATAAGTTTTCTCCTGATTACATTCCTGAGATAAATGAACAGAGTCAATCTAATGACATCTAAGGGAAAGGGTCTGTGAAAGGCAAAAAAAACCCTCTAAAGGCAAAAAGCCCAATCCCAGAAGCACTGAAGGCATGTGTTGAGGTGTTGGGGAGTCCTGTCTCCCCTGATAATGATAAAAAGTTCTTCTCTCTGGTAAGGAGAAGCTGATGGGGTCTGGGGGTCAACAGAACACAAAGGCTTTGGGTTCTCTCTCAATTCATCAGGTCCCAGCCAAGCACAGGTGGACCACAAACACTGGACAGCACCTGTGAACACAGGTCTGACTGGTTGGTCCTCAGTGCACTCCTAGGACAAGGCACAGATGACTGGAGACACAGAATCCATAACAGACAAGTCACCGCAGCAGGCTTGAGTCTCTGGAGGGACCATGGTAGATTACTGGAACTGTCCCCCAGGAGACCTTGAAGGATATCAATGGGAGAAGACTCTGTATTTGCACACAAGAAAGGGTACTAAGTGACACTTTGAATAAAGGAGGCAACAGAGGTGCTGAGCCAAGGTGAGAGATAAGGGCTGATTTCCACCAGGAGAAAGAGCATTCTTAGATGGGACTGGGGCCTTTTTCAGTGCTTGAAGTGAGGCCATGTCTTGATGATGTTGTATAATGCCTGTCCAGGAGACAGGATGTCGGACACATCACTGTGACCCATTAGCAGGTAGTTGGAGGTCAGGTACCCCTTGGCCACAGCACACTGGATCAGGCTCTGGGCTGCCTCCAGGGAAGCTTCATTTGGAGGCTTTTCTGTAAGACACATTTACCCGTGATCATTAAGATCTCAAGGCTGCTTGGCTATCGCAGTGACAAGTATCTAGAGTCTGCTCTTCCCATCTCTCATCCCTTCCTTTCCCACCACAGCCAACAACTAACTAGGCACAAAACAAAGCGCAAACAACTGTGTTTTCCAATTCCATCTGACCAAAATTTCTTAAGAAAATTAAAAATTGCCTTGGAATAGAACATATAACATGATACAAATTCTCAGTGTGTGCAGAAGAAATACAGTGCACTGAATTGTTCCATGCTGTGTCATTGCAGGCAATGAGACATTCCCACATTATTGCTATCATTAGTAAGGAAGAGCACACATTTCCCAAATGAAGCATCAAGTTTTCAAAAGCCCTCCCTTTTTCTCCATTGCCCCACACTTTCCTTAGACATAGACATCAGGTGAAATGGGGTTTTCGATGGGTGTGGATGAATTGGGGGCAAATACTCTAGCTGGGATATGCTCCTGGTAGCAGTCATTCTTTATTGAGAACTTTCTTTAAATCTAAAATATTCTGCTGAACTACTGTGTACTTCCAGATACTGTTTCCATTTTCCCTGTGTTTCCTGAGTATTCCACATGGTACTTCTTTAAGCAGGACTCTCTGCCCCACTTATGGCTTACCTACAAAGTTTCCCATGAAGGCAATTCCTAGAGCAATATCATTGTATCCATAGGTGTGAGAGCCTTCGATATTCCAACCAACTCCTTCATATACTCCGCCATCTTGGCCCACTAGAAAGCTAAGGTTGGGTAAAGGAAAAGGAGTCAGTGTGAGGAGCACAGTTTGCTTCATCCACTCTAATCTTTCATCCATTTATCACACACTGTCCAGATACACCACATGTGCCAGTGTGCAGAAAGGCAGAAATCAAAAGCCAATACACAACTCTGTACTTTGCCTACATCCCAGTACTGAATCTAACTCAGCCAAAAAGACTGTGATGCTCCTCAACCTTCTGAGCAATGGGTATTTTGACCATTGATCACTCTGATCCTGAAGCGTTCTCCTCCACAGGCTTCCATAGACAGTGGCCTCCTCGGTCTCTCTCCTTTGCAGCTCTCTTTCTCAGGTGACTGATGTCTCACCTGCCTTCCCTGAACTACTACGACTGAGCACATTCACCCAGGTTAAAAAATCGTCCACGCTCACAGCTTAAACTATTTTCTGTAAAATCCGCTAGGTCTAGGAAAAAACCAAACAAACCCTTTTTACATTTTCTATAGCCAGGAAATAAGGCATTGTCTTAAATGCTCCCTTTCCCCTCTCAGAGCCTCAGTGAAGGACTACCCATCACTCATCAATGTGTCTCCTACATTGCTTTTAAATTCTTCTACTCCTTCCATCCAACAGCCACTGTCCAACTCCTACTTGATTACTGAAACAGCACCCTGCCCAAGGTTTCATTTCCTTCCAATCCACTCTTAAAATCATACCCAGGAGGCTGGATAGATGGCTCCACAGTTGAGAACACTTGATGCCTTTACATTGGACATGGGTTTGGTTCCCAGCACCTACATAGCCGCTTACAACCATTTGTAACTCCAGTTACAGAGGATCCAACATCCTCTTCTGGTTTCTGCAGACCCTGGGTATGCTTATAGTTCGCATACACACATGCAGGCAAAACACTCACACACATAAAATAAAATAAATCTTTTTTAAAAAACTTACAAAAGGGTGTAGCTCTCCACAGTCTCCAGCCCCCTTTCACGTAAAGTCAGTTTTCCTCAGTTTCATCTAAACACTCACATAGGAGTCAGGGTCCTGCAGCCTCTACCCTTACTACTCCTCTCTTGTAGAATCCATTTTTAGCTTTAATTATAAGGTTTGAGTGGGCTCTGTTTTATTTCCTCAAGGAGTCACGCTCTGCTCACATCCCAAGCTTTTGAATGTGTTGTTCTTTAACTATATCAATTCCTTTGGCCAAGCTCCCCCAACACACACACCATTAAGGATGGTCCTCTTCATTAGCCCTTCTCCGATACCTATCATTCCTCCAAAGCTTTCTGGGCTCATCTTATCTGTGCCCAGATCTTCTTCCATTACTGTGTTTAACATTTTGCACTGTTATTGTTTATTATTTCTCTAACTCTACAAATGTAATGACAGGTTTAAAAGTTGAGGACCAAGAATCAACTCAGCTGGTGTTTGCCAGTTTGTAATATCCAAATTTGTAGTTAGTTCCCTATTATCTGTTGTGACTACAGCCAAGGCTATGAAAAGTCCTGAAAAATGAAGCAGGTTCTCTCCTACATACTATGAGATCTGGAAAGTCAGATACAGCTAGAGCATCAGTGTCACACTGCAGAAACAAACCCATCCAAAAACTACTCACAGAATTCACTGTTTAAATCCCTAAGAAACAACTGAAGTTTATTGTTTTCTAACCCCAAGTCCCACCTATGAAAAGCACAAGGAATCCTCCACATATCTTCTGCTATTTAATTAAACTATAATGTTTCTTGAAGATGATCCCGGCATGAAATGAACCAGAAGAGATGTATGTATCTCACTCCCTGTCTTCAAGCAGAAAAATGTTGTCCCTACTATAGAGATGAGACAAAAGAGCCCAGAGAGGTTAAAATCCCTGTGTGGTGAGCAGCAGAAGACTAACAAGGTTCTAACATCAGAGAAAACAAGCTGGAGCTGGCCTGGACCTTCTTCCCTTATTGTTTAGAACAGGATATCTAAGAAGGCACACCCCTCCCTTGAGGTTCATAGTTTTGCTTTCTCATTGCTTCTTATTCATTATTTGATTATTGTGATGTTCCCAATCACAGTGGAGAACATGCCTGAGTGATTAAGTAGCCCAATATATGGCCTGAATTCTACTCAGTCCATATTCTTGCAAGAATAATGTATGGCACCTGTGTAAAACACCTGAGCTCCGCCAACTTTGCTCTCCATGGCTCTGAAGAAACCAATCATTTTCCACTTACTGATATGCAATGTCACAGAAATCTTGTTTGTCTATGTGAAAGGACTGTGTGTCTCTCACACGAACCAAACAGTCTGCAAACTCATTGCAGCTTTCTCCAGCAGTGTGGATGATGATGACAAATTTGGCTGGAAGATTCATCTGAGAGCAGTGTGTCTCTCTGGCTTCCCAAGCAGACCGTGGTGTGATATTGGGGCATGCTGCAGCAAAGTGAAAAACCAAGAGGATGAGGATTTGCTTTGGACTGTTAAGAAAGCAACATACAGTCAGAGGCCGGTTCACACAAGTCTCCTGTGTCCTGCAAATATGAACACCATCTGATGTGAACTTCCAGCAGGCGTCTGGAAAGGGCAGCTGCCTGACAATCAGTGGGTCTTAATGGCACAGAAACCAATGTGAAAGCTGAAAGGAACAGACTGGTTAAACAGAGGCACAACTGTATTGTTCAAAACACAGGATAGCTATATGCTTATATGTGTGCCACATAATAAGGCAGATATGTGCAAATCAGCTTACTCTTTAAACTGAGCAAGTTTGTGTAAAAAAATATAAATTCTACAAAGACCTCACAATGTTTCAGAATTATCATTATTGAAGAGGATACCAGCCCAAATGCAAAAACACTTTTTTGTAGAGATTTATAATTTTAAAAACTGAAATATCATTTGTTCTAAGAAAAAGGCTGTGTTAGCAAAGAGCTAGCATACTGGAAGTGATTATTAATTTTATTGGTTTTAATTTACTGATTATTCTTTCCAAACTAGCATACCATTTCCATTATTCATTAGAATAACCATTATAATGTCAGTATTCACTGTAAATTCAAATTTTCTCAACACCATGGGTATGGAAAAGCCATGGCTGGCTTTGGAAAGGTAGGAGTGTGTGTGTGTGTGTGTGTGTGTGTGTGTGTGTGTGTGTGTATTCCCACAGTATATACATGTCTACTCATTTTCCATGTCTAACTTTCCTCTCTCACATCCATGCTGTCTAACACACTTCATTTGTATCTTGCTCATGTTTTGACTTTACTTACTGAACTTCCTGTTCCTTGATGGTAGGAGCTCTGTCTTTTTTTCTTTTTTCCAACTAATGTGTGACAAATCTGAAGATTTAGTGTTTCTTGTAGACTCATTAAAAATATGAATATACATTTATTTGTGGGAAGAATGGGTTCATAACAATAACATTTTGGTGAGTTGGAGAGGCCAGGGAAAACATGTCTCCTTAACTTTGCCAATTAATAGGGATGTTGTCCAGGAGTGGACTACTTGTCTAACCTTCCCCATTTCATAGTGTGGCATATGTGAAATATATGGTTTCTTGGTCTAGGTCCAAGAAACACTGGAAAGCCTAACAGGAGAACATCACCACATGTAGTTGGGAGCAATGCAAGGCTGGGTATGATGGGTTGTAGGTCTGACCTTTTTTGGGTATCTCCGAGTGTTGAGGAACCAAGCAGGTCTCTTCCTTTAAGAGAAATGGCTGAATATACTTGGGTAACAGGTAGCCATTCTGGATGGCCAGGAAGATTAGGTCCTCTGTGGCCGATAAAGCAGCAGGACTGGGGCTGCTTCCTTCGTGGGAGTAATATGAAATAAAAACTGTTAGTAAAAACTCCATCCTGGACAGCACCCGTCGGGAGGGCAAGTCTCTACTAGACCTGAGTAACTGGGAGACAGAAAGAGAAAAGACAGGCAGAAAGAGCATTTAGTCAGAAATCTAAGCAACCCCAATTAGAAACATCTTCTGAGGGCCAAACACAAACTATATCTTTTTTTCCTCTTACTGACCTATTAGCCTTCAACATCATCCCTGGCCTCTCTTAGGCCCTGGTTGGGAGTAGAGGGTCATATAAACTACTTCAATTTTATTGCTTTGGCTACTAGCCTCTGTTTGTCTCTACCAATAAAATATACTAAAAGAAGAAATAAATCATGCTATCTGCCTCTGGCAACTAAAATATTAGTAGCAGATGACTTCAGATTTCGTTGGCCATAACTATGAACACCATATAAGGGGCAGCTGCAGTAACACATCAACAAGTATAGATCACAGACAAGGAAAAAACTGCAGGTCATAGAGTGCAACAGCAGAGAGAATTTCCAGAATCAGTGATTATCAGGGGTGGCAAATGTAATGTAGGCTAAAAAGATATGAACTTTGAGAAAAGAAGGCAGAGGAAGTGGGTAGGCCACTTTCTGAGTCTGGAGGAAATTACCATTACCTATCTTATTGCCAAAGAAGGCGATGCCCAGGGAAACATTATTGTAGCCTTGAGTGTGCAAACCTTGGACATGCCAACCGACACCTTCATACACCTTGCCATCATTCCCAACCAGAAAGCTGCCAAGGAAAAATAAAGATTTCGTGGTAAACCTCTACATTAAGAAAGTCCATTTTCCCAACAGTGGTCCTAGATGCTCACAAAAGAATGAAGTTTCAATAACATAGCGTTGGGAAACAGATAATCCTAGACCTTCTAAAGAAATACAAATAAAAAAAGAAAAGAAAAGAAATAGGAATATATTTGAATTTTGGTTTTGACTTAGATTACATATGTTTTCCATGTGAAATCCCCCTAAGATTACATGTGTTTCTTAGTTTAAAAAAATACTCATTTCATCTAAAGTAGAATTTGAATGTGTGACTCTCCAGGTTTTGAGGACAATTATGTCCATCTTTTTAAGTGCCTCTGGTTAATTCATTATATTATTGTTATTATTATTATTATTATTATTATTATTATTATTATTAATTTTATTTGGAATGGGCAGGCTTTGAAACATGCTCACTGCCTTTTAACGAGGCTTGCCTGGAACTTGCTGCAGAGCCTAAGCTGGCCTTGATGTCATAGCAACCCTCCTGCTTCAGAATCATAAGAGCTGTGATAACAGTCATTCACCTCTATACCTAGTTGAATACATCACATTTTTTGTTTCTGTTTTTAACTATAAGACCAAGCACTTGAGTATTCTTTAAAACAACTAATGTCAAATCAAAGTTTCTTTATACTGACTCCTCATAGATACAAAAGTTTTTAATCACAGAAGTTTTTCTGTTTCAGTTTTGTTTGATTTAAAATCACGTCTATATTATTGTATTATTTTTTTAAATTTCTGTCCATTCGGCTGTTCTCTACCCATCTTGAAAATGGTGTTTCATGATATATCCAACCTTTTACTAGATCATGAATTTCAGAGCAAACTGAACAATGAAAAAACAATTTCCAAGTTTAAGTAACGCCCCTCCTCCAAGGGAGCTTTCACCTGACTCCGAGGACCAGATGGCTTTGGAAGCATGTCCACCACTGTTCTCCTTTTTGATGTATCCAGCAGTTCTTCTATCCCTTCCTCAGTGACCTTGATTAGCTCAATGCGAACATTCCATTACAGTTCAATAACTACACTGTAAAAAGGAGGTTAACATTGTCCCTGCAGAAACCCGATTTTTAGAGGCAGAGCAATTGAAATGACTTAGAAACACCATGTTTGAAGTAAGCAACACTTCAGCACAATCACAGAGTGATTCAGGATAGAGATTGGCAGATAAACTGTTAAAAAAAAAGGTCAACACAACTTCCTCCGAGGTCTGCCCTGAGGTCCCTGGCCACATACAGATTCAGCAAGTCTCCAGCTGCTCTTATTTGCATTTAAAACTAAAAATACATGAAAGCACAGACTGTCCTTTCCAAAATGGATACTTTGGAAGTTATTTCTATTTGCGTTTTAAATCCCCCGCTCCTTCTCGTCTTTCTTCTTCTAATGGTGAGCTTTCTCATTCTTGAGGCTAATGAGAAAAACTTGGGGGCCTTCAATAGAACCCATAAAGTAAATACTCACTGCACAAGGCAAAAATCTTTTATGCCGCACACTCATTTTAACACAGGGTTTCTTCCCCACCATTCTCCATGCTCACTCATCCCCTTGTCATACCCAGTGGCCATTCGGGGTAGTAAATGGGAAAATGCTTCATGGATATGAACCCTGACTGGAAGCAAATAAGAGTGGGCTGTATCAACATATTTTTTCACACAATTCTGAATCCATGCCCCTTGCCATGGGCCACTTTAAACACATTCTTTGGTTTCCATAGACCGTGGCATTCTCGTTTAGTTAATGAAAATAGTAACCTTGCTCTTCCATATTGTTCCCATTTGGGTAATAGCAGTGAAAACCCTTGTGATCTGTCATTCTGGGGGCTTCCAGGGCTGGCAGCACTTGGTACATAACTTTCTGTGTGTCCTTTCAAGATCTTGCAGAGTAAAAGCGCCCTTGAATAAATGACTTAGGGTTGTTCCTCATAATGACTTCTGGATTTTGTTTTTGTTCTTTTTTCTAACACTCTTCAGTCATAAATACAGCACAAATGAAGCCCTGAAAATAAAAGATGCAAGATAAGGAAAACAAGGAGAATGCTTCAAGAAGTAACATTGAGCATGCACCTGACCAGCCTCTTACTTGAAGGCCACATCACACCAGCCCTTGTTGTGGACATAATGGGACCGCAGGACCCGCACCATCCGGCTGCAGGTGATCTGATCGTGGCATTGCATCCTTGTAACTTGCTCTATGATGAGGTAGGGCACAGGCAGGCTCAACGGGGCTCTGCAGGTGAGCGAACTTGCTCCCCATTCTTTTCGGGAAATTATGGTAGGACTGCCTGTCAGAGAGACCACAGATCAGCACGTAACAGACCCTACTCAAGATACAAGCTCACCAACGACGGGATCTGGAATGCCTGGAAGGTGCCTCTCTACCCACAACCTCCCATTCTCAGCTCTATAGCCTAGTCTGGACCCAGAAATCATCCAAATCTCTTCTTCTCTCTGTTAAATCGCCTCATTTGTAGGAGCAACTGCTGAAATTGTGAATCTCTTTGTATTTTAGGAATGGGGCATAAGAATTATGGGACACAAGGATTAAGGAATGAGCCTAGAGAAAATATCTTTTTTTCTTTTTTACATATAAACTCATTTTAACATAAAATGTACAAACTGAAAGAGAAATATAAATCCAATCTAGTTAATTCCCTTATTACATTATATGGTTAATTATAAACCTGTGCATTCATTTAGCACAGGACTTAGCACACTTCCTGGAAAGGGTTAGGGAGTAAATATTTTAGACTTTGCATACCATATGGTCCCACTAGAGAAAATATCTTTATATTTAAATTGTCTAAACTATGGAGTTCTGCAGACAGTCACAGTGTTTCGTCTATTTCTTTCTCAAGAACCAGTATGTGCTTCATAAATCTGCTAAGTTTGGTCAAGATAATGGCAACCATCTTAGTTTGGACTACTGTAATGTGTATCCATGGTTCTGTTGGTAGTTATGCAGGTAATCCAGAGAAAACAACATTGCTCTAATTAGGGGTGAGGGAAGGCTTCAGTGCTCCTAGAGGGTGGGTTGAACAAAGGTGGATATAATTAAGGCCTCACTAGGGCAGGATACTGGGACAATTAAGCCCACAGGACCCTGGGAAATAAAGAATAGCCATCATCCAGTAAGTAGTCAGATACCAAAGCAGAACTAAGCAACTGACTGAGGCGTAGTTTCAACTCATTGCCATGCATGGGCAAGTCACTTTCCCATAAAGTACCCTTATCCACACAACGAGAAGATTAACTGCATACTCTTTGATCTGTGAGTTTCTCCAGCACTAATTTCATGTAACCCAGTACCATATCTACTTACAGGTAGAAGGCCAAGAAACAGCTACATTATGGTAGATAATGTGAAAATATGCTTAGCATAAGAATTACCAAACTCGGGTCCATTTAATTCAACAAAATTCACTTATATTTACTTCATATCTAATCACTTTATAAAGAGATAAAACATATTGAGATGCCGTAAAGGCAGCCCTTCATTGACAATTATTATTTATTTATGAGTCTTAACTTTGCTGTGCTGGTTTTAACTATGAAGATGATGATGATGGTGGTGGTGGTGGTGCTGGTGGTGACAATGATGACAAAGACAAGATGGTGAGCTATAAATTACCTCATATGCATTATTTGAACACTGTGTTATACCTTTATAGTCAAACTGACTAGGTGTAGAATCATTGAAGAGATAAAGCTCTAAGAAGATTAGGCTAGTTAAACTGGGAAGAGCTGTTCTTAATTTAGGTAGCACATTCCATTGGCTGGCAGATCAGACTGAATAACAGGAAGTTGAGCACCAGCATTCACTACTCTTTGTATTACAGATGTGGAAACAAAGTGACCAAATGCCTGAAGTTCCTGCCACCATGTTTTCCAACCATTCTGGTATATGTACATACATGCATACATATGTACAAACATACATCATGGAGCTTCAAGCCAAAATACAGCCTTTTCTCAAATATTTTGTCATAGAAAAGTAATCAATATCTAATTGAATCATCAATAACAATTCTAAGAAGTGGTTGATGATTATTTATTTATTATATAGTCATTTACTTCACAAAATCAAATAAGAATCATATATTAACTTATGGAAGATAGAAAATCACAACAGCTGGCAGGACTGGAAATTTGTCAATTCCTGAGCAGTGCAACAAGTGGCAAAGCTATACATGCTCCAGCAAAGACGATACTGGGAACATTTCTGCCACACAAGAACAGTTGTGTGTAACTCAACAAAAGCACTTCTGATAAGAAAAAAGAAAACTTACCACAGGCCAGGAGACTCAGAGCAGAGAAGGCAAGAAGCCTGGGCAGCATCTTCGAATGGTCCCAGGACACCGACATGGAGTCTGATCAGCAGTCCTGGAGGGTACTGGCCCTGGAGAACACTGACAGTTAAAATGACTATGCTAACTCCATGACACCCTGTTTGTTTCCCTACTCCCTAGGTCCCTTCTGAGGGCCAGCACCTGGTTCGGGCTTCTCAGGTCCAACTGGAGATGTCAGTTGTTCCATAGATGTGAGGATCCTATTGTCTGCATCTAGCAGGCCCTCTCCACAGCCACATTCTGCAGGCCCAGGAGACATATATTTCTTGCAGTGGATGTAGCTGATACTGAGCTTTTCACAGTGGACAAATGAAAATATGTCTAAAGGCCTTCAGTAGTAGTAGTAACGACCCTGTATAAATTTCATTTCTCATGCTACAGTTTATATTTGGCCCTTACAAAAATCCTTATAAGACAAAATTCCTGTAAGACTCCCCTTTTTCAGAGAAGAATACTCAGAAGCACTAAATGATAAATAGGGACAGGTAGGGGCTCTATCACTGGCACCATTGGACAATCAGAAGTATGGAAAGCCATAGAATTAAGTTCTGTATTCTAAATCACTGAGAAATGATCAAGCAACCTCTACTCTAACATGAAGATAACAACCAGCTATTTCCAGTCACTAATCACATTCTGTGGTCCAAATAATGTGTGAGATCTCTTTAGATACTTTACTAAGCCTCAATGTGACCTATGAGAGCATTAATTCACATACTCAAAATTCCAAGTGGGTATGGACAGAGACTGCCCCTTTTGGCTAAACCTGTCAGATTCTAAGGCCTCTACTGGAAACCCCAATTTCTGCCTTTGTTTCTGTTGGTGGATATTCTCAGTAGGGACTAAGGTATAAAGTACAGGATTATTTTGATGCTCCCCAGATCCAAGAATCTTGTCTATTTTGTAGGCAGGAATGAACTGCTTACTCACACTAAGTATGAAATGTTTACTCCCTTGGTTGTATCAACTTTCCAGTCATCAACTTTCCTTAGTTGAGAAACAATGCAGGAAATGTTGAAGTAAAATAGTATAGTTGTCACCCTGCACTGTTTGAACACTACACTTGATACCTACAGATGGAAAAATTTTAACATTACATCTTAAGAACTAGCATACAAAGGCTTCTAGAACAATAAGCATGCAAACACATACATGATCAAATAACACACGAGATGCCATTCATTCAGAAAACTTTCCTCCAGTCAACCTCCCCTACCCCAAATGAGCCCATCACAGTGGGTCAGGCAATTCATACATATGTGAGGGAAATCCAACCTCTTCATTAGCCAAATCAAAGGCAAGAACCAACTTGCCCATGATAGAAGCCCTGCCAACTGATCTCCCAGAAAAGGATCTGCCTCCTGAAAACTACTGAAAAATATTGTCAGTCTTGCTTGACAGGAAATTTGGATCTTGGTCATGTAACTTTTATGCTTCCCTAACTGTAAGTTTTAAAATCACAAGCCATACCTTGACCATGTCAAATCGCACACTTGAACTCTGAATGATGAAAACAGACCCAAGCTTGCAGGCCACTGCACTGGTGACCTTTCTTACTACTCCCCAACTGCCAACATTGAGCTGGCAGGACAGGCTGAAGCCCAGCTTACATTGCTGTGCATCCTCTATAAATAAAATAAGAGCTAGGGAGCATTTCAAGGCTTGAAAGACAAGGAAGAAGTTGTGTTTGGGCAAATCCAAAACCAACAGCCTATGAAAGAGGATAAAGGAGTACTAGTTTCTAATTTATCTCAACAAATGGAGGACTTAGCTGTTTGAAGGACAGCTTGAACAAGACAGATAAAGAGAACTTCCTTCACCATACTTATATGATCACTGATGGTGTATAGCCTCTTAAGAAAGGGATATTTGGATAACACTCACATTCAGAAATACCTGAGGACTTTGTGATGTCTCAGCCCAGCAGGGTAGATTGTAGTCCCTTCTCTCCGTATTGTCTGCTGGATTTCTTCTTTAGTCTTGTCCTCTAGTCCCTTTCTCTTCTCTATCAGGTGTTTCCTCCTCCAGCCTTTGTTTTCTGTAACTCTAGAAGGCACTCCCTCCCTGGCACTTAGTCTCTGCTTCCCAAAGAGAAGCTAACAGGGAGAGGTCTCCCTAACAAACGATAGACAGGGGTTTAAGGCTCAGTGCTGCCTTAATACACTGAGATGAACTCAAACGAAGTAAGACTGGGGCCTACAGCACCTGGGGAAAACCCTGTGAATAAACCCAGGTTCCTCCTCACTAGGGAAGACCTGGATTGCCACATCCTTTAGAGTGTCTACTCAATAGCATCACTCAGTAAGACCTGCCAAACTGGACCTGCCACACAACAAAGAAACTAGGTTTCAAGGATCACAAACTGCTACCTAGACAGAATAGTTCTCAATAACATATTCTAGATGTAGAGATGGAAACAGATGAAAAGTACACTTACTCTCATGGGACTAGGTTCAGGTCCTAATTTGATTGTACGAATGCTGTTATTGCTTTGCTTTCTTCTGTGCTTAAATGTTTCCTTTACTGTGACCCACAAACATCCCACAAACACATCAAGACCGTATGCACCAGCAGAAATGAGCCCTTAACAGAAAAGACTCCTTTGAAAGAAGCCCTCCCTTTGGGTGGCTTGAATTTATAGACCTTATACTTGGAAGACAATAGTTTTTCCACAATTTTGGATCTGATTAGAAGACTGTCAGTTAAAATGAAATATATACTTTTCGACCTTGTAATTACACCATCAATTAAGGAATATATCATTTGCAAAGCATTTCCACACTCATCACTGGGTGTCATTAGAGTGTACTGTTATCTGTGTAATAATGGCTCTGAGTTTTACCTGCATAAGGGGAGCCTTGAATAACTGTATTAACGTCTGGTCATATTTAAGGAATATGAAATCTAGAGAAATCTTGCCATGGCATAATATTCAAAAGATTTGAAGTTCGTCTACTGGGCTGTGTGTGGTGTTGTTGCTGCATTCTCAATCCCTTCATTCCTTAGCATTTTCAGAGTGGTAATATGCCAGTGCTACCATTACTTTTTATGCACGTACTGTACTACTGTGTTAGAGGAGGCTTCTCTAGAATGTTTTACAGTTATATTCTTTTTATAGGAAAAGCAGAACAGGTTTTTCCTCCTTGTTTACTCCCAAGGTTTTAATTAAAGCATCACTACAAGACACTACATCTTTCTTGAGCTGACTAAAAGGGTGGGCTAATACCTAGAGATTATCAAATATATATAAATGTGTGTGTGTGTGTGTGTGTGTGTGTGTGTGTGTGTGTGTGCATACAGCCAGAGTCCTTCCTAAAATGTCGTTCCTTCAGCCTTGCCTGGAAGGATCCATCCATTGTGCTTCACAGTCCATGGTGAAACAATCTTAGGAAAGATCACCTGCTAGCTTTTAGCCTCTCCTAGACCACTCCTAGCAACACTTAGTGTTTGGGCCTGTACTGGCTGGTTTTGTGTCAACTTGACACATGCTGGAGTTATCAGAGAGAAAGGAGCTTCAGCTGAGAAAATGCCTCCATGAGATTCAGCTGTAAGGCATTTTCTCAATTAGTGATCAGGGAGAGAGGGCCCCTTCTGGGTGGTACCATCCCTGGGCTGGTAGTCTTGGGCTCTATAAGAAAGCAGGCTGAGCAAGCCAGGAGAAGCAAGCCAGTAAGAAACATCCCTCCATGGCCTCTGCATCAGCTCCTGCTCCCTGACCTGCTTGAGTTCCAGCCCTGACTTCCTTTAGTGATGAACAGCAACATGGAGGAGTAAGCTGAATAAACCCTTTCCTCCCCAACTTACTTCTTGGTCATGATGTTTGTGCAGGAATAGAGACCCTGACTAAGACAGGACCCTAGTCTTCTTTTGTTTGATAAATGTTTTAGCTTCACATGTGTTTTCCTCCAGTAGAGTCTTGATGTGTTTTTCTTTCTTATAGACTGAAAAATATTCTTTCCAGTGACCTATGTATCCCTGCTTAATGATAATATCTTTTTTTATCCTGTTTATTTCTGCTTCCATCCTCAAATATGACAGTTAGTTTTGGTGGGTTGGCAATTGTGACCTTCCAAACAATTAAGGACATCAGTCTACTCCATTATTGCTTTCCTGCTGTCAGTTGAAAACTTGACAATCATTTTAATTGACAAAACTTTGTGTATGACTTGGTCCTTCTCTTTTTCAGCTTTCAAAATATTTTTTAAAATTCTGTACATTTGGTTATTTAGCTAGAACATGATTCGTGAGTTACTTTTCTGGTCCTGTCTATTTAGTGTTCTGTGTATCTCTTATATTTGAGAAACTTTTGTCTCCCTAGATTTGGGAACTTTTCTTCTATGATATTTTTTCCCCTTCTGTATGTTTAGAGTTTGGAGGTTTGGCTTTCGTATTCCATCTCAAAGTTCTGCCATGGTTCCTTCAGACATCTTAAAAATTTGCAGTTGACTTTAACTGAGTGATTCAATTCTTCACCCACATGATCCATTCCATTGATGAAGATTTGCTCTTCTCTGAAGTTTATATTTTACTTACTGTCTTTTTTTTTTTTCATTAATAGCATCATTCTGGTTCAGATTTTTTCAGCATTTCTGTCTCTTCATTAAATTCTATTTTCATATCACTGACTTTTTATTTCAATCATATGTCTGTATAGTCTTGGAAAATCATAGACTCCTCTTTCAGTTTTGTTTTTGTTGTTGTTGTTGTTGCTTACCATACAATCATTCTTTTGAATTTTGTATCAGTCTTTTTGAACTAGAGTCACTTCTACAGAACTGGAAATTTTAAGACTAAACAAGTTGCCCTGTGTTTTCCTTTCTCTTATGTTTTGCACTGGGATATACCTGTCTGAAATTAGAACATTAGTTAAGATTTTGTAGTTGCTGTTTGTTTGTTTTTCAGATTCTGGTTCTCTTTCTTCTTTGGCAGATGTGTTTGCAGTGTTCAGTAAAGAGTAGGTTAGAGAACATTTGTAGTGATGTTCTCATTTATTACACTTGTGTTCTAGGCACCAGGTTCCATCTTCTGTCTGCTGTGTGGGTTCAATACCGCCTAAAGCAACAGTAACTATCCAATTGTTAACTCACTCTTATAACAGAGTACAAATAACTACAAAGCAAACACTTGTTTTGTACCAATGAGTTCCAACAGTAAAGAAAATCCAATAGCACTACTATTCTATTCATACTAATACAATGTTAGCAACATTTCAAATAAAAAGAATAGAAAAGCATTAAAAGTGAAAATAACGGTCAATAATGTATTGGTATATGGGACCAGAGAAGAGGGACATACCTAGGAATAAGAATAATGAAGACAAAGAGAAAAGGAAAGAAATGGAGTAGATTTATGGTAGAGCTTGTCAATGGTAGACCAAAAAGGAGGAGGTAAAGAGATTTACCCACCAATCATAAACTAAATCAGCCGATGCTTTCTGGGAGATGTAACAGTAAGAAAATTAGGTTAGGGGAAAAGCAAAACAATGGAAGAAAAAGAGAGAAGTTCAAATTATGACCAGTAGATGATGATGTTGACCTGCTGATGAAATAGCTGTTTGGGGAGGGAAGAAAGGTGTGGAAGAAAATGAGCTCACTGCTTTGGTTTCTATTCCAGATCACTGTTTTGCTTCTCTGGTACAGACCTGGATTGTATTCAATCTTGATTTTTTACAGGACCTTTCTACATTTTATTCTCATTACTGACTTAGTTGTAACATTCTTAACTTTGTTCCTATGTGCTATAATGGTCACCTTATTGGTTTCAGTTTCTAATCAATATAGTCATTATTTCAAGACTTATTGTTATTCTTTGTTGTAAAACATTCACTTCTGATTGCTTAGAGTTAGTACTAAGTGCTTAGCTGCACATGTAAAGTCTCCCATTATGTGGCTCTAACCTATTTATCTATCTTCACTCTCTTTCTGCAGCCTCGATTGCCTCAAGCCCTTAATCACATTCATTTACATACTTGTCTTTCTTCATGTGTGTCTGACATTGCTTTCCTACTGATCTTGCCTACAGATTTTCCTTTTGTCAAAAACTTTATAGGAGACTGTTAACACAAAAAATACAGCTCTCATCACAAAGGGCATAAGAGACAGTTTAATCTTCAGCCATTTTGAGTGACCATGCACAGGAACACATAGTTAGGTTAACTCAAAATCTATATTACAATGTGGACACGATTACTTGAAGTTTTATTGTTTTATAGAACAAAGAATGAGCCCACTTGTGCTGAGGAGCCAGTGGGAGGCGGGCTCCAGACACAGGGACTGAGGGAAAGCAGGGAGGTAAGAGCCTGCCTGCTTCTACCTGTGGCCAGAGACACCCGCCTGACCCAGGAAGTCTCCATTTACAAGCAGTGCAGAGAGAAAGCTACCTGCCCACTTGTGCTGAGGAGCCAGCTGGAGGCGGGCTACAGACTCAGGATCTGAAGAACAGCTGGAAGAGAGAACTGGTCTCCCAGGATTATTGGCATCTGAGCTTGAAGGAAAGACAAGCCACAGTCAGAGAGAGAAAGACCAGCTAACACCAGAGATAACTAGACAGCGAAAGGCAAGGGCAAGAACACAAGAAACAGAAACCAAGACTATTTGGCTTCATCTGAACCCAGCTCTCCCACCACAGCCAGCCCTGGATTCGCCAACACACCAGAAAAGGAAGACTCAAACTTAAAATCACTTATCAAGAGGATGATAGAAGATTTTAAGAAGGAAATAAATAACTCCCTTTAAAAAATACAAGAGAACACAGGTAAACAACTGGAAGCCCTTAAACAGGACACACAAAAATCCCTTGAAGAATTACAGGAAAACACAATCAAACAGGCAGAAATACAGGAAAACACAATCAAACAAATGAACAAAACCATTCAGGAATTAAAAACAGAAAAAGAAACAATAAAGAAATCACAAAGGGAGACAACCCTGGAGTTAGAGAACATAGGAAGAAATCAGGAGTCATAGATGCAAACATCACCAACAGAATACAAGAGATGGAAGAGAGAATCTCAGGTGCGGAAGATACCATAGAAAACATGGACACAACAGTCAAAGAAAACACAAAATGCGAAAAGCTCCTAACGCAAAACATCCAAGATATCCAGGATACAATGAGAAGACAGAACCTGAGGATAATAGGCATAGAAGAGAGTGAAGACTCCCAACTTAAAGGACCAGTAAATATCTTCAACAAAATTATGGAAGAAAACTTCCCTAACCTAAAGAAAGAGATGAACATAAGCATACAAGAAGCCTACAGAACGCCAAATAGACTGGACCAGAAAAGAAATTCCTCCCATCACATTATAGTCAAAACACCAAATACACAAAACAAGGAAAGAATATTAAAAGCAGTAAGGGAAAGGGGACAAAAAACATATAAAGGCAGACCTATTAGAATTACACCAGACTTCTCACCAGAGACTATGAAAGCTAGAAGATCCTGGGCAGATCTCATACAGACTCTAAGAGAACACAAATGCCAGCCTAGGCTGCTATACCCAGCAAAACTCTCAATAATCATAGATGGTGAAACCAAAATATTCTACAACAAATCCAAATGTGCACAGTATGTCTCCACAAACCCAGCCCTACAAAGAATAATACATGGGAATTGCCAACTGAAGGAGGGAAACTACACTCAAGAAAAAGGAAGAAAGTAATCTTTCAACAAACTCAAAAGAAGATAGCCACACAAACAATATAAGCAACATCAAAAATAATAGGAAATAACAATCACTATTCTTTAATATCTCTTAACATCAATGGTCTCAACTCCCCAATAAAAAGACATAGACTGACAAACTGGATCCATAAACAGGACCCAGCATTTTGCTACATCCAAGAAACCCACCTCCATGTTAAAGACAAACACTACCTCAGAGAAAAGGGCTGGAAAACAATTTTCCAAGCAAATGGCCCCAAGAAACAGCTGGAGTAGCCATTCTAATAGCGGATAAAATTGACTTTCAACCAAAATTCATCAAAAAAGATGAGGAAGGACACTTCTTACTCATCAAAGGAAAAATCTACCAAGAAGAACTCTCAATTCTGAACATCTATGCCCCGAATGCAAGAGCTCCCACTTTCATAAAAGAAGCTCTACTAAAGCTCAACGCACACATTGCACCTCACACAATAATAGTGGGAGACTTCAACACCCCACTATCAACAATGGACAGATCTTGGAAACATAAACTAAACACAGACACAGTGAAACTAACAGATGCTATGAACCAAATAGGTTTAACAGATATCTATAGAACATTTCATCCTGCATCAAAAGAATATTCCTTCTTCTCAGCACCTCATGGTACCTTCTCCAAAACTGATCATATAATTGGTCACAAAACAAACCTCAACAGATATAAGAAGATTGAAATAATCCCATGCTGCCTATCAGATCACTACGGATTAAGGTTGGTCTTCAATGGCAACAACAACAACAGAAAGCCCACATACACATGGAAGCTGAACAATGCTCTGCTTAATGATAACTTGGTCAAGGAAGAAATAAAGAAGGAAATTAAAGACTTCCTAGAATTCAATAAAAATGAAAATACAACTTACCCAAACCTATGGGACACAATGAAAGCAGTGTTAAGAGGAAAACTCATAGCTCTGAATGCCTCCAAAAAGAAACTGGAGAGAGCATTAACTGACAGCTTAAGAGCACATCTGAAAGTTCTGGAACAAAAGAAGCTAATACACCTAAGAGGAGTAGAAGGCAGGAAATAATCAAATTAAGGCTGAAATCAACCAAGTAGAAACTAAAAGAACTATATGAAGAATCAACAAAACCAAGAGCTGGTTCTTTGAGAAAATCAACAAGATAGATAAACCCTTAGCCAGACTAACCAGAGGGATCAGAGACAGTATCCAAATTAACAAAATTAGAAATGAAAATGGAGATATAACAACAGACTCTGAGGAAATTAAAAAAATCATCAGATCCTACTACAAAAGCCTATATGCAACAAAATTGGAAAATCTGGATGAAATGGACAAGTTTCTAGACAGATACCAATTACCAAAGTTAAATCAGGATCAGATAAACCATCTAAACAGTCCCATAACCCCCAAAGAAATAGAAACAGTCATTAACAGTCTCCCAACCAAAAAAAAGCCCAGGACCAGATGGGTTCAGTGCAGGATTCTATCAGACCTTCAAAGAAGACCTAATACCAATATTCTTCAAGCTATTCCATAAAATAGAAATGGAAGGAACACTACCCAATTCATTCTATGAGGCCACAGTCACAATGGTACCAAAGCCCCACAAAGACCCAACAAAAAGAAAACTTCATACCAATTTCCCTTATGAATATCGATGCAAAAATACTCAATAAAATTCTTGCAAACTGTATCCAAGAACACATTAAAACGATCATTCACCATGATCAAGTAGGCTTCATCCCTGGGATGCAGGGATGGTTCAATACCCAGAAATCCATCAATGTAATCCACTACATAAACAAACTCAAAGAAAAAAACCACATGGTCATTTTGTTAGATGCTGAAAAAGCATTTGACAAAATTCAACATTCCTTCATGATAAAAGTCTTGGAAAGATCAGGAATTCAAGGAGCATACCTAAACTTAGTAAAAGCAATATATAGCAAACCAGTAGCCAACATCAAACTAAATGGAGAGAAACTCGAAGCAATCCCACTAAAATCAGGGACTAGACAAGGATGCCCTCTCTCTCCCTACCTATTCAATATAGTACTTGAAGTTCTAGCTAGAGCAATCAGGCAACAAATGGAAATCAAAGGGATACAAATTGGAAAGGAAGAAATCAAAATAACACTATTTGCAGATAATATGATGGTATACTTAAGTGACCCGAAAAACTCCACCAGAGATCTGCTAGAGCTGATAAACAACTTCAGCAAAGTGGCTGGATACAAAATTAATTCAAGCAAATCAGTAGCCTTCCTATACTCGAAGGATAAACAGTCTGAGAAAGAAATTAGGGAAATGACACCCTTCACAATTGTCACAAACAATATAAAATATCTTGGTGTGACTGTAACCAACAACTGAAAGATCTGTATGACAAGAACTTCAAGTCTCTGAAGAAAGAAATTGAAGAAGACCTCAGAAGATGGAAAGATCTCCCATGCTCATGCATTGGCAGGATTAACATAGTTAAAATGGCCATCCTGCCAAAAGCAATATACAGATTCAATGCTATCCCCAAAATTCCAACTCAGTTCTTCATAGAGTTAGAAAGAGCAATTCTAAAATTCATTTGGAATAACAAAAAAACCAGGATAGCAAAAACTATCCTCAACAATAAAAGGTCTTCTGGGGAATCAGCCTCCCTGACCTCAAGCTGTACTACAGGGTAGTAGTGATAAAAACTGCATGGTATTGGTACAATGACAGGCAGGTAGATCAATGGAATAGAATCGAAGACCCAGAAATGAACCCACACACATATGGTCACTTGATCTTCGACAAAGGAGCTAAAACCATACAGTGGAAAAAAACCAGCATCTTCAACAAATGGTGCTGGATCAACTGGCGGTCTACATGTAGAAGATTGCGAATTGATCCATTCCTATCTCCCTGTACAAAGCTCAAGTCCAAGTGGATCAAGGACCTTCACATAAAACCAGATACACTGAATCTAATAGAAGAGAAAGTGGGGAAGAATCTCGAACACTTGGGCACAGAGGAATTGTTCCTGAACAGAACACCAATGGCTTGTGCTCTAAGATCAAGAATTGACAGATGGGACCTCATAAAATTACAAAGCTTCTGTAAGGCAAACGACACTGTGAATAGTGCAAAACGGCAACCTACAGATTGGGAAAAGATCTTTACCAATCCTACATCTGATAGAGGGCTAATATCCAAAGTATACAAAGAACTCAAGAAGCTAGACGCCAGAGATCCAAATAATCCTATTCAAAAAATGGGGAAGTGAGCTAAACAGAGAATTCTCAACTGAGGAAACTCAAATGGCCAAGAAGCACCTAAAGAAATGTTCAGCATCCTTAGTCATCAGAGAAATGCAAATCAGAACAAACCTGAGATTTCACCTCACACCAGTCAGAATGGCTAAGATCAAAATCTCAGGTGATAGCAGATGTTGGCGAGGATGTGGAGAAAGAGGAACACTCCTCCATTGCTGGTGGGAATGCAAGATGATACAACCTCTCTGGAAATCAGTTTGGTGGACCCTCAGAAAAATGAACATAATACTACCTGTGGACCCAGCTATTCTACTCCTGGGCATATACCCAGAAGATGCTCCAACATGTAATAAAGACACATGTTCTACTATGTTCATAGCAGCCATATTTATAATAGCCAGAAGCTGGAAACAACCCAGATGTCCCTCCACAGAAGAATGGATACAGAAAATGTGGTACATTTACACAATGGAATACTACTCAGGTATTAAGAACAATGACTTCATGAAATTTGTAGACAAATGGATGGATCTTGAAAATATCATCCTAAGCGAGGTAATGCTGTCACAAAAGAATGAACATGGTATGTACTCACTGTTAAGAGGTTATTAACCCAAAAGTTTGAAATACCCAAGAGTCACTTTGCAACTACAGTAGTTCTGAGCGTGACATCCCAAATGGATGGCTTGGAGAAAGGACGGAAGGAGCTGAGGGAGTGTGCAGCCCCAGGGAGGTAGCAACAGTGGCAACTGGCCTGATCCCCCGATACTTCAGGAGACTGATCCACCAACTAAAGAATACACATGGAGAGACCCATGGTGCTGCCCACAAATGCGGCAGAGGAGGGTCTTGTTATCCATCAGGGGGAGGAGAGGCCCTTGGGCCTGAGGATGTTAGATCCCCCAGTATAGAATGACAAGGAGGAAAGACGAGAGTGGGTGGGTGGGTGGGAGGGTGGGTTGGAGAATATCCCCATATTGGCAGGGGGAAGGCGGAGGGAATGGGGAGGTTCCAAATGGGAGATCTGAAACAATGGGTAAATAAAATATGAAAATAAAAAAAAATAGAACAAAGAATGACATAAATCAAGGCAAGTTGGAAATACATTACTGGTTACATCAGAGAGGCATTTACAGCAACATGGGGAAAACATTTTAATACATGCTGCCTTAGCAAGGGTTCTAAATGATCAGAGCTGATAGAATGAATATATGTGTGATTGGAGGAGCTTACAAACTGTGGTCCAGGCTGTATCTCAGTTGTAAGGCCAAGGCTCCTGTAGCTCCTCAGTCTATAAGATTGGATGTCTCAGCATTTCTGATCTGATGATAGAGTTCTGGGGAACTCCTAGAGACTCGCCTCTTACTATGACCCTCTCATACACTCTTAGTACAAACATGATTAAGACCAATAAAACCCCAGTAAAGCCGCAAAACACTCACAGGTGTGACACTTGAAAATGAGATGTGAGATGCAGCAAACATGTCCCAAAGCTTGACAAAGAAGCCCTGGGCTTGGGTTTGATTTGTCTACAACTGTGGGATGTTCCTATAAAGAAGAATTGGTGTTGGTCCTGGCAAAGCATCTTCCAAATATGATCAGTGACACAAGTCATCATACCAACTACAGAGTCTTGGATTCTCAAGTCCCCACACATTCTTTAGCAAACAATAGAAGAAATAACCGATATCTCTGGCCTCAACCTCCCATGTTTTTCCTTTTAAGTCCTTGAAAATCCCTCATGAAGCATCTCTTCAGCCTTCCAGCAGACATAGATGAAAGCAATAGTACCTATACAAAGTCACCTGTATAGCTAATAGATCGTTGGGTACCTCATAGTGCCATTAACTGCGATGATATTCATTATCATGAGAAAAATTACATGTATTTAATACTGGTGTAACAGCCAGTTTTTGAAATTTAAATATGAACTCTTTGTGACTCAGAGAGCATAAGTGATTTGTATAACAGGAGCCACATTCTAAGCAGTTGGCTATGATTCTGACCAGGCTTCCTGATCCTTGATCTTGAGTTTAAATCTACCATACTTTGCAATTCTTAGACTTTTGGATAAACTTGAGAAAGATACTTTTGCCAAGGGGGCAGTTGCTCTGTCTATGTGACAAAGTCAGAGAGGGTAACATGCTAGATTTTGTTTTTCTTTCCTTTGAATACTTGTGTTCCTGACACTGAGGCTCAGGAATACAAAGAAGCAGGAGAGATTGCTGAGGACTTGAGCCCATATCTCTTCAGAATATGTTCCTGAATTGTAAGAAGAGAAAGGGATAGGCAAGATTACAAAAAGATGGAGGTATAGAATTAATCCACAGCCTCATATCCAAAGCCTAGATCCAATGAAATACAAGCTTCACACATGCAAAGCAGAACCAGGCCACATGGGTAAGGAACAATTCCATCTCAATGCCTCACTTGGGCAAGATACTTCTTAACCAGACTTCAATATTGCCACTCACAACATGAAAGGATCAGAAACAGATTCCCTGACCTACACATTTTTCCAATACTAATTACATGCATTCCCATCAAAATAGTTGTCTAAAGGGCACAAGGCAGAGAATAGCTAAAGTATCTTCTCTTTTCCAAACTATAGTTATGTACATCAGACAATGTGTATGTACACCCAGTATTTAAGCATTATCAAACTCAAGCAGCTGGAGAGACAGCCCTGTGGTTAAGAGCTAAATCTACTCTTACTGGGAATACAAGATACCTACTATGGTTCCTAGCATCCACGTCACATGGAACTCCAGATCTAGGGAAGATCAAATGCCTCTGGCCTGTAGAGCATCTGCCACATGCACACATCTATAAACACAAAGTTTAAAAAAGGAATTACCAAGCTAAAGTTCATTTAATTCAAGAGAACTTATTCACTGACCATTTGGTATGTATTAATCAATTTATGAGCTGATATAACATATTATGTTGCTGTAAAGGTAGCCTTGTGTCTCTAGAGGTATTGGCATTTATAATTCATAAGTGTTATATCTCAACTGAGTTCAACTATAATTCTGATAGTTTTGTTGATAAAATTTGGACATAATTAAAACATGACTTCATATCAGCTGCCATTTATTATATAAATACTGTTCTAAAGAGTTCCATGTGGTATATATGATGACTAATATCTCTCTCTCTCTCTCTCTCTCTCTCTCTCTCTCTCTCTCTCTCTTAATTTAATTTAGAATCATTGAATATACAAGAGGTAATCTAGATTAGGTAAACTGATATGGGAAGACTCGCCCTAAATTGAGCAGCTTATTCTTGTGCTAGGATAAAGGGCTTGTTAAAAAGAAAAATCTATCTAATTACTAGTATTTTTTCATCTCTCCTTCCTGACTAGAAACAAAGAGACCAAATGCCTCCTGCTTCTTACACCATGGTCTCCTTGACATAATAGATGGTTCACTGGAACTATGAGCAAAACCAAATCCTTCCTTAAATTCCTTATTCACGTATTTTGTCACAACAATGAGATGGTAAGTAAGGTAGCATCTAATTGAAACAAAGAACAAATTCTGAAAGAGGGTTAGCTTTATTCTCTGTTTAGGAATCAGACAAATCTCAAAGTACATGTGGCGGTTTGAATAAGAATGTCCCCCATACACTCATATATTTTAATGCTTAGTCATCAGGGAATAACATTACTTGACATGGATTAGGAGGTATGGCTTTGTTGGAGAAAGTATGTCTCTATAGGTGGGGTTTGAGCTTTCAAAAGCAAGTAGAATTCTCTCTTCATTTTACCTGGGATCCTGATGTAGAACTCTCAGCTAGTTTTCCAGTACTATGTCTACCTGTATGTTCTCTACCATGATGATAATGGACTAAACCTCCAAAACTGCAAGCAAGCCTCATACAATGCTTTCTTTTATTGAAGTTGCCAACTTCATGGTGTTTCTTCACGTAGTAAAACACTAAATAATATAATACTGATTTGCAGAGGCTAACAGGGATCTTCAGAATGCCCATTTGACTAGGGATTTGATGACTATGAGCAGTGCCAGAAAACAGCAAAAAGCTACAGCATTATCAGAAAAAACAAAAACAGAAACAAAAAAAAAAATTCAAGGGCAGTTGTCACTCAACAAAAGCACTTCTGGATAGCATTTTTGTGTGTTCCCAGAACAGCAACAGGGAGAGAGATCACCAGCCCTGGAGGGAACTGACAATATGATTCTGCTCACTCTACAAAAGGGGCACCGAGGTATACATGGCACCCTGTCTGCCTCTTAAGGGCCATAACCTGGCTAAGAAATCTCAGGATCACCTACACATCTCAGGTGCTCTGTACATATGAACATGGTAACACCCATGTCTAGTCAGCCTTGTGTATAATCAATCACTTTATACAACCATAAGGAGCTCCTGGTCTCTTGTGGGAGCTCTGGGCTTGTATACCTTCCATACTTGACATATATAACTATTTATGAAATCTATATGAAAGAGTTATGGGTGAACTCTATAGACATTTTCATTTCTAGTACTATAGTTTTGTGGTTAGATTTCATATAGCTCCTGGAAAAAAATCCTGAACCTCATTTTTTATAGTTGAGAGTACTGAGACTCAGATGGTCTGAGTGTAGTAGAGGCAGGTTGGGCTTCATTCCCTTCACTGTAGTACAGTCAGAAGTATGTGAGGCATCTAACTAAGTTCATTTTTCTTCAAAAATTTATGAAGAATCTGGAGTCCACCTGTTGTCTAACAAAAACGTGGACAACATCCATCTGTCTCCACTCACTTTTTACATCTTTTTTCCAAATCTTTTGTAAGAACCCCTCTGACCTTTTATCACGACTCAAAGTGACCCTTAGGAACATACAAAATTCCATGTCATATTTATAAAGTTCCACCAAGAGTATGGGCAGAGACTATCTCTTCTATCTATTAAACATGTCAGACTGGAGAGTCTCTATCTGGAACTCAAAATCTGGCTTAGTTTGATGATGGAGATTGTCAATGTGGAACAAAGATCCCTTTGTTCCAAACTACAGGATTGATCAAAATCCCCAGTTTAAAATTTCTTGTCAGCTTTTATAAGCAGAAATGATCTGGTTACTCATGGACAGTATGAAATATGAACTCCCTGTGATGCCAACCAAATCATCATTTTCCACAGTTGAAACTATGCAGAGGCTATTGAGAAATCTCGGGGTACACACCACCCTTCATAGTATTACATGTGGGTATTTCCAATAGAAAATTTTAGCAGCACATTTATTATTAAATAACATATTAGATCTCATGCATTCACCAATACTGTGCTCTTCATGACCAACAACGTGAGCTTTTCACAATGGGGCAGGCACCTAGTAAAATAAGTATGTGAGAAATTGTTCAGTTTCCTCATCAAAGAAAAGAGAAGCAAGGGCCAACTTGACCAAGACAGAAGCTCTGCCAACTGACCTCCTTTAATCAATGCTAACAAACAAATCAAGGTTAATAAATCAAGCTGTCTCCTGAAAACTCCTGTAATCCATGTAAGTCCTTGTTGCAGGAAGTATTAAAAATGAAGGAATATTGCACATGTTCCCGCACTATTCCCTGGTTCTCATCCCCGGCAGGCTGGCCAGCCATGCACTGGTGGGCAATGGCTGACCTGCTTTCATCCCCTGGAGCTTCGACTCAGAGCTCCATGATCTCTTCACCCAGCTCACTTTGGGGTCGCTACCACGCCAGCCCCAAGCTTCAATATCCCCATGGCCTCTGTGGTGCACATCAGGCAAACCCACACTTTGCCACTGTACCTTTCCCTCTTGGACCCAGAAGAGCCACCGCATGAAGGAAAACACAACACAAACTTAGCTCAGAAACAATAATAATTCATTCTCTGGGCACAACAACTAAAACCTAATCTCGTAAGCCTTAACAAAATCTGATTCTTCTGGTGGTGAATCCTTGTGGATCCACCATACCAGCAGACTCTAATAGCTACATCTTACCTACATGCTGTCCCCGTTTCAAAAAGCAGACCCTCTCTCTGTCCTCCTCCTCTCTTCTCCTCTCTCCGACCTGGAAGTCTTCCTATGTGCCCTGTGATTGGCTCCTTTATTCATTAGGGGATTGGTTCACAAGAAGTCACAGGTTTAACTCACTCCTTGTCTGAAACCCCTCCCAGAAGTGCAGAATTAGCATCAAATTTCAATCAGCCTCAGGGCTATTCACAGCAAGTCCTGGTCTGCAAGATATTTGGATCTTGATCACCTAATGATGATGCTTCCCAAACATGTGCGTTCATGAAACAAGCCATGTCTTCATCTGGTCAGACCATACACCTGAGCTCTGAAAGATGAAAACAAGTGTGACCTTGCAGACTGCTGAACTGACGGCTTCTGCCACTCTCCAGAACCTGATACACTGAGCTGTGAGGTCAGGCCAAGGCCTGGATTATATCAGATTTTCATTTTGTGCCAACAAAACCAGAAAGTGTCTAACTTCTGAAATGACAGAAACAAAACTTTTAACCTCTACCTAAACATCCCCTTTCACCTAATCTTGTGAACAAAGAACAGACCATCAAATAGGAGTTAGCAATAAGATCAGGCCCTTTGAGTTATTAGAACAGCAATTCTTTTTTGGAAGAAAAGCCATTACTGTGTAATGATTCAAAACTTGATGTATATAATGCTCTAGATAATCATAGTTGCTGTGTTCAGTAGTCTAAGCACTCCATTCCTCCTCATTTTTTTGTGAATAGAGCTTCAAAGGTGCAGTGCTTCTGCACTGCTACACAGTATCACAGTTTTCTGTGTAGCATGAAAGCATTGTAATAAATGTTTGACCTTATTAGAAAGGTATACTGGGCCATTATCAGTGTTGATTCTCTTAGGAATGGCCATAGAGGCAAAGCAATCTATGTTAGATATGACATCAATACCAGGCTCTCCAGGTTGAGCTGTTATCCATGTCATAGTTGAGAAAGTATGAACAGAGACATGAATGTATTTTTACTTGCCGGATTCCAGACTTGAATAATATCCATGTATCAGAGATCATTCCGTTCTATCCAATGGAGACAAATCCCCAAGGGAAGTGTTCTAAAATCCAATTTAGAAATTTTGGACAATGGAGAACTATGGTTTTGCTTGATTCTTAGGATGTGAAATTTTGCTAGCAGAAATCAAGAAATGTTGTGATTTAGAGTTTGGCAGTCAGGGGCCTTTAGGACAAAGGAAAGAAAGACAAAGGGTAGATTAGAGTATGTGCTGTGCATTCATTGTGCCAAGAACAGAGACAATCACATATGAGCAGACATGTGAACAATGCATGGTTGCAAAGACCTGGAATGAATTATTTACTGAGCTTGTGAGAAAAAGATTATGTATAAGTTTATCAGTTTGGGATATGCAACTTTCTTCCAACAGGGTGGTAATGGCTCTAACTGGAGAGCCAATGACAGTGCTAACTGGAAAGTTGAGGCTCTAGGACCTTTATGACTTTATCAAATTCATTCTGATGAGATAATCAGTAATTAGTAGGAAAAACAGCTTGATAAACTCCCATGTACACAGCCTTTGAGATCCTGTATACAATCTGTGAAATTAGTACAAACATTAGTAATGGGTGGAGTGGCAAGTATAGAACAGAGAATCCATTGAGTATGTTTCAAAAATGGCAACAATTTTTCAGAAGGACAACAACTTTACCAAGAAAAATTGAATGTTAAATTTGTCATTGAATACCCTTTTTCTTTAAAGCAATTTTATTTTTGTTAGTATACATTACCTGTACAAAATTAATAGTTTTCATTATGGCATTTTCATCCACTTATGTAAAGTATTTCCAAAGGTGTTTTTACAGGTCAGCTTCTTGGCATTTGCCAATATTCTAGGAAGCCTGCTAAGTGTTAACAGAGCTTGCTTACTTTGCATATAAGAATCCATGTAGTCTCACAACACAGAAAAATCATTAATGATAGCTTTATTTTATTCAAAATTCTCATTGAGCAACGTTATAATTCAGCAATAACTCTCCAGTGAACCATGATTGCAACAGCACACTAAAGCTTCACTGTGAATTTTACTGAGTAAATAATTGCAGTTACACTGATCTCAACTGTGTCTTGATTGATGAAAATTTATTCTAACAACAAAAAATGAAATTATATCCATGTGTGTTCTAGGGAGAAAGGGAACATACTTAGATTCACAAGTAGTTTGGCGTAAAAGAGAATTGCATGTAATTAGAGCGTTCATATATGGAGAATTGGAATGTCATACTCGTCCCTTTTAACATCCTTCAGCTTTTCGGTTTTCTTCAAGACATTTCAAATGACCTAAATTGTAAAAATCATTTCTCTTAATCACTTGAAATCATAAAATCTCCTACCTTTCTGTTCAAAACATTGTGACATGGAAAATTTGATTATTCTGACTGGCCATCAGATTTCACCATTTGTTGATTTCATCCCTGAAGCATTTCTGGAGCCAAACATGGATATTAGCTTCATTTTCAGTGTTTGAATTTGAATCAAGGAGTACTTCAAATACCAGGATTTAGGGATATATAATTTTCTCCTACTGTACTAATTGTATAGTGAAAATGTAATAATCATGTCATTCATCTGAGCTTAGAACATTTCCCACAAGGAAGAATATTCATCTAGAGAGACCTATATCAGATACACTTGGTCATGCAGTGTGAAGGTTCAGAAAACTGGGCAGATGAGGGTCAGGGTAGAGTTCATGACCAGGAATTAAACAGGAGGATGCATACAAAGACTAATGCAGTCAGTGCTTAGTGGGAAGGAGAAGAAACCACTGGGAACTCTAGAATCTATCTCAGACATTCCCCTGCAGTGTTCCTAGGGTTTGAGGTATGTGGGAGTTTGCCATCGGGGATTAATTGCCCCCATCAAAATAGAGTCTTCCCGTTAGGTACTGTGAACATAATCCCCATTGTCACATCAGATCTTGTCCACACCATTTTATAACAAAATAAATATAAAATGCTTAAAACAGCTAATTCTTTTATCCAGTTCAAGGCATCTAAGGATTTTCATCCTCTGACATATTTGAGAAGTCCCTATATTATAGAAGTAAATGGCCCAATGTTTATAAGCCCAGTCTTTGAAGGCAATAACACACGTCAGCCACAGTATTCAATATACTCCTGAATTGATATCCCTTTATCAACACCTACAGTCAGGTTTGTCTTCAGTAACTAAAGTATTAAACCAGACCTGAATTCTATTACTGCCAAAGGCACCTGTTCAGAATTATAGCATAGTGTTAGAGCTTACATAAGGCAATGGAAGCAGCTGTAAAAATCTTTCTCCAGCCTGAAGATGGCCATGTTTTCTACCAATGCCATAACAGAGAGTTGACCCATTCAATTTAAGTCAACAACTCCTGGGTGAGCATTTAACCACTTAAAAGTCCAACTGCTTCTTCCCAATATGTGCCACATGGATTCTACTGGGAAAGAACAAGGTGTCTGAAATTGTAAAACTTGTATATTTTGATAGGGAATGAAAAAATAAAACCCCCATTTCACTTTTAAATCAGTATCCACATTCCAAAGAGTATCTGTAAGATGTCTCTATTTTAACTCTGTTGATTTCCTAGCATTGTTGGGAAATGCCTAGGGGAGAAGACCATAACTGAGTTTCCCAAACTAGTCAGAGGCTTGCCAAATTTATCAAATTAGGAGCATCAATTATTACCCCAATGCCACTTCCTCCTCCTCCTCTTCCTCTTTCTCCTCCTTCTTGTTCTATATCAGATTCAAAATATGTGTGCTTTTTATTATGTTAGTAGCTTTTTCGTTTTTTATTTTCATTTTAAGTCTTTTTATGAAACCCATTTTTTATGGCTTTCTTTTCTTTTTTAGGTTGAGGGAGGTGGCTAGAGCAGTAGCATATAATTGATCGAGGCCATATCTGTGCAGGCAGTGATATAATTGCCAAAAATCCCCTGTAGCTCTTGGTAGGTTCTGACCTTCTGTAAGAGAATACATACTAGATTTGTTATTCTGGCTCTGGCTTAATTGTTACAGAATGATTTTTTTTTCTTTAAGTTCATGATGTGGTTTTTTTAAACAGCTAATGAATACTCCATTGTGTAAATTCACGATATTTTCTTTATCTACTCTTCTTTTTAGGAATGTCTAGGTTATTTCTATTCTCTGGCTTTTATGAACAAAGCCACAGCGAACATGGTTGAGCAGGTATCTGTGCTATAGGTTCAAACATCCTTTGGGCATATGGCCCTGAGTGCTATAGCTGCACCTTGAGATAGATTGATTCCCATCTGAGTTGTGAGGGACTGCCTTATTGATTTCTACTATTTATATAAGTTTGCACATCCACCAGGAACAGAGGAATGTTCCCTTTGCTCCATATCCTCACCATCATGATCCCTCACATGTTCTTTTAGACAGGAACAGTTCTGGGTCAGAAATTTTGACTGTGGGTTAGTAACCCCATCCCTCCACTTGAAGGTACTATTTATTTACTGAAGGTGGACTCTTTGACTTCCCTCTCCCCACTGTTGGGCATTTTGTCTAAGGTCACCCCCATTGAGTCCTGAGAGTCTCTTACCTCCCAGGTCCCTGGAGGCTCCCTCCACCTCCTTCTGATCCCCCACTCCAGGCTGCATATTCTCATTCATTTTCCTGACTCTCTGGTCTTCTCTTCTGCTACTCTAAATACATGATCCTGTTCCCTCTTCCCTCTTCCCCTCCCCTCTCACATCCAAGTTCTTCCCTCCCTCTGCCTCACATGATTATTTTCTTCCCCCTTATAAGTGGGATTAAAAGACACTTACTTGTGCTTTTCTGTTTGTTATACTTCTTAAGGTCTATGGGTTATAGCCTAGGTTTTCTATACTTTTTGGCTAACATTCACTTACCAGTGAATACAGACTATACATGTACTTTTGGGTCTGGGTTACTTCACCCAGGATAGTATTTTCTTGTTCCATTCATTTGTCCACAAAATTTATGATGTTCTTGTTTTTAATAGCATAGTATTCCATTGTATAAATTTCATGGCACAATTTATCAAATAGACCTCCCCCCACCTATTTACATCCTTAGCAGCTTGCCAAAACCAGATATGTCCACAAGAAGACATAAAGAGTCAACTAGCTTGGGCCTGTGGAGGGCTAAAGATATTGAATTACCAAACAAAAAGCATACATGGGCTAGAAATAGGCCCCTAACACATACGTAGCAAATGTGAGGCTTAGTCTTTATGTGTGTCTCCTAACAATTGCAGTGGGGGCTGTCTCGGATTCTGTACACTGCCTTTGCATTCCCTTTCCCTATCTGGGCTGCCTTGTCTGACCTTAGAGGGAAAGGATGCTGTTAGTCCTGATGTGACTTGATATGCCAGGATGGGTACTCCCTATGGGGATACCTCCCCTTCTCTCAGAGAAAGGTCTGGTTGGTTGATATTGTTGTTCTTCCTATGCGGTTGCAAACCCCTTCAGCTCCTTCAGTCCTTTCTCTAACTCCTCCATTGGGGACCCTGTTCTCAGTCCAATGGTTGGTTGCGAGCATCCACCTCTGTATTTGCCAGGCTCTGGCAGAGCCTCTCAGGAGACAGCTATATCAACTGCACTCCTCCTGTCAGCAAACACTTCTTGGCATCCACAATAATGTCTGGGTTTGGTGACTGTATATGGGATGGATCCCCAGGTGATACAGTCTCTAAATAGCCTTTCCTTCAGTCTCTGCTCCACACTTTGTCTCCACATTTCCTCCCATGAATATTTTGTTCCCCCTTCTAAGAAGGACTGAAGCATCCACACTTTGGGCTTCCTTCTTCTTGAGTTTCATGTGCTTTGTGAATTGTATCTTGGGTATTCTGAGCTTTTGGGCTAATATTCACTATCTGTGAATGCATACAATGTGTGTTTTTTTGTGGTTGGGTTACCTCAATCACAATATTATTTTCTAGTCCCATCCATTTGGCTAAGAATTTCATGAAGTCATTGTTTTTAATAGTTGAGTAGTACTCCATTGTGTAAATTTTCTGTACCCATTCCTCTGTTGAGGGACATCTGGGTTGTTTCCAGTTTCTGGCTATTATAAATATGGCTGCTATGAACATAGTGGAGGATGTGTCCTTATTACATGTTGGAGCATCTTCTGGGTATATGCCCAGGAGTGGTATAGCTGGGAGCTCAGGTAGTATTATGTCTAATTTTCTCAGGAACCACCAGACATATTTCCAGAATGGTTGTACCAGTTTGCAATCCCACTAGCAATGGAGGAGTGTTCCTCTTTCACCACATTCTCACCAACATCTGCTGTCACATGAGTTTTTGATCTTAGCCATTCTGACTGGTGTGAGGTGGAATCTCAGGGTTGTTTTGATTTGCATTTCCCTGATGATTAAGAATGTTGAACATTTCTTTAGAGGCCTCCCAGCCCTTTGAGTCTCCTCAGTTGAGAATTCTTCATTTAGCTCTTTTCCCCAAATTTTAAAGGGTTATTTGGTTTTCTGGAGTCTAACTTCTGGAGTTCTGTGTATATATTGGATATTAGTCCTCTATTGGATGAAGGATTGATATTTTCCCAATCTCTTGGTTGCCATTTTGTCCTATTGACAGTGTCTTTTGCCTTACAGAAGCTTTGTAATTTCATGAGGTCCCATCTGTCGATTCTTGATCTTAGAACACAAGCCATTGGTGTTCTGTTCAGGAACTTTTCCCCTGTGCCCATGTGTTCAAGACTTTTCCCCACTTTTTCTTCTATTAGATTCAGTGTATCTGGTTTTATGTGGAGGTCCTTGATCCACTTGGATTTGAGCTTTTTACAGGCAGATAGGAATGGATCAATTTGCATTCTTATACATGGCAACCACCAGTTAAACCAGCAGCATTTGTTGAAAATGCTTTTTTTATCCACTGGATGGTGGAAAAAAGATCAAGTGACCGTAAGTGTGTGGGTTCGTTTCTGAGTCTTCAATTCTATTCCATTGATCTACCTGCCTGTCACTCTACCAATACCATGCAGTTTTTATCATTATTGCTCTGTAGTATAGCTTGAAGTCAAGGAGGCTGACTCCCCCAGAAGTCCTTTTATTGTTGAGAATAGTTTTTGCTATCCTGGGTTTTTTGGTATTCCATATGAATTTGAGAATTGCTCTTTCTAACTCTATGAAGAATTGAGCTGGAATTTTGATGGGGATTGCATTGAATCTGTAGATTGCATTCGGCAGGATGGCCATTTTTACTATATTAATCCTGCCAATCCATCAGCATGGGAGATCTTTCCATCTTCTGAGGTCTTCCTTGATTTCTTTCTTCAGAGACTTGAAGTTCTTGTCATACAGATCTTTCAGTTGTTTCGTTAGAGTCACACCAAGATACTTTATATTGTTTGTGAAAATTGTGAAGGGTGTCATTTTCCTAATTACTTTCTCAGCCTGTTTATCCTTTGAGTATAGAAAGGCTACTGATTTGTTTAAGTTAATTTTATATCCAGCCACTTTGCTGAAGGTATTTATCAGCTGTAGCAGATCTCTGGTAGAGTTTTTCGGGTCACTTGAGGATACTATCATATCATCTGCAAATAGTAGTTTTTTACTTCTTTCTTTCCAGTTTGTATCCCTTTCACCTTTTGTTGTCTAATTGTTCTAGTTAGAACTTCAAGTACTATATTGAATAGATAGGGAGAGAGGGAAACCTTGTCTAGTCCCTGATTTTAGTGGGATTGTTTCAAGTTTCTCTCCATTTAGTTTGATGTTGGCCACTGGTTTGCTGTATACTGCTTTTTACTATGTTTAGGTATGGGCCTTGAATTCCTAACCTTTCCAAGACTTTTCACATGAGATGTTGAATTTTGCCAAATGCTTTTTCAGCATCTAATGACCATGTGTTCTTTTTCTTTGAGTATGTTTATATAGTGTATTACATTGATGGATTTCCATGCATTGAACCTTTCCTGCATCCCTGGGATGAAGCCTACTTGATTGTAGTGGAGATCATTATAATGTTTTCTTGGATTCAGTTTGTGAGAATTTCATTCAGTATTTTTGTATTTATATTCATAAGGGAAATTGGTCTGAACTTCTCTTTCTTTGTTGGGTTTTTGTGAGGTTTTGCTATCAGTGAAATTGTGGCTTGATAGAACGAATTTGGTAGTGTTTCTTCTGTTTCTATTTTGTGGAATAGTTTGAAGAGTATTTATATTAGGTCTTCTTTGAAGGTCCAATAGAATTCTGCACTAAACCCATCTGGTCCTGGGCTTTTGCTGTTGTTGTTGTTGTTTTGCAGACTTTTAATGTCTGCTTCTATTTCTTTATAATATGAAAGAAAGAAATATGCATCTGTTTAGATAGTTTATCTGATCCTGACTTAACTCTTGGTATTTGGTATCTGTCTAGAAAATTGTCTACTTCACCCAGATTTTCCAGTTTTGTTGAGTATAGGCTTTTGTAGTAGGATCTGATATTCTTTTTTATTTTCTTCAGTTTCTGTTGTTATATCTCCCTTTTCATTTCTGATTTTGTTAATTTGGATACTGTCTCTGTGCCCTCTGGTTAGTCTGGCTAAGGGTTTATCTATCTTGTTGATTTTCTCAAATAACAAGCTCCTGGTGTTGTATAGTTCTTTTTGTTTCTACTTGATTGATTTCATCCCTATGTTTAATTATTTCCTGCCATCTTCTCCTCTTGGGTTTATTAACTTATTTTTGTTCTAGATCTTTCAGGTTTGCTGTTAAGTTGCTAGTGTATGCTCTCTCCAGTTTCTTTCTTGAGTCACTCAGAACTATGAGTTTTTCTCTTAGCACAGATTTCATTGTATCCCATGAGTTTGGGTATGGTGTACCTTCATTTTCATTAAATTCTAAAAAGTCTTTAATTTCTTTCCTTATTTCTTCATTGACCAAGTTATCTTATCATTGAGTAGAGTGTTGTTCAGCTTCCATGTGTATGTGGGCTTTTTGTTGTTTTTGTTACTATTGAAGATCAGGCTTAGTTCATGGTGACCTGATAGGAGGCATGGGATTATTACAATCTTCCCATATCTGTTGAGGTTTGGTTTTTGACCGATTATATGGTCAATTTTGGGGGAGGTACCTTGAGGTGCTGAGAAGAAGGTATATTCTTTTGTTTTAAAGTGAAATGTTCTATAGATATCTGTTAAATACATTTGGTCCATAATTTCTGTTAGTTTCACTATGTCTCTGTTTAGTTGTGTTTCCAAATCTGAGAGTAGGGTGTTGAAGTCTCCCACTATCATTGTGTGAGGTGCAATGTGTGCTTTGAGCTTTAGTAAAGTTTCTTTTATGAATGTGGGTGCCCTTGCATTTGGAGCATAGATGTTCAGATATGAAAGTTCTTCTTGGTAGATTTTTTTCTTTGGTGAGTATGAAGTGTCCTTCCTTATTTTTTTGATTACTTTTGGTTGAAAGTTGATCTTATTCAATATTAGCAGGGCTACACCAGCTTGTTTCTTGGGACTATTTGCATGTATAATTGTTTTCCAGCCCTTTACTCTGAGGTAGTTTTTGTCTTTGACATTGAGGTGTTTTTCCTGAGTGCAGCAAAATGCTGGGTCCTGTATATGTATCCAGTCCATCAGTCTGTCTTTTTATTGGGGAATTGAGTCCATAGATGTTAAGAGACATTAAGGAATAGTGATTGTTGTTTCCTGTTATTTTTGATGTTATTTTTATGTTTGTGTGGGTATCTTCTTTTGGTTTGTTGAAAGAAGAATACTTACTTGGTTTTTCTAGGGTGTAGTTTCCCTCCTTATGTTGGCGTTTTTCATCTATTATCCTTTATAGGGCTGGATTTGTAGAAAGGTATTGTGTAAATTTGGTTTTGTCCTAAAATATCTTGGTTTCTGGATCTATGGTAATTGAGAGTTTTGCTGGGTATAGTAGCCTGGGATACCAGTTGTGTTATCTTTGGGTCTGTATGAGATCTGCCCAGGATCTTCTAGCTTTCATAGTCTCTGGTGAGAACTCTGGTGTAATTCTGATAGGTCTCCCTTTATATGTTACTTGACCTTTTTCCCTTACTGCTTTTAATATTCTTTCTTTGTTTTGTGCATTTGGTGTTTTGACTATTATGTGATGGGAGAAATTTCTTTTCTAGTCCCATCTATTTGGAATTCTGTATGCTTCTTTTATGTATATGTGTATCTCTTTCTTTAGGTTAGGGAAGTTTTCTTCTATAATTTTGATGATGATATTTACTTGCTCTCTAATTTGGGAATCTTCACTCTCTTCTGTACCTATTATCCTTAGGTTTAGTCTTCTCTTTGTGTCCTGGATTTCCTGAATGTTTTGGGTTAGGAGCTTGTTGCATTTTGCATTTTCTTTGACTGTTGTGTCAATGTTTTCTATGGTATCTTCTGCACCTGAGATTCTCTCTTTTATCTCTTGTATTCTCTTGGTGATGCTTGCATCTATGACTCCTGATCTCTTTCCTAGAATTTCTATCTCCAGCGTTGTCTCCCTTTGTGATTTCTTTATTGTTTCTATTTCCATTTTTAGATCCTGGATGGTTTCGTTCAATTCCTTCACCTGTTTTGTTGTGTTTTCCTGTAATTCTTTAGGGGATTTTTGTGTTTCCTCTTTAAGGGCTTCTACCTGTTTACCTGCGTTCTCTTATATTTCTTTAAGAAAGTTATTTATGTCCTTCTTAAAGTCCTCTATCATCATCATGATATGTGATTTTAAATCTGAGTCTTCCTTTTCTGGTGTGTTGGGGTATCCAGGGCTCACTGTGGTGGGAGAACTGGGTTCTGATGATGCCAAGTAGCCTTGGTTTCTGTTGCTTATGTTCTTGCCCTTGCCTTTCCCCATCTGTTTATCTCTGGTGTTAGCTGGTCTTGCCGTCTCTGACTGTGGCTTGTTCCTCCTGCAAGCTTCTGTGTTAGTACTCCTGGGAGACTATCTCTCTCTGATAGGAATTTGGGTTTAGAGAGCTGTGGTACAGGGTAAGCTCTAGGGTACAAACAGAAACCAGAAGAATCCTGTTCCCATCTGTTCCTTGGTTCCTGTGTGCTGATGGCTCTTTGAGAGTCCCTCTTGGGCCAGGTATTTGAACAGAAGTCATGGTCTTTCCACTGTGCTCAAGTGTGTGTTGGACTCCTGGGAGACCAGCTCTCTCCTAGTGCTATTTTGGCATGGAGCCCTGTGGCACAGGCTCAGATCCCCAGCCACAGAAGGAAACTGGAAGGCTCCTGTCCCAGGCTGTTCCTTGGTCCCTCTGTTCTGAGTGTTCTGGGAAGGTCCCTCTGAGCAGAAATTCTGGCCTTCCCTCTGCTCATGGTCTTTTCCACACTCCTGGGAGCAACTTTACTTTCATTTTTTTCAAGTTTAATTTTTTAAGCCTTATTTTTAATGATGGTTCTTAAAATTTTTAACCACCCTTATAGCCTACCACCCACCAGAGGTAGTGGAAAAGAAAGAATATGGGGGAAGTGGACCTGTTTAGAAAGGTTCTTTGGAGCAACTCCTATTTGTGTCATCTGGAAATCAGCAGTTCAAATCACAGGTTAGATGGCAGTGACAGCTCAGTCCACTCACAAACATTTCACATATACACCAGCAGTCCAGTTTGGTAGAGTCAGGTTAGCAACAAAGGTGACATAACCTAGCAGAAACAGCCAGCCTTTAGCCTCGGCTAGAGTCAGAAGGAGGGAACAATTGGAACACCAGAAGTTCTCGGTTGTACCTATCTCAGAGAAGCAAAGATCAGCGAAGGGGAGAGACCCACAAGTGTTGAACAGCTAGCTGTACCAGGAAGACAAGCTTTGCCTCTGTCAATCTGTAGTGTCCTGTTTTTACCCTCCAAACATCACGTGTCCTCCATGTGCCTTGTCTGAGCATAGGTCTTGCCTCTGCATATGCATCCAATCAGCCCAAGGCCAAGGAAGCCGAAAGAAACGAAGTACACCATCAGAAGTTTTTTGGTGCATTTCTCTCTATGGAGTCTTGAAAAATGCAGCTCAACTACACAGTGTAAGGTGGACCAATACATGCATGCCATTAGCAAAGAATCCTTCATCACGGGGCCTTTCACATGCTTGCTTTAACAGAACATCCTCTCTTCTGTGTCTGCTTCAGCAAAACATCCACAAATCTGCCTTGGACTTTCACACCTGTGTTCACTTTAATGAAAAGTTTCTTCACATGTTGCCCCAGTAAAACACCTTCCAACCGATTTTTCAATAAACCCCTAAGTTTCCACTTCTGCTGTGATCTCCAATGTCAAGACTGCAACAAATCTTTTAGCTAAAGTAACCCTGTGCAAAGCATCTATAAACTAATCTGGCTGAGAAGGGCATTCTCTCCCCAAGAAAATGTGACTGCATCATGGGTTAGAACTCAACCAAGGGTTTAGCAGGCTTTGTCTGTCTCTTTAGATGCTGCATGCAGAGTGGGTCTTTCTTGGTCATTTAACTGAGGATGAGTGAAAGCTTCTAGGACCTTCCAGGCTCCATCAGGAGAGTTAGGGATCTTCATCTCCATCGCCTTGATGACTGGTCTCAACTTCCTTCCCTTTCCTCATAGCAAAAGACCTGAGAAATAGTCACTGTAGGAGTGGATAGAGGGAGCAATGAACAAGTTGTACTTGTAACAGTTTGGCTGGCAGCTTAGCGGTGCTCCATCCTTATAGTCCTAGAAAAGAGGCAAGGATGTTGAGGGAATCTTGGTCCTGGAAGGAATTCTTTAAGTGGAAAGTCACTGTTGCATTAAGGAATGCAGATGGAAATGTTGGGAGTTTTACTTTACCTGCTGAAGGAAGATGAAATTGCTGAAGAAGAAGAAACCATGCTAATTATATATCTGAAATAGGCAGTATCAGCTTGTCCATGAAAAATAAACTAGCTAATTAGATAGTATTATTTTATTAATTATGGATTAAATAATGGTTATTAACGCAGTCAGTCTGACCTGTGGAAGGTAGATTTCAGTGGATTCCTTGAAGCATATAAGGATATTTTTAAGTTTTTTTTTTTTAAACAAAGACAAATCTCTTTCCTCTCACTAAGTTTTTTCCCTTCCTCTGTCCTTTGTAACCTACAGCACCAGCCTCAATCACATTCTTCATGCACTTTCTCTGCCCTCAAACACTTTCTTCCAATATGATTTTCTAAATCTCAAAAGAATTTTTAAACAAACAGAAAATTTTTAAACAATTTTGGGTTAAAAGCCATGAACACTGTTTTGGGTACTCCTGTCATAAGGGAAAAACAATCATTTAAACAAATTTTAGAAAAGGAACCATGAAATGTAAGTTTTCATTACGGTGTAGTATTCCAAAGTTTCAGCAGCAAGATTACACCCATCTTTTTCTGCTCAGCAAGTCCTTGCTGTATGGATATCATCTGTGTCTGGCCTACAAGAGGCGGGACCCCCTCCACCATAGCCTGCTCCAGCCACTCGCTTCAGCCCCTTGCCTGTCTGTGAGGTCAAGCAGGACTCTCTTCCCTGAATGTGTGTCCCTTTAGCTGTGTATCACTACAGCTTGCCGGGTGGCAGGTATGCCGTCCTTTGTAAACTCTGAAAAGTAGAACAGGAAGGAGGAAAGGCTGAGGTACCTTCTACCAGCAGGGCCTTAGGTCCTTCCCTATCTTTTCTTTGTTGTGGCTCAAGGGGCATAAGCATACCCTGTTGTATCTTGCCAAGGCTTCTCTGAAGATCAAAACCCATCTTTAGCATCTTCTGCAAAACAGGATCTAAAGGAGTCAGCAGAAAAGCTCCCAGCTAACTGAGCAAATCTGTTCCCTATAGTGTGAAGGGTAGAAAGGGTATCACATAAGCCTAGGTTCCTCTATTTTCCTGTTCCTCCCTACGCAATATGGCTATGCGTTGAGCAGCATTGGAGGCATGTCCCTCACCATAGTGTGTGGAGAGAGAAGATGTAGTGGGCCAATTTGCAGGTCAACTTTTGCCAGCTATGCAAGAGACATCTGCTCTGGTATCCAAAAGACTTTTGATAACTTTTCCACGTATTGTTTTCTCCTTAAAAGGCCCATTTTTCTTTATGTTTTTTCTACCCCAAGCGCTAGATTACTTGAACCAGACATTCCCTCTCCTCTGGCCTGAGTTTATATTGACTGACCCCTAATAAATAATGGCAACAACAACATTTGAACAACCATCTGTCCTGCCCGAAACTGTACTGTTTTTGTGGGCAGTTTCAACATGATTTTTATCTCTCCTGTGTAGTCAGAATCAATCATTTCTAGAGTTGCATGTATCCCTTGTAGGGAGATAGAGCTTCCCACTGTGCCTGTGGGCAATGGGCTATGTCCCTCTGTGGACATGGTCACTATTGGAGAATCAGGAGTTAATATGACCAAGGCAATGGAACTGAGGTCAAATTCTGTGCTCCCTGGAGTGACCCAACAGAGAGTCAACTGACACTCTTGGTTGACTGGAGCAAAAAGATTCATGCTGGCCCCATTATCTGAGTGGCCCAGACCTGGGCCCCCTGAAAGTTTCTCTGCTGAGGAAAATTCCCTTTAAGTGGGAGGGAAATTTAGATCTTCATTCTTTCTGCCAATGATCAGTAATAGCATGGTTTGAGATAACTGCCCAATTTTCTTTGGATATTCTTAATCGTGCCTTAGGATCCAAAAATGCCTCTGCTTCAGTCAATACCCTCCATGCAGCCTTCCGTTCTTCTTTTCTTCTGAAGAAGAACTCGTTTCTGACATCCTCTTCATATTCTGCTCTCCACAACAAAAATTATCCACCTGACAAACAAGCTTTCGGTACCTGCTGCTGGTCCTGTGGTGTCAGAGTAATGCTTGTCAAATGAGGAGGTCATTTCTCAAAATACTTAACGAATTCCTCTTCCAACCATGAAGCACCTCTGGGATAGGGCAGCTCTTCCAATTCAGTTTTACTTTCAGAAATACCAAGATTTGCCTTTAAGACCTTCAGTGTTGAGGGGGTTGGTGGTGGGGGCCTTAGTAAAGGCATAGTTTCTCTCCAAACTAATCAAATCAAGGCAAGTTGACTCTCCCAAGGCTGAGCTAGAGCAAAGCAGATCATGAATTGTTCCTGTCTCTAAGGTTTGCTTTAAGGTTCCCTCCACCAGAGAAGAGCATGCTCAGGCATTTCTTTATCTTTGTGGGTCTGTAACCACTTGTGAAAGTCTTTACTGACCTCAAGCCATGTATGAAGACTCAATGATCTTTCTTCAGAGAACCATGGACTAATCTGTATGAACTCAAAGAAATCTTGCAAAAGACTTGTGTGCATCTCGACACCTTTCTTATTAACAGCTTGCTTGAAAACCTTAATATACATTTTTTTAACTTCCTGAACTTGTTTGACCCATTTGTATCAACTAAATCTTTACCCCTTTTCCCAGCTTTATCTCATACTGGGGTTAGGGGGGTTGTGACACGCTGAGTGAAATCCATCCCAAGCTGAACTAGCCCAATATACTTACCTACTCTCTTCTCAATCCCAGTTCCCAGCACCACTTGCCTTGAAGCTGTTGGCCTGGTAATACGCTCACCCCTCAGAAGCCTCCCTGTGTCCCTTCTCATGAATCTGTTTTATTGGGTAAGTATTAAGGTTTGAATGTGCAATAGCCTCCACAATCCACATGTAAGCATGTGGGTTTTAGCTGCTATGCACTTTGGGAGAGTTTGTGGGCTTTGTTGCATAAAGTAAGATTCTGGGGATAGAGGGATCCTTATATATTATATGTCAGATGCACTTCTCATGAATACTGGGCTTTCTGATCAACTGAAATATGAGGAAACAACCTCATGCTCTACTTGCCACAGACTAGTACTATCCTCACCATAATGTCTTTCCCACCATGAGGAACTGTATTCTTTGATCATGAGCCAGAAATCCTCATTGAACTTAGTTTCATCTGTTGCTGTGTTGCAGCATCAAAAATGTAACCAACATACTCTGTCCCTCTTGGGAGGCTCCTGGCTATATGTGCCTTCTCGTGTTTGTTATTACAATATTCCTCATAATTGTGGCATGGTGTGGTGGAGTGTGGGGAGATTCTCATTGCCTGTAGGCTGGTGTAATGACTGTTTGGGTGATAGCCCACACTATTGGGCAATTTTCCTGCAGATAAAAAAGGAATAAGAGCTTTCATAAAATAAATCATATCACTTAGATGAATGAATAATTCCATGGAATTTACATTTGATTTAAATACATTTTGGAAGATAGAGTAGTTGATAGAAAGTTTCAGAAGATGGATTGCATTTTTATTTTTTGTTTTTTAGGTTATTTTTTGCCTAACAGAGATAACAGAGTTAGAATTAAGAGCGGAGTGTACCCCCTTCCTTGTGAAATAATGAGGGCCGCATAAGTTACAAAAGGACTCCAGTGAGCATTCATGCACTGTAGGCACAGAATTTAATTATACTTGGAAGAGAATAATAGATGTGAGACAACATAATTGTGCTTGGAGAGAAATTTAGGCTTGAGACAAGTTAATGATCAAAGAAAATATGTCATTCTAGGTTGGGTCTGAGATCCTGTATCTTGTGATGTAGGGATATAGTCACAGGTTTTCTTGTGCATCATGACAAGACAGAGTTATAAAAGAATAAATAATTCAGCCAGGCAGTGGTGGCATACGCCTGTTATCC
>JADRCH010000009.1:222350-238169 GCA_019843965.1 Rhynchomys soricoides
TCTTTCTTTCTTTCTTTCTTTCTTTCTTTCTTTCTTTCTTTCTTTCTCCAGGAACCCATCAGCGGTGCTCTGGATTTCTGTGGCCCAGTGTTTCTATAATGGCCCTCTCGGTACCATTATAAGTTACTCACAGTTATAAGATCGACCAGTTGTGCCTTTGAGGTCCGGTTCTCTCCTGTTTGCACTGCTCTTACATTTGGTTGTCTGGACTTTCCTGGCTATCCCTTGCAGAATTTTGGCATTTCCTTCAGTCTGCAGAGACTTAGCCTCACTGACTGAAGTGAGTAGAGATTGAGACATCTCAAACTAAAAATAATGCTAGAAGTGAAAAATCTAGTACACCAAATAAAAACGCCAGTGGAGAGCCTCTTTCATATGGAATTCAGTATATCAGGGTAGGAGAAGAAGTAGAGGAATTGAGTCTAAATTTAAATTTAAAAAAAACATAATCAGAACCTGGGGAGTTTAGGCACAACTACAAACAAACTTTGAATCCTGGTTATAGACAAAGGAGCAGAATATGACACCAAGGGCATAGAGAATATTTTAAATAAAATTATAGCAGAAACGTCTTATGACCTAATGAAAGAGATACTCACCATAGTAACAGAGGCTGACAGAGCGCCCAAAGAACAGGGGCAGAATAGAAACTTTCCATGATGTATAATAGCAAAAACATTACAAAAGAAAATTTTTTGGATATTTTACTATTTTGTCAATAATTCTCAGAGTATTTTCTTGTGATGTCTTATGCGTTAGGTAAATATGTATGTTTTTATTAATACAGCCATATATTATTTATTATGGTAGCTATATGATAGTCTTTAGATAAGGTCTCATGTATCAGAAGTTAGCTTTAAAGTCACTGTAGATACCTTGAACTGCAGATCATTCTTCCTCTACTTCTCAAGTGCTTGGATGACAGACATTAACCACTATGCCATATTTATGCAATTATGGGATCAAACCAGAGCTTCCTATGTGCCAAGCAGTACATTCCTGCCCTTGAGCTATTCTTATTGACATAATTTCACACTATGTATTCCTGACTAAAGACCATATCTTCATGCTCTGACTCAGCCTCTTGAGGGATGGAATTATAAGTCTGTGCCAGCAAAACTAGACATTTGTGAAGGTTTTTTTTCCTAAAAAAAAAAAATTTACTCTTTATAAATATTTTATGATTATGAAGATGGCAAGGAGGAAGGTTTCATTCTAAGTTACTAGTCATGGCCTGTAAGTCATTTCCTATACTTGTGTTGTTGATTGATGCATACTCACTACCAACAGTTTATAGAACAGACAAGGTTATTATTACATAGATTTTATGGCTAAAGTTTCCTGGTCTGGGCTAAATATGGTATTTATTCATATTCTACCCATCTGCAGTCTATGTTGGCAATCTGTGTTCTCTATGTAAACTTGGCTGGGGGAGAATTCCCCCTCACACCCCCTTAGTATTTTAGCAGGACTCAGTACCTTGACGGTATTGCCCTGGTACCACTCTCAGACCCCACAGGCCTCCCTTTGTCCCTGCTCATGACTCTGTGGGGTTTTTTTATAGACTATATTATGTTTTTTTAATATTTAATATTCCCCCAAATTCATGTGTACACACTTGGTCCTTGGGTACAATGGGAAAGTTATAAGCTTTGTGGCATACAAGGAGGGAAGCTGAGAGTGGGTGGGTGGATGGGTGGGGGAATACCCGGATAGAGGCAGGAGGATGGGGAGGGAATAAGGAGATTCCAAAGGGGAGATTTGGAAAGGGGGAAACATTTGAAATGTAAATAAAGTATCAAAAAATAACTAAATAGAAATAAATAAATAAATAAATAAATAAATAAATAAAATGAGAATGTTCGTACAGTTGTCCCCAACTCTTTCATCGCCTGAAATATGCAAGTATTCCTAATATTTCTGAGCCCGGTCTGGGCCTTGGGAGTCAGACAGTGTCAGGAAGTCCTGGGTGTCCCTTTTACAGAGTGAGTAGAATCTTGTTGTCAGTGCCCTCCAGGGTTGCTGACCTCTCTACCTGTTAGTGTGCAGAAGCTGCCCAGGCTTCTAGTCTTAAATTTTTTGCATCTCCAGACACAGGGTTAGGTTTCCTTTAACCTTGTCAGAATTGCTTTTGTTGGTTGACAATTGCCCTTGAGTTAAATGAGACATGCTCCAAAAATCCTTTTTGCTATATTCTGATGTAGTTTTGCCATTTTGTGGAATTGCTCTGGAGCAAACAAATGACTGTTCAAATTGGAATCCTACCAGTGGCAGTCATACTCCATAAATCTGTACTTTGTGGTTTGTTTGATTCACTAAAATAGACAATGCTAACCATCTGTATCACTTCATTGTGGTTTAAATTGACTAATACTGGTTAAACCATTTTCATTTTTGTAACAAAATGCTTGAGACAGCAATGGAAAGAAGGATTTTTGTTTGTTTGTTTGTTTTGCTTCACAGTTCCAGGGAATAGTGTACTATGTCCAATAGACAATGGTGACAAGAGTATGGGGAATTTGGTTACTCTATTTCTAGCCAGAAAAGAGATGAATGAATGCAAGTGATCAGCTAGGATTTTTCCTTTTATCAATTCCTAATAGACTTCAGAATTTAGGCAAGTTTTTTCACCTCAATTTATCAATTATACACTATTGCCCAAAAGCTTCTATGTGTAGTGATTCTAATTTCTGTTAAACTACAATAAAAAGAATACCCATCATATATACTAAATGCAAATTATTTAGAATAATGCATATATAATAAATGATATCTACCCTCTTCCATGGTTCTTCTTTGCACCTATGAGTTTCCTGTGTCCTTAGCTCTCGATCGGTGTCTTTGACTCTGTTGTTGTGGCATTATTCTATAACTCCTCTCCATCAAGATGATTGCCAGGTACTTGCTCCTCCTACGACTCAGGAATATATTCTGAAAACATATACAAGTTTCAGTCCTCAGCAGTCTGTCCTGTTTTCCTGTATACTGCAGTCTCAGTGTTGGAGACACATGTGTCCAACAGGCAGACTCCAATATCTAGCATCTTACCCTAGTGATTTTATCATAAAGACAGAAGAACTACAACTATGGAGAAAGTATTTTCCTCAAGTTTATCTAATATGTTTGCAAATCTGAAGAAGATTGAATATTTAAAGCCAAGATCAAGGGTCAGGAGCCTGGTCAGAATCATAGTCAACTGCTTGGAATATGTATCTTTTTAAAGGAATTCTCTGAGATACAATGAGTTCATATTTCTGTTTCAAGAATTTTCTGTTGCACCAGTATTTGCTAAATACATGTACTGAAATAATATCAGAAGATAATAAATACCACTTCAGTATGTAGCACTGTGATATTCCCAAGGTCCTCTTAGGTATGCAGGTGAGTTAGGGGAATTAGCATTGCTTGGATCAGAAGAAAGGAAGTCTAGTGATGCTTGAGGCCTTATTGGATTAGATCCAGAAGGATAAATAATTTATTAGGGAATGTGCAGGAAGCTAAAACTAGTGTTGTCTGTGATGCTCTTCAGCCATTTGCTGGAGAATAGGTGGGGATGGGCTAGAGAATCCAAAGGTCTGTGGGATCTGTAGTGGATATGAATTGCTTGTGTCACTGATCATGCTTGGTAGATATTCTCCCAGAACCAGTCCTAAAGCTCTTTTGCAAGACTATCCCACAGGTGCCTGAAATAAAACCCAAGCCAGAACCTCATCATAAAACTTTGAGATTTGCTTGCTGCACCCCACAGCTCATTCTCAGGTGTCTCAATGGTTAGTGTTGTATAGATGTAGTGGTGTTTCTTTTGCCTTAAGTATGTCCGTAGTAGGCATGTATGGGAGGGTACAACCAAGACTATTATCTGCAGTGACATTCATGGATTGTTCTGTGTCCTTAGTCCTTGTTATTCTTATTTTCTAAGGAGAGAAAACATGAATGGAAATATCCAAAAATTATGAGGAGCGAAAACCCAAGAAGAATAAACACATGCCCATTTACAAAGCTACCATTGTAAAGATGGAGATGCTCTTGTTCTCAGAGAGTCCTTAGTCTTCTTAAGACAAAGTGCACTCTATAGAATCTATATTCCTGTGAGTGCCTCTTACACTTTGATCTAGGTGAGATAATACTGAGAAAAGAAACACACTCTTTATTCAGGGAGTTTCCTGTAGGTTCTGTCTCCTCTAGTGGCACCTATTAGAGCTTCCTTCAGAGAGTCAACAGCCTGAGACCAAAGGCATAGTGAGACACTAAACAACATTCTCAAAAGGAGAGGCAGAGCCTTGAGTAGACCTGCTGCATGTCATTCTGTGATCTCTCACACAACACTCATATGATAGTTTTCCCAAGTGAGTTACGGGAATGTCCATTCACCTGCAGAGCTCTGCTGAGGCCAACTGTTGCCTAGCTCATCAGTGAGAGCTTGCAAAGATATCACTTGAGGCTAGAACCAAAACATCTTTCTGTTCCAATTTGTGCACAATATAATCTCATGTAATATGGCTTTTCAGTACAAATTTGGTGAGGCAATCTATCCAGATATGGAAGGTGCCCCACTTAGAGTGATTACGGAATGTCTTTCTTTCTTATTTTAGTTATTTATATTCCACCATGCTTTTATGAGGAAAGAAACACATTAAGAAGGAATCAACCTGAGTCTTTGGTACTCCATATGTCATGAACAGTAACGAGTCTGAGTCACTTCCTCACGTGGTCTTTACTCAGGATGTTTCTTAATGGAATCACAGGTTATGAACCAACTGCAGCCTCCTCTGTAAGTCCCCCAGGACAACAGCTCTCAAAGGTCTCCCTGAGTTTTACCAACATAGATGCACCTCCATTTCCACCATGGAGTGTTGTAGAAGAATTACATTACAATTTTAGCTCACAGATAGGGATGCCACAGTCTAGCAAACAAAAAATGTTACAAGTGGCACAAAGCAAGGGAATATGGACTCAGAAATGGATTTTTTGTGCTAGTCCCATTTGTCTCCTTTCCCATTACTAGAGCTCCAGGATTCTTCTTCAGACATGGATTCTTTGACGAAAGGCTATTAGTGTACAGTTTTAAGTAGGAGAGACATGAGATCATGAATGGTGATGGGTGGATTGTAGTATGGTCTGGTGTAAAGCAGCTGGTATGTTGATAGAAAGAGACTTGATACTTTGGATATCTGCACTGGCATGGGCCATATTGATAGGCTGGAAGAGGGGAGTTAGCACTGATATCAGAGACGTGACATGGTTATGGAAATTACCAAAATGTGGCTAAAAACAGCCCCACAGTTGTTCATTTCTTTGTGAATGAATGGAGATATTAAACTACTGTAGAACCGTGCAGAACAGCTGATGCTCAGTTTTCTTGCAAGGATAAATCCAGAAAGAGACATCAGTAGCACTGAGAGTGCTGGTGTTGAGACTTTATCTCCCTGACCCCTGGCCCCACAACAGTAATGCCAATGCCCGTGATATTACATATCTGTTGCACAGGTTAGGCTGAAGCATGGTGGCTTGAACTCTTGCTTAGTGTCTCTGATCATAGCTATATTAACCCTCTTCAAAGCCAGGTGTATGGCTGTGGTGATGCTAATGTTGGAGGGCATTGCTGTGCATTTCCATAGTACTTACATCACATTCTTCATATCAGGATCCAAGCCTCCTCAAAGCTGAGCTTCTCCAATTACTTCTTTTTTTACTCCCAGCACCTCCATCAAATGTCAGGAAGAGAGATGATTGTCAGTATTGATTATATCCAGGGAAAAGGACCAGGGAGCACACTGAGTGATCAGATGGCAAATGCATGGCAAAACTTGTCAGGATCCATCATAGGACAAGCTAATAACTAGCAGGTTATCTTTCTAAAACGACTTCTCTTTAGATTATATCTACTATGAAGCTCCGACAGGCAAGGCCTAGGAGAATATCATTTTAGGAAAGATTCCTTCTATTAATATGCTTTTCCTGTTAAACATATATAACAATTAAACATATTAAACATACATAACAATCACTAGGATTGGCCTACCCCTTTTGAGAAGATCTCTGCACATCTATGAAGATGTACTGTTTTGTAATGGGGCTATATAGGCAAGTAGATGACTTCTTAATTCTTAATGATGATCCTATCAGAATTCCTAAAATTATATCAGCGATTATTAAGCTCTTTTATAGTGGGATTGAAATTAGATCCTTTTCTGATAGTCAAAACTGCAATGAGTACTGTCAGTCTCCCATGTGTTACCAGTTAATTTCCTCTTAGATAGTAACCAGACTTTCAATTTCTCAAAGCTTAACCAAAGGTCATAAAAAGGGAACCAACAATTTATTATAGGTGCTAGGACAGAAGATAAAATATTGACTGGGTTTATCTATGTAAAACTTCAGTAATAACATAGTTATGGTTTTTAACTTTCAATGAACCTGTGGAGCTGTAACAGATAATGAATGCTTAGCCAGATAACTACTCCTAATGGATATGCCTGTAAACATTCTCTATTGTAAACTTCTATTTCAATTTATGATTTGGTTTATGTGTGATTTAGTTATGTTTGACATAAGATCATGTATTCTGAAAGATGTTTTAAGTGCTGAGGACAAACAGAACAGTCAAGGAACTGAGTTGAGATGATTTTAGACAGAACACTTTTTAGACAGAGCTGAACTCAAGAAGAACTTAGACATATAGGCATAGAATTAGGAGAAAAGGCATTGAGAATAAGAGCATTATTGTGACATCAGAGCAGGAGAGAGCAAGAGTAGAAGGAGAATGCAGAGTAAAATAACTTAGAAATGATAGATAACATAAATACCCATGGTTGGGTATTTCTGGTAAGTTAGCCCACATTGAGTCCTGGGAGCCTCCCCCATCCCAAGTCTCTGGGATTTTTTAGAGGTTCCTCCCTCCCAGACTCCTGAATGGACATTTCCATTCATTCTCCGGGCCTCTGAGCCTCTCTCATGTCCTTATCCCCATCTCCCGTCTTTCACACAGGTCCTTCTCTCCCTCTGCTTCCCATGATTATTTTGCTCTTCATTCAAAGTGAGATTTAAGTATCCTCCAACTTGAAGACCCAGCTATAATGCTCCTGAGCATATACACAAAAGATACTTCATTATATCATAAGGATATGGATACATGCTTTATTATGTTTACAACAGCCTTATTCAAAATAGGCAGAAACTGGAAGCAACCCAGATGTCCCTCAACTGAAGAATGGATACAGAAAATATGGTTTCCACTACACAATGGAGTACTATGCAGCTATTAAAAACAAGACATCATGAACTGTGTAGGCAAATGGACGAAGCTAGAAAATATCATCCTGAATGTGGTAACCCAGACCCAATAGGACATGTATAGTATATACTCACTGATAAGTAGATGTTATCCAAAAAGTTCAGAATACCCATGATACACCCCACAGACTCTAACCAGAGAATTTTCAATAAAAGAAACTCAAATGGCTGAGAAATAAAGAAACCTTCAACAAAATGGAAATGCAAATCAAATGTACTTAGAGATTTCATAGTACACCTCTCAGAATGGCTAAGATGAACAGAACAAATGAGAGACCATGCTGATGAGAATATGGAGCAGGGTGAACATTCCTCCTTAATTGTTGGGGCTGCAAACTTGTACAGCTAATTAAAAATCAATGTGGCTGTTCTTCAGAAAGTTGGAAAATGACCTATCTCAGGATGCAGCTATACCACTTATGGCCATATACTCAAATTATGTTTGGTCCTACAACACAGATTCATGCTCAGCCATCTTCATTGTGGCTTTATTCATCATAGTCAGATAATAGAAACAACCTAGATGTCCCTCAACAGAAGAATAGATAAGGGAAATCTGGTATATTTATGCAACAGAGTGTTAATTGTTTAAAAAGGTTATATCATGAAATTTGATGGAAAAAAATGTGTTGCACTAGAAAAAAATAGTTCTGAATCAAGTAACCTTGAGTGAGAATAACAAATTTAGTATGGATTCTCTCATACAGGGTGATCACCTACTAGGAGCTACAGATAATTTTTGGGAGATTAGTCCAGGTCTCCCTCACTTATAATGCTACTGTTCTAGCTGCCTCTCTCAACAAAAAAAAAAGAAAGAAAGAAAGAAAGAAAGAAAAAAAAAAGAAAAAAAAAGTTGTAACAAAAATGGGTCTCATAAAAGAGGCTGAAAGCTACATTATAGCTTTGGGGTTTTGTTTTGTTTTTTTGTTTTTGGTTTTTTTTTAGAACACATTTGGATAATTAGTGTCGTTCTTAATTTGATAAACCTGGCAAGCCTCTCACTGGCTTGGAAAACCGAGCCATGGGTTATGGGCCTCTTCCCCTGGGCCTTGCCCAACAATGCTGTGAAATCGTCAGAATTAAGTTGGGGATATCTTGAAGATAAACCTGGCAATGCAACTGCTGATTTAAAGGTAAAACAAAGTTATTTCTAATGCTCAGTCAAAATACCCAAACTTTACAATCTGGGACCAGGTGTCCTTTTCCAGCGTGACCCATGTTGGACCTACTGGGAACAAGCAGTTGGACTCTTAAAAGATTAAATGTCCACCAAAAAGTTATTCATTAAATTTTTACAGCTCAACTCTTTTTTTATGGCATTGGTGGAAAACAAGGCCATCTGCATACTGGAGAAAGAATTTCAAAGCTGCTTCCACAGCCTTCTGTAATTTCTATCATTATGTTATATGTCTGGATTTCTGTCTTTGGCAGTACTTACCCTCAGATCATGTATAATACTTTAATTACTGAAGAGAGATATGACTGTATGGTGTGTATAAGGGGACATCATTTCTGGAGTTCATTGAATACTGAGACTGACATGTGTGTCATTGCCTTCAAACACAGGGCTACTAACTGAGCCAATGTAAAGAAAACCATTCAGGATTCTGATAGAGGAACTGCTCCTCAAATATACTTCAAACATGTAAAGTATGTGAATTAAACTGTTCAAGACCTGAAAAGGGAAATGGAAGCCATAAAGAAAACACAAACTGAGGTAAATGTTGAGATGGACAACCAAGGAAAAAGAACAGGATATGCATCACCAACAGCATACAAGAGATGGAAGAGAGAATCTCAGATGTAGAAGACACAACCAAGGAAATCAATATATAAAGAAAATGCAAAATCTAAAATGTTCTTGACCTAAAACATCCAGGAAATCTGGGACACTATGAAAAGACTAAACCTATGAATATTAGGGGAAGAAGAAGAAGAAGAAGAAGAAGAAGAAGAAGAAGAAGAAGAAGAAGAAGAAGAAGAAGAAGAAGAGGAGGAAGAGGAGGAGGAGGAGGAGGAGGAGGAGGAAGAAGAAGAGGAAGAAGAAGAGGAAGAGGAAGAGGAAGGAGAAGAAGAAGAAGATTATTCCTAGATCAGAAGCCCAGAAAACATCTTCAACAAAATCATAAAATTTCCCTAAAGAAAGAGATGCCTATAATCATACAAGAAGGAGAGAAGGCTTTTGGAACGGGAACAGGAAGTAGGGCACAGGAACCAAGGAACAGCTGGGGACAGGATCCTTCTGGTTTCTGTCTGCACCCCAGAGCTGACGCTGTACCACAGCTCTCCAAACCTAAATTCCTCTCAGAGAGAGCTGGTCTCCAAGGAGTACTGATGAAAAGGCCTGCAGAAGGGACAAGTCCGAGTCAGAGATAGGAAAACCAGCTAACACGAGAGATAACTAGATGGTGAAAAGCAAGGGCAAGAATATAAAAAAGAGAAACCGAGGCAACTTGACATCATAAGAACCCAGTTCTACCACCACAGAGAGCCCTGGATACCCCAACACACCAGAAAAGGAAGACTTAGATTTAAAATCACTTCTCATGATGATGATAGAAGACTTTAAGAAAGAAATAAATAACTCCCTCAAAGAAATACAAAAGAATACAGGTAAACAGCTAGAAGCCCTTAAACAGGAAATACAGGAAAACACAATCAAACAGGCAAAGGAAATGAACAAAACCATCCAGGATCTAAAAATGGAAATAGAAACAATAAAGAAATCACAAAGGGAGACAACCCTGGAAATAGAAACTCTAGGAAAGGGATCAGGAGTCATAGACACAAGCATCTCCAACAGAATACAAGAGATAGAACAGAGAATCTCAGGTGCAGAAGATACCATAGAAAACATTGACACAGAGTCTTCCACTAGCTGCCTTCAGATAAAGATGTAAAACTCGAAGCTCTGCCTGCATCATGCCTGCCTAGATGCTGCCTGCCCTGCTCCCACCTTAATGATAATGGACTGAACCTCTAAATCTGTAAGCCAGCCCCAATTAAATGTTGACCATTAGAAAGAAAGAAACAAAGAAAGAAAGAAGAAAGAAAGAAAGAAAGAAAGAAAGAAAGAAAACATTGACACAACAGTCAAAGAAAATGCAAAAAGCTCCTAACACAAAACATTCAGGAAATTCAGGACACAATGAGAAGACCAAACCTAAGTAAGGATAATAGGTATAGAAGAGAGTGAAGATTCCCAACTTAAAGGGCCAGTAAATATCTTCAACAAAATTATAGAAGAAAACTTCCCTAACCTAAAGAAAGAGATGAACATACACATTCAAGAAACCTGCAGAACTCCAAATAGATTGGACCAGAAAAGAAATTCCACCTGTCACATAATAGTCAAAACACCAAATCACAACACAAGGAAAGAACATTAAAAGAAGGGAAAAGGTCTAGTTACATATAAAGGCAGACCTATCAGAATTACACCAGAACTCTCACCAGAGACTATGAAAGCTAGAAGATCCTGGACAGATCTCATACAGACCCTAAGAGAACACAAGTGCCAGCACAGGCTGCTATACCCAGCAAAACTCTTAATTACCATGGAAGGGTGAAACCAAGATATTCCATGACAAAACCAAATTTACACATTATCTTTCCACAAACCAGCCCAAAAAAGGATAATAGTTGGAAAACGTCAACACAAGGAGAGAAACTACATCCTAGAAAAAGCAAAAAAGTAATCTTTCAACAAACCCAAAAGAAGATAGCCACAAAAACATAAAAATAACATCAAAAGTAACAGGAAGCAACAATCACTATTCCTTAATATGTCTTAACATCAATGGACTCAATAGCCCAATAAAAAGACATAGGCTAACAGACTGGATACATAAACAGGACCCGGCATTTTGTTGCATCCAGGAAACACACCTCCATGTTAAAGACAAACACTACCTCAGAGTAAAGGGCTGGAAAACAATTTCCAGGCAAATGGTTCCAAGAAACAGGCAGGAGTAGCCATTCTAATGTTAGATAAAATCGACTTTCAATCAAAAGTCATCAAAAAAAGATAAGGAAGGACACTTCACACTCAAAGGAAAAATCTACCAAGAAGAACTCTCAATTCTAAAAATCTATGCCCCAAATGCAAGGGCTCCCACATTCATAAAAGAAACTTCACTAAACCTCAAATCACACATTGCACCTCACAAAATAATAGTGGGAGACTTCAACACCCCACTCTCATCAATGGACAGATCTTGGAAACACAAACTAAACAGAGACACAGTGAAACTAACAGAAGTTATGGACCAAATGGATTTAACAGATATCTATAGAACATTTCATCCTAAATCAAAAGAATATACCTTCTTCTCAGCACCTCATGGTATCTTCGCCAAAATTGACCATATAATTGGTGACAATACAAATCTCAACAGATATAAGAAGATTGAAATAATCCCATGCCTCCTATCAGATCACTTCAGATTAAGGCTAGTCTTCAATGGCAACAACAACAACAACAACAACAACAACAACAACAGAAAGCCCACATACACATGGAAGCTGAACAATGCTCTACTCAATGATAACTTGGTCAAGGAAGAAATAAAGAAAGAAATTAAAGACTTCCTAGAATTTAATGAAAATGAAAGTACATCATGCCCAACCTTACGGGACACAATGAAAACAAGTGGTAAGAGGAAAACTCATAGCTCTGAGAGCCTCCAAAAAGAAACGGGAGAGAGAAAACACTAGCAGCTTAACAGCAAGCCTGAAAGCTCTAAAACAAAAAGAAGGTAATACTCCCAAGAGGAGTAGAAGGCAAGAAATAATCAAATTAAGGGCTGAAATCAACCAAGTAGAAACAAAAAGAACTATAACAAGAATCAATAAAACCAGGAGCTCCTTCTTTGAGAAAATCAACAAGATAGATGAACCCTTAGCCAGACTAACCAGAGGTCACAGAGACAGTATCCAAATTAAAAATCAGAAATAAAAAGGGAGATATAACAACAGAATCTGAAGAAATTTAAAAAATCATCAGATCCTAATACAAAAGCCTATATGCAACAAAATTGGAAAATCTGGAGGAAATGGACAAGTTTCTAGACAGATACAAAATACCAAAGTTAAGTCAGGATCAGATAAACCATCTAAGCAGTCCCATAACCCCTAAAGAAATAGAAGCAGTCATTAAAATCTCCCAACCAAAAAAAAAGCCCAGGACCAGATAGATTTAGTGCAGAATTCTATTGGACCTTCAAAGAAGACCTAATACTGATACTCTTCAAATTATTCCACAAGATAGAAACAGAAGGAACACTACCTAATTCATTCTATGAGGCCACAGTTACACTGATACCAAAACCTCACAAAGACCCAACAAAGAAAGAAACCTTGAAACCAATTCCCCTTCTGAATATCGGTGCAAAAATACTCAATAAAATTCTTGCAAACTGTATCCAAGAACACATCAAAACAATCATTCATCACAATCAAGTAGGCTTCATCCCAGGGATGCAGGGATGGTTCAATACCCAGAAATCCATCAATGTAACCCACTACATAAACAAACTCAAAGAAAAAAAAACACATGGTCATTTCATTAGATGATGAAAAAGCATTTGACAAAATTCAACATCTCTTCATTATAAAAATTTTGGAAAGATCAGGAATTCAAGGCCCATACCTAAACATAGTAAAAGCAATATACAGCAAACCAGTAGCCAACATCCAACTGAATAGGGAGAAAATTAAAGCATTCCCACTAAAAATCAGGAACTAGACAAAGCTGTCCACTTTCTCCCTATCTATTCAATATAGTACTTGAAGTTCTAGCTGGAGCAATTAGACAAAAGGAGGTCAAAGGGATACAAGTTGGAAAGGAAGAAATCAAAATATCACTATTCACAGACGATATGATAGTATACCTAAGTGACCCAAAAAACTTCACCAGAGAACTGCTACAGCTGATAAACAACTTTAGCAAAGTGGTTGGATATAAAATTAACTCAAACAAATCAGTAGCCTTCCTATACTCGAAGGATGAGGAGGCTAAGAAAGAAATTAGGGAAATAACACCCTTCACAATAGTCACAAACAATATAAAGCCATCCATTGGAAAAAAGACAGCATTTTCAACAAATGGTGCTGGCTCAACTGGCGGTCAACATGTAGAGAATGCAAATTGATCTGTTCCTATCTTCCTGTACAAAGCTCAAGTCCAAGTGGATCAAGGACCTCCTCATAAAACCAGATACACTGAAACTAATAGAAGAGAAAGTGGGGAAAAGTCTCGAACACATGGGCACAGGGGAAAAGCTCCTGAACAGAACACCAATGGCTTATGCGCTACAATCAAGAATCGACAAATGGTACCTCATAAAATTGCAAAGCTTCTGTAACACAAAGGACACTCTAAATAGGACAAAACGGCAACCAACAGATTGGGAAAAGATCTTTACTGATCCTATGTCCAATAGAGGGCTAATATCCAATATATACAAAGAATTCAAGAAGTTAGACTCCAGAGATCCAAATAACCCTATCAAAAAATAGGGAACAGAACTAAACAGAGAATTCTCAACTGAGGAAACTTGAAGGGCTGAGAAGCACCTAAAGAAATGTTCAACATCCTTAGTCATCAGGGAAATGCATATCAAAACAACCATGAGATTCCATCTCACTCTAGTCAGAATGGCTAAGATCAAAAACTCAGGTGACAGCAGTTGCTAGTGAGGATGTGGAGAAAGAGGAACACTCCTCCATTGCTGATGGGATTGCAAGCTGGTACAACCTCTCTGGAAATCAGTTTGGCATACCCTCAGAAAATTAAACCTAATACTACCTGAGGACCCAGCTATACCACTCCTGGGCATATACCCAGAAGATGCTCCAACATGTAATAAGGACATATGCTCCACTATGTTCATAGAAGCCATATTTGTAATAGCCAGAAGCTAGAAACAACCTGAATGTCCCTCAACAGAGGAATGGATACAGAAAATGTGGTAAATTTACACAGTGGAGTACTACTCAGCTATTAAAAACAATGACTTCATGTAATTCGCAGGCAAATGGATGGAACTTGAAAATATCATCCTGAGTTAGGTAACTCAGTCACAAAAGAACAAACACAGTATATACTCACTGATAAGCGGATATTAGCCCAAAAGTTCGGAATACCCATGATTCAATTCACAGCACCTGTTGGACTGAGTGTGGGGTCCCAGATGGAGGAGTTGGAGAAGGAACTGAAGGAGCTGAGGGAGTTTGAAGCCCCATGGGGAGGGAGCAACAGTGTCAACTGGTCAGGCCCCCAGGTGTTCCCAGAGACTGGACCACCAACAAAAGAATGCATATGGAGGGACTCATGGTGCTGGCCACATATGTGGCTGAGGAGGGGCCTTGTTGGCCATCAGCGGGTGGAGAGGCTCTTGGGTCTGAGAGTGTTAGATGCCCCAGTATAAGGGAATGCCAGGGAGGGAAGATGGGAGTGGGTGGGTGGGTGGGGGAACACCCTCATAGAGGCAGGGGGAGGGGGAATGTGGTAAGGGGTTTCCAAAGGAGAGACCTGAAAAGGGAAAAATATTTGAAAAGTATAAAAATAAAAAAATATGCAATTGGAAATTATTTCTGACAGATCAACTCTTACAGTTTTATAAGCCATTCATTTTTTCTCCTTTGAAATGACAAAGGAAAGTTGACTTCGGTCAAAATAGCACACAACCTAATCTCATAAATCACAGGTTTAATGTTACTTGTTTTCAGTAGGTTTTGAAAACCTTACTACTGTCACACTCAACTAGAAATAAGTTGACAACTCCTAACTAAATTCAGAAAAAATAAATAAAATAAATATTACTCTTCTAAAATATACAGGACTCACCTCCCTAATGTGTCCATAAAATTAAAATACCTCCCTTGAAGATACGTTAGCTTCACTCTGAGCAAAGAGCAACATTCCTTTATGTTTCCCAAGGCCATTACACTGAGATTCATCAGATACCTATAACACTTGCTGAAGTTACTCCTTAAATATTTCTATTTGACTAGCACGAAGTGTCCTTTTTTATCTTTTTTGATAATGTTTGGTTGAAAGTTGATTTTATTCAATATTAGAATGGCTACTCCAGCTTGTTTCTTGGGACAATTTGCTTGGAAAATTGTTTTCCAACCTTTTACTCTGAGGTAGTGTCTGTCTTTGTAACTGAGGTACATTTCTTGTATGCAACAAAATGCTGGGTCCTGTTTACATATCCAGTCTCTTAGTCTATAGTTTTTTATTAGGGAATTGAGTCCATTGATGTTAAGAGATACTAAGAAAAAGTGATTGTTGCTTCCTGTTATTTTTTATGTTATTTTTATGTTTGTGTGGCTATCTTCTTTTGGGTTTGTTGAAAGATTACTTTCTTGCTTTTTCTAGGGTGTAGTTTCCCTCCTTGTGTTGGTGTTTTCCATCTATTATCCTTTGTAGTGCTGGATTTGTGGAAAGATATTGTGTAAATTTGGTTTTGTCATGGAATATCTTGTTTTCTCCATCAATTACCATAGATGGAGAAAACA
>JADRCH010000009.1:238269-395769 GCA_019843965.1 Rhynchomys soricoides
TTATGTTTGTGTGGCTATCTTCTTTTGGGTTTGTTGAAAGAAGATTACTTTCTTGCTTTTTCTAGGGTGTAGTTTCCCTCCTTGTGTTGGTGTTTTCCATCTATTATCCTTTGTAGTGCTGGATTTGTGGAAAGATATTGTGTAAATTTGGTTTTGTCATGGAATATCTTGTTTTCTCCATCTATGGTAATTGAGAGTTTTGCTGGGCATTTGTGTTCTCTTAGGGTCTGCATGACATCTACCCAGGATCTTCTAGCTTTCATTGTCTCTGGTGAGAAGTCTGGTGTAATTCTGATAGGTCTGCCTTTATATGTTACTTGACCTTTTTCCCTTACTACTTTTAATATTCTTTCTTTGTTTAGTACATTTGGTGTTTTGATTATTATGTGACGGGAGGAATTTCTTTTCTGGTCTAGTTATATGGAGTTCGGTAGGCTTCCTGTATGTTCATGGGCATCCCTTTCTTTAGGATAGGGAAATTTTCTTCTATAATTTTGTTGAAGATATTTACTGGCCCTTTAAGTTGGGAATCTTCACTCTCTTCTATACCTATTATCCTTCAGTTTGGTCTTCTCATTGTGTCCTGGATTTCCTAGATGTTTTGGGTTAGGAGCTTTTTGAATTTTGCAAAATTTTTTGACTGTTGTGTCAATGTTTTCTATATCTTCTGCACCTGAGATTCTCTGTTCTGTCTCTTGTATTCTGTTGGTGACGCTTGCATCTATGACTCCTGATCTCTTTCCTAGGTTTTCAATCCCCTAGGTTGTCTCCCTTTGTGATTTCTTAATTGTTTCTGTTTCCATTTTTAGATCTTGGATGGTTTTGTTCACTTCCTTCACCTGTTTGGTTGTGTTTTCCTGTAGTTCTTTAAGGGATTTTTGTGTTTCCTCTTTAATGGCTTCTAGCTGTTTACCTGTGTTCTCCTGTATTTCCTTAAGGGAGTTATTTATGACCTTTTTAAAGTCCTATATCATAATCATGAGAAGTGATTTTAGATCAGAATCTTGCTTTTCCAGTGTGGTGGTGTCTCCAGGATTTGCTGTGGTAAGAGAATTGGGTTCTGATGATGCCAGGCAGCCTTGGTTTCTGTTGCTTATGTTCTTTGGCCTACCTCCTGCCATCTGGTTATCTCTGGTGCTACCTTCCCTCCCTTTATCTGATTGAAGCCTGTCCTTCCTGTGATCCTGGTTGTGTCAGAACTCCTCAGAGACCAGCTGTCTCTGGGATACTATGATTCGGGGATCCTGGGTGTTCATTAATTTATTTATTCAATCACTTTACATTATGATTGCAGCCTCCCCTCTCCTGATTGCCCCCTCACAAAGCCCCTCCCCCCACAGTTCTTCCCCCTCTTCTGGAAGCAGAAGGCCTCCTAGTCATAATGGATCACTGTAGGACTAGGCCCATCCTCTCCCACTGAGGCCAGGCAATGCAGCCTAGTTAGGTGTCCCGGCCTGCGGGACCTAGTTATTCGTAAGGATCGAGGAGGACTAAGCCTGAAAAGAAAATGGGCGAGAGAGAAGAGGGAGACCAAGCAGAATTTTGTCAAGGTCTCAGCTTTATTTTAGACACATACAGCTTTTATAGAAAAAAGAATGTAGAGGGAAGGGGAAAGGAGGCTCATGGCCCTCCCCGATTGTCAGACCATCTGGTGTCAATTGTTTCATGGTCAGTCTATCTCCCGGAGGTAGGAAGGATGGCTTATCTTACAGAAACACAGCTAGTTCTCAGATCTTCAGGGAAGGCATGAAGGGCCTGACTCCGATGTCTCTAGCTTATCATGTACAAACGTAGCTGGCTCTCAGAAAGTCTCAGATTCCCAAGGGCAGTGTGGAGGCCCCGGAAGATTCCCAGGAAGGGTGTTGAGATTCTCAAGGACAGTGTGGAGGCCCAGGTAGATTCCCAGGGAGGGTGTTGGGCCTGGCTCCTGACAGTTAGGGGAATGGAATCCGCAGGCAAGTGAAAGATTTAGGGATGCCCCCACTCCACTTGTAGGGAGACCCACATGAAGACCAAGCTGCACATATGCTACATATGTATTCTCTTCCGTTGGTGGTTCACTCTCTGGTAACCCACAAGTGTCCAGGCCAGTTGACTTCATTGATCTTCCTGTGGACTTCCTATCTTCTCAAGTTCCCTCAATCCTTCCCCCAGTTCTTCCACAAGACTTCCTGAGATCCATGCAATGTTTGGCTGTGGGTGTATGCATCTGTATCAGTCAGCTGCTGGGTGGAGTCATTCAGAGGAGTATGCTAGGCTCCTGTCTGCAAGCAGAACAGAGTATCATTACTAGTGTCATGGATTGTTTCCTGCCCATGGGATAGGTCTCAATTTGGACCAGTCATTGATTGGCCACTTCTTCCATTTCTGCCCCATCTTTATCCCTGCACATCTTGTAGGCAGGACAAATATGGGGTTGAATGTTTGGTGGATGGGTTGGTGTCCTTCTCCCACCACTGGGTGTCCTGCCTGGCTATAGGAGGTGGTTGCTTCAGATTCCATGTTCCCTGCTGCTAGACTCAGCTAGAGTCACCCACAGACTCTTGGGAGCTCCCCAATCCCAGTTCTCTGGCTTGTCCTAGAGATACCTGGCCCTTTCCAGCTGACAACCTCCATTCATTCCCTTGGGCCTCTCTCCTGGACCTACATTTGATCCTGATCCTGCAAGTTCCCCTCCCATCCCCTTTCCCATCCTGTTCCCTCCCTCCATCTGCCTCTGATGACTATTTTATTTCCCCTTCTGAGTGAGACTCAAGCTTCCTTCCTTGTCCCTTCCTTGTTATTTAGCTTCTTTGGGTCTTGATTGTAGAACAGGTACCCTGTACTTTATGGCTAATATCTACTTATAAGTGAGCACATATAATGCATATCCTTTGAGGCCTGGGTTACCTCACTCAGGATGATATTTTCTAGTTCCATCCATTTGCCTGAAAAAAAATCAGGTTGTCCTTGTTTTTAATAGCTGAACAGTACTTCATTGTGTAAATGAACCATATTTTCTTTATCTATTCTTTGGTCATGAGACATCTGGGTTGTTTCCAGTTTCTGGCTATTATGAACAAAACTGCTATGAACATAGTTAAGTGTCCTTATGAGATGATGGAGCATCTTTTGGGTATATAACCAGGAGTGGTATAACTGGGTCTTGAGGTAGAACTATTCACAATTTTCTGAGAAACCACCAACTTAATTTCTAGAGTGGTTGTAAAAGTTTGCACTCCCACTAGCAATGCAAGAATATACCCTTTGTTCCACATCCTCACCAGCATGTGCTGTCCTTTAAGGTTTTTATCTTAGCCATTCTGATTGTTGTAAGTTGGAATCTTGTTTGCATTCCCCTGAAGACTTAGGAGGTTGAAATTTTCTTTAAGTATTTCTTAGCCATTAGAGATTTCTCTGTTGAGAATTCCACAAATGTGAGAAAAGTTATAAAGTTTGTATTTCTAGGTCTGGGTTACCTCACTCAGAATACTTATTTCCATCTTCATCCATTTCCTTCGAATTTCATTTTTCTTAACTGCTGGACAATTTTTTGTATAATATGTACCAGGTTTTTATTATCCATTCTCCAGTTGATGTATATCTAAACTTTTTTCATTTCCTGGCTATTGTGAATAGAGCAGAAATGAACATGACCAATCAAGTGTCTCTGTAGGAGTATATGGAATCATTTGGGTATATGCCCAAGAGTGGAATAGCTAGATTAGGTAGAAAATATGTTTGGAGGAAACTCAGCACTGATTCTCACAGTGGCTGCACCTGTTTGCTCTCCCATCAGTAATCAGTGAGTGTCCCCACCCCCACAGCCACATCAGCATGTGTTCTTAGGTGTTCATTGTTATTTTTATGCTGTATATCTGTTTGAGGAAGGTTGCTTTAATCATAGGCATTCTGAAAGAGATAAGATAAATTCTCAAACATTTTGATTTGCATTTCTCTGCTGGCTAAAGATGCTGAACACTTTTAAACATCTCTCAGCCATTTGGATTTTTTTTTAACTCTCACTTTAGTTTTATGCCCCATTTTTAGTAGGGTTGTTTGTTTTCCTGATGTTTAGTTGTTTTCTTTTGTTGTATATTTGTGATACTAACACTTTATCAGATAAACAATTAGCAAAGGTATTTTTCCATTATGTAGGTTGCTTCTATGCTCAAATGATGGAGTCCTTTACTGTACAGAAGCTCTGTAGTTTCAAGAGTATCAATTTCATGTATTAGTTGTCAGTTTTAACATCTGTACTACCAGAGTTCTGGCTAGAAAGTCCTGTTCCAGTAAGTTCAAGCTACTCAAGTTTCTCCTCTATCAAATAGGGCTCTGGTTTTGTGCTGAGGTCCTGATCCATCTGGAGTTGAGTTTTACACAGGGAATCTATTTAAGTCCCTCTAAATGTATCTATTGACTTCAACCAGCACATTTCTTAAAGATGCTGTCTTTTCTACAATGTGTACCATTATTCTCACTGTGGAAAAAATCAGGTGGCTAGCTGCTTCTGTGTGCATCCTTAGTCCCATTCCATTGATCAATTAGTCTGGTAATGCTAATTCCATGCTATTGCTAATACTGTAGCTCTGTAGTTTAACTTAAAATCTAGGGTGGTGATAACTAAAATGACCTTTTTATTGTTCAGCATTGTTTAGGTTATCCTGAGTAGTTCATTATTCTGTATGAAATTTGGAGTTGCTTTTTCAATTTCTGGAGGAATCACACTGAAATTTTGATGGAAATCACGTTGAATCTATAGATTGTTTTCGGTAGCTTGACCATTGTTGGGATCCAGCTGAGACAAGTGGCTGAGGTGTCTATTTAACATTCTAAAGTGGACCTGGCTTCCAGTTTCTCCCAGCATCCCTCAGTCCCTACTTTGGGCTTCCTCTCACCCAGAGGCTCTTCACTATATAATCCAGACATTTTGGTTCTCTCTCTCTCTCTCTCTCTCTCTCTCTCTCTCTCTCTCTCCATCTCTTTCCTTCTCTTTACTCTCCCCTCTGTCTCCCTCTGCATAGTGAATTCTCTGGTCTCATTCCTTGGCACCAGTGAGCTGTTCCCAAATAAACCTGACATTTTTTACTTTCAACATGGCTTGAATTGGATTTTTCCATTTACATTCCAGCCATTGGCCATTTCCTGGTCCCCCTTCACACAATTTCTCACCCCATTCTTCCTCCTCCTTGCCTCCAAGAGCTAGCTGCCACCAACCCTCCCCCTTCCCTGAAACCTCACAGGATTAAGCACATCTTCTCCCAATGAGATCAAACTAAGCAGTCCTCTGCTATGTGTGTGCTGGAGGCCTCAGACCAACCTGTATATTCTTCCTAGTTAGTGGTTCAGTCTCTGGGAGCTCCTTGAAGTCTGGGTTAGTTGAGACAGATGGTCTTCCTATGTGGTCACCCTCCCCTTCAGTTTCTTCAATCCTTCCCCTAATTCAACCATAGGGGTCCCTGACTTCATTCCAGTGGTTGGGTATAAATATCTAAATCTGTCTCAGTCAGCTGCTGATAGGGCCTCAGAGGATAGCCATGCCAGGCTATCATCTGTAAGCACATTATAGCATCAATAATGTATTAGGCCTTGTGCTTCTGCCATGAGATGGATCCCAAGTTAGGCCAGTCATTGGACCGCCTTTCCTTTGGTCTCTTCTCCATTTTTGTCCCTGCAGTTCTTTTTACACAGGAACAATTTCAGGTCAGAAATTTTGACTATGGGTTATTAACTCTGTCCCTCCACTCAAGGCCCTATCTATCTACTGGAGGTAGACTCTTCAAGTTCCCTCTCCCCAATGTTGGGCATTTTGGCTAAGGTCACCCCTATTGAGTCCAGGGAGTCACCTCCCAGGTCTCTGGTACTTTCTAGGGGATCTACCACCTCCCTCCCCCCCAAGGCTGCATATTTACATTCATTCTCCTGGACCTCTGGGCTTTTTTCCTGTTCCCCTCCCATACCTGATCCTGTTCCCCTTTTCTCCTCCCCCTCTCCTCTCCCACCCAAGTCCCTCCCTCCCTCCCTCTGCCTCCCATGATTATTTTCTTTCCCCTTCTAAGTGGGATTGAAGCACCCACACTTGGGCCTTTCTGTTTGTTACACTTCTTATAGCCTGTGGGTTGTATTCTGGGTTTTCTGTACATTTTAGCTAATATCCATGTATCAGTGAGTACATACCATGCATGTCCTTTTGGATCTGGGTTACCTCATTCAAGATGATATTTTCTAGTTCCATCCATTACCCTGCAAAATTCACAATATCCTCATTTTTACTAGCTACATAGTATTCCAATGTGTAAAGGAACCACATTTTCTGTATCCGCTCTTCTATTGAGGAACATTTGGGTTGTTTCCAGCTTCTGGCTATTACAAATTAGGCTGCTATGAACATAGTGGAGCACATGTCTTTGTGGTATGGTGGGGGGGTATCTTTTGGGTATATGCCCAAGAGTGGTACAGCTGGGTCTTCAGGTACAACTATTTCCAATTTTCTGAGGTACCTCCAGATTGATTTCCAAAGTGGTTGTACCAGTTTGCAATCCCACCAGCAATGGAGGGGTGTTCCTTTCTCCACATCCTCGCCAGCATGTGCTTTCACTTAGTTTTTTATCTTAGTCATTGGTATGAGGTAGAATCTCGGTCATTTTTATTTGCATTTCTCTGATGATTAAGAGAACATTCTTTGAACATTCCTTTTAGTTCATCTTGGCGGTTTAAGATTTTTCTGTTGTGAATTCTATATTTAGCTCTGTACCCCATTTTTTGATTGGATTATTTGTTTGTTTTGGTTTTTTTTGGAGGTTAACTTCTTGAGTTCTTTATATATTTTAGATATTAGCCCTCTATCATATGTAGGGGTAGTGAAGATTTTTTTTCCCAATCTGTAGGTTGCCAACTTGTCCTATTAACAATGTCTTTTGCCTTACAGAAGCCTTTCAGTTTCCTGGGGTCCCATTTATCAATTTTTGGTTGGTGTTAGAGTCTGGGCCATTGGTGTTCTGTTCTGAAAATTTCCTTCGGTGCCAATGAGTTCAAGGCTATCTCCCACTTTCTCTTCTATTAGATTGAGTGTATCTGATTTTATGTTGAGGTCCTTGGTCCACTTGGACTTGAAATTTGTTCAAGGTGATAGGTATGGATGTATCTTCATTCTACATGCAGACTGCCTGTTAGAGCAGCACCATTTGTTGAAGATGGTTTCTTTTTCCACTGTATGTTTTTCACTATCTTTATCAAAGATCAAGTGTCCATAAGTGTGTGGGTTTATTTCTGGGTCTTCAATTCTATTCCATTGATTGACCTGCCACTGTACCAATACCATGCTGTCTTTATCACTATTGCTTTGTAGTACAGTTTGAGGCCAGGGATTGTGATTCCCCCAGAAAATCCTTTATTGTTGAAAAGTATTTTGACTATCATGGGTTTTTGTTTGTTTGTTTTTACATATGAAGTTGAGAATTGCTCTTTTCATGTCTGCGAAGAATTGTGTTAGAATTTTGATGAGGATTGCATTGAATCTGTAGATTGCTTTTAGTAAGATGGCCATTTTCACTACGTTAATCCTACCAATCCATGAGCATGGGAGATCTTTCCATCTTCTGAGGCCTTCTTTGATTTCTTTCTTCAGGAATTTGAAGTTCTTTTCATATATATTTTTTCATTTGCATGGTAAGAGTTATACCAAGATGTTTTACACTATTTGTGGCTCTTGTGAAGGGTGCTATTTCCCTAATTTCTTTCTCTGCCTGTTTATCATTTGTATGAAGGAAGGCTACCGATTTGTTTGAGTTAATTTTATATCCAGCCACTTTGCTGAAATCTTTATCAGCTGGAGGAGTTCTATGGGGGAATTTGATGTATACTATCATATCATCTGCAAATAGTGTTACTTTTACTTCTTTCTTTCTAATTTGTATCCACTTGATCTCATGTTGTTGTCTAATTGCTCTAGCTAGGACTTCAAGAACTGTATTGAAAATATAGAGAAAGAGTGGTCAGCCATGTCTTGTCCTGGATTTTAGTAGGATTGTTCAAGTTTCCTTTCATTTAATTTGATGTTGGCTGTTGGTTTGCTATATATTGCTTGTATTATGTTTAGGTATGTGCCATGAATTCCTGATCTCTTCAGGACTTTTAACATGAAGGGGTGTTGTATTTTGTCAAAGGATTTTTCAGCGTCTAGTAAGATGATCATGTGGTTTTTTTCTTTCAGTTTGTTTATATAGTGGATATTGTTGATGTATTTTTGTATATTGAAACATCCCTGCATCCCTGGGGAAAAGCCTACTTGATCTTGGTGAGTGATGTTTTTGATGTGTTCTTGGATTGGGTTTGTGAGAATTTTACTGAGTATTTTTGCATCGATATTCATAAATTAAATTGACCTGAAGTTCTCTTTCTTTGTTTGGTCTTTGTGTGGTTTAAGAATCAAAGTCACTGTGGCTTCATAAAATGAATTAGGTAGTGTTCCTTCTGTTTCTATTTTGTGGAATAGTTTGAGGAGTGTTGGTATTAGCTCTTCTTTGAAGGTCTGGTAGAATTCTACACTAAAACCATCTGGCCCTGGGATTTTTTTGGGAGGGGGTGGTTTGGGAGGTTTTTAATTACTAGTTCTATTTCTTTGGGGGTTATGGGACTGTTTAGATAGTTTACCTAATCTTGATTTAACTTTGGTATGTGGTATCTGTCTAGAAAACAATCCATTTCATCTAGATTTTCCAGTTTTGTTGGTTATAGGTTTTTTTTGTAGTAGGATCTGATGATTTTTTTAATTTCCTCAGTTTCTGTTGTTATGTCTCCCTTTTCATTTCTGATTTTGTTAATTTGGATGCTATCTCTGTGCCATCTGGTTAGTCTGGATAAGGGTTTATCTATCTTGTTGATTTTCTCAAAGAACCAGCTCTTGGTTTTGTTGATTCCTTGTATCATTCTCTTTGTTTCTAACTGGTTGATTTCAGCTCTGAGTTTGAATATTTCCTACTTCTACTCCTCTTGGCTGTATTTGCTTCTTTCTGTTCTAGAGCTTTCAGATGAGCTGTTAATTTGCTTGTATGTGATCTCTCCAACTTTGAAGGCACTTAGTGTTATGAATTTTCCTCTTCGGGAAGGGAAGCTTATTGGCTAAACACTCAGGGCCTCTAGATACCTCATTAGCATGGAAAACTCTGTTCTGATCTACATGGCCATAGTTTACTTTCCTATGTAGGGAGTGAGGTCACATGACAGGGGCCTGGTCAAAAGCCAGTGAAGCTTCTACCATCCCCTCTGGGTTCTGAGACTTCCAACCCACTCAACCTTACCAAGTTTCCTAGCATGGTCCACTGCCCCATAGTCTACTACTTTTACTCTGCTAATTGTCAACACTATTAAATTGACTCCTAATGACTTATTAACTGTACCCACAGTTTAATGCATATTTAAAACTTCACCAAGATGTTTCTTTCTGCAGTAGGTAGTGATTAACATAGATATCCATAACTTGTCAAAGTGCAGAAAATAAGAGACTGTATAATATTCAATCCTAACTTGTACATTGATATCACATACCCTCTTCCCAAGTCTCAGGGATCATTTTCAAAGAAGGCTATAAAAGTTGTTAGAGCCAGAGGCAGCAGATAAGTGTAAGAAACATTTTTTTCCCAGACATTACAGGGTACTTTTACCTATGAAACCACAGTGGTTGTGACAACATGTACAAAACCTGTGCAGACTCAAGCCAGAAAAAAAAATTATCATCATGGAAAATGGAAATAAGCATGGAGTATCATAGCTAGCTGAGGAACTGTTTATAATTGATAATTTCTAGATAGATGAATCCTACTCCAGTGGGTCATGACACAACCCATAGTATGTTGCCAGTACAAGATAGGCTCATGGGCAAAACCAAAACAAAACAAAACAACAACAACAAACAAACAAACAACAGCAGCAAAACGGATAAGGATGAGGACACAAAGCTGGGTGGGAATGGAAGGGGAGGTGGATCTGGGAGGAGTGACAGTGGTTAATATAGTCAAAATATATTGCATAAAATTATCAAACAATTAATTAAAAGTAAGATTGTTTGTGTACCTCTGTGATGGAGAAATTTCATCTCTAAGCCCACTATTTTCTTTTGTTACTTTATCCAGATATGCTAAAAATAACCAGACACCATTATAATCCTTACTTAAGCAAAAAATATCATTTCGTTGTTTTGGGGGGGCCTTTGTGTTTGGCTATTGTCCTTGGGTCTCTTGGATATTCAGTCTTTGGTTTCTAACCATCCAGGTAGTATAGGGAATGGGCTCCCTCTCGTGGTCTGGGCCCCCAGTTTAACCAGACATTGATTGGTTACACCCTTACAAGTTCTGTGTCACCACTGCCTTAGCACATCTTGTATGCAGGGCAGGTTGTATATCAAGGTTTTGTGCCAGGGTTGGTGTCTAGAATTCTCTTTCTTGTTCTTTTTCCTTCCCATGGAGTACCTTTCAATGACAAAGAGACTAAAACATAAGGGTAGAGGCTTCAAACTGGTACCAGCTTGATATCTCTCTCTCTCTCTCTCTCTCTCTCTCTCTCTCTCTCTCTCTCTCTCTCTCTTCAATGAGCTGTGTGATCATTGTCCTCAGCAATGTGGTCCACAGTCAGTTCTCAGAGAATGATCCTGTCCTAGCATCAACCTGGGTTGTTTAGGGAACTCCACAGGACCCTGCCCCACCACTAGAAACCTTGCCTGGCTTCAAAAGAGGGCCAATTCAGGCTCCATATTCTCCATTACTAGGAGTCCTCACAAGGTCATCTTCATATATTCCAGGCAGTTTGTACAGCACTGGGTTTCCACACTGCTCCCCAAATACCCTCAATTGCAGCTGCCTACTCACACACTCTCAAATCTGAGAGATAATTCTGGAAGTAAAGAAAAGGCCTGTCTCTTGAGAAAGGGGAACAAAATTCTTAAATCCCAAGAATAATTCCTTGAAAAGGAAAAGTGCTAATATGTCCACAAAAGAAATCTAAGAGCAATTTCTGATGAGAGCATCCCTCCCTACAGTTGACCTCCTCATACTGTGGCTAATGGCTTCACTCAAGGTTGAAATGGGCAAAATAATCTGCTTTTTGTAAAGACTTCATGGAGAGATTATTCATAGGAGGAATAGCAAAAAAGCCATTGGTTTTAGATAAGGCCGTCTGAAAGGAAGATTCATGAATCTGATGTCACATGGCAATGCACAGATGAATGTGATGAACATAGCTTCGGGAGGGATGAGCAGGAAGAAGAAAAAGATAAAATGTAGGAGTTTCCTGCAAGAACAAGAATATCTTTGAACTTAACCAGAGTGTTACCTCAGCCAGAAATTGCAGCCCCAATCCTTAACTGAATTGTTCTCTACGAGTCTCAATTTCACTCCAGAGTATCCGAGGTCTCTCAATCCTTAGCATAGTGGGGAGGACATACCAGAAACCAGATGTGCAGCCCTGAAGCAAGTAGCTATCCCAGCATGCCAAAAATACCCTGCCAGAACCCTTAGGATGTCTCTGAGATTAGTGTCTCTGAACCAAAAGTCAAGAGTTGGAGGAGAGCCAATACAACCCAACAGCAAGAGTGATGTGCTTCACAGGTCATAAATCAAGCCCTGGCCATAGCCAAAAGCCTTCAGGGTCTAAGACAATTCAGTACAAGCACAAGGGACCAGAGAAAGAAGAAAAATGATACCTGCTCTCTAAGCATACATCCTTATAAGGTTCCAAGGTAGTTGGTTTTATATATAAGATATATTATAATAATTGGAAAATAATTGAGTTTGTAGTTATAAAATATTCTATTGTGTGCTACAAGAAAGCTTCTGTGTAGGCAGGAATTAAAGAATGGCTCACAACCTAAGACTGCTGGGGTACCCACTTGAAAGAATACAGAGTGTTTTTGTGTGCAGATTTTTTTTTTGAGACAGGGTTTCTCTGTGTAGCCCTGGCTGTCCTGGAAATTACTCTGTAGACCAGGCTGGCCTCGAACTCAGAAATCCGCCTGTCTCTGCCTCCCAAGTGCTGGGATTAAAGGCGTGCACCACCACTGCCCGGCATTTGTGTGCAGACTGCTGGCATGCAATTCATACCATGTAAATGAAGACAAACATGACTGATTGACATACAATTCTTGTAACCAGAATGAGTTGTTGTGAATATAATTTCTATATGTGCAATCTCAACCATGTAAGTTAGGAGCATGTAAACCAAGGCCATATAAATGAAGGTAGTTCTAGTTGAACAGATGCAGTCAAGTTCAAAGGTTTGAGTGACTCAACACCAGGCAGCTGCTCTGTAATGTCAGTTAGAGTACTCTGCCTGGATGTTTGGAATTCCTGGATTATGTTGGTGAAACATCATGAAGGGTATCAGCCTCCATTTTCTAGTCTCTTATTAATAGTCTTCCATCCACAGAGTTACACTTCCTGCCCTACCTCTCAGTTCTCCCCCACCCTATACAGAAATACTACTCTGCTCATCTGTGATGACTCTATCCTGGGATGAGGGAAACTGTCAGCTAGAGGCTGCCTATAAATGCTAGGCCTGCACTACTCTGCCAAACATTCTGTGTGGCCCCTCAGCTTTGGTAAGTCAGTTCAACTTCCCTGCCTTCCATATCTTTCTTTCCTTTCCCAGCCTATCTTTCTTCCAAACCAGTCTACCAGATCCTACCTTCCTTATCCTGACAGCATCGTAACTTTCTACAACTGTGTAAAAGCATCTTACTGAACAATTCTTTGTTTTCTGTCATTTTCATCATGTTCTGAAATATATCTTTTACATGTGGGTGAAAGGATAGTTCCCACTCAATCATACCCTTTCCTTTCTTTTATTGTGTATGTCCCCTCCACTTCTTTCCTAATAGTGGACAGAGACCAGGTCAGGAAATTTTGGAAGCCAATTCTTTTATATGAATCTTTGCTTCTCCAGGATTTGAATAGGGTGCAAAAGGGACAACCCTCAAAGGCACTGATGGAACAAGACATGGAAAAGATCATCAAAACCTTCCACCAGAACTCTGAGAAGGAGGGAGACCCTAATACCCTGAACCAAAAGGAATTCAAACAGCTGGTAAATAGGACATGTCAAACTTCCTCAAGGTAAAGCTTAACTAGTGAGGGAGGAAGGTGTCGAAGAACTGCTTTCTAGGTACCTGCAGCAGCTTGCCAATTCTGCGGCCTCTCCTCAGGCCAGTTGGTAAGTCTGGTGATTTCTTCCAGATTGAACTATACCTGTCTGTTCATGCCTGGTGTCTGCCTGCCTAGAGGAATGGTCTGCAGCTGTTGAGTCATATTTGGTGTTAGCTGTGGGACTGAACTGCAGAGAAAGCAGATCGAGCTCACCACCAAAGAACTATTACAGAACAGGTCCACTTCTCCCATATCCTGATAACTTTCCTCTTTCACTACCTATGCTAGGTGGTAGGCTAGAGGAAGGTTGAACATTTATTAAATATAGGTTGCAAAAATGTATGGCTACAAGCATACAAGCATCTACTCCACCACAACCACTTAGTACTTCATTTCAAATTTTAAAGTGATCCCCTGGATTTCCATAATATCAGTCACAGTGTTCCCTAGTTCTCTTCTGTGACAATGGTCAGAACTAACAGATGTCTCTCTTCTAACTACAGAAAGAGAGAAAGAATGAGAAGGCCATGTGTTACATAGTGGATGATCTCAACACAAATAAATATGAACACCTGAGCATTGAAGAAATTTTGGCCCTCAGAAATAAGGTACTGATTAATACACATAAGGAGAGTCACAAGCAACCTAAAAAGCCCAGGACCAGATGGGTTTCGTGCAGAATTCTATCAGACCTTCAAATAAGACCTAATACCAATACTCTTCAAACTATTCCACAAAATAGAAAGAGAAGGAACACTACCCAGTTCCTTCTCTGAAGCCTCAAGTACACTCATACCTAAACCACACAAAGACCCAACAAAGAAAGAGAACTTCAGACCAGTTTCACTTATGAATGTGGATGCAAAAATACTCAATAAAATTCTCGAAAACCAAACCTAAGAACACATCAAAATGATCATTCACCATGATCAAGTAGGCTTCATCCCAGGGATATGGGATTGGTTCAATATACAGAAATCCATCAATATAATCCACTATATAAACAAACTCAAAGAAAAAAACCACATGATTACTTCATTAGGTCCTGAGAAAGCATTTGATAAAATTCAACACCCCTTCATGAAAAAAGTCTTAGAAAGATTAGGAATTCAAGGCCCTTACCTAAACATAGTAAAAGCAATATACAGCAAACCAGTAGTCAAAATCAAACTAAAAGGAGAGAAACTTGAAGCAACCCCACTAAAATCAGGGACTAGACAATGCTGCCCACTCTCTCCCTACCTGTTCAATATAGTACTCAAAGTTCTAGCCAGAGAAAGTAGACAAGAGAAGGTGGTCAAAGGAATACAAATTGGAAAGGAAGATGTCAAAATATCACTGTTTGCAAATGATATGATAGTATACTTAAGTGACCCCAAAAATTCCACCAAAGAACTTGTACAGCTAATAAACAACTTCAGCAAATTAGCTGGATACTCAAAGGCTAAACAGGCTGATAAAGAAATTAGGAAAACAGTACCCTTCACAATAGTCACAAGTAATATGAAGTATCTTGGTGTGACTATAACCAAACAAGTGAAAGATCTGTATGACAAGAACTTCAAGTCTCTGAAAAAAGAAAAATGGAAATATCTCCCAAGCTCATGGATTGGCAGGATTAATATAGTTAAAATGGTCATCCTGCCGAAAGCAATCTACAGATTCAATGCAATCACCATCAAAATCCCAACTCAATTCTTCATAGACTTGGATAAAGCAATTTGCAAATGCATTTGGAATAACAGAAAACCTAGGTTAGTGAAAACTATTCTCAACAATAAAAGAAACTTCTGGGGAAATCACCATCCCTGACCTAAAGATGTATTACAGAGCAATAGTGATAAAAACTGCATGGTATCAGTACAGAGACAGGCAGGTAGATCAATGGACTAGAACTGAAGACCCATAAATGAACCCACACACCTATGGTCAGTTGATCTTTGACAAAGGAGCTAAAACCATCCAGTGGAAAAAAGACAGCATGGTGCTAGTTCAACTGGAGGTCAGCATGTAGAAGAATGCAATCAATCCATACTTATCTCCTTGTACAAAGCTCAAGTCCTAGTGGACCAAGGACCTCCACATAAAACCAGATACACTGAAACTAATAGAAGAGAAAGTGGGGAAGAGCCTTGAACACATGGGCACAGGATAAAAGATCCTGAAGAAAATACCAATGGCTTATGCTCTAAGATCAACAATCGACAAATGGGACCTCATAAAATTGCAAAGCTTCTGTAAGGCAAAGGACACTGTCAATAGGACAAAATGGCAACCAACAGATTGGGAAAAGATCTTTACCCAATAGAGATCCATGTCCAATAGATCTATATCCAATAGAGAGTTAATATCCAATATATACACAGAACTCAAGAAGTTAGACTCCAGAAAACCCTATTTAAAAATGGGGTATAGAGAGGGCTGGTGAGATGGCTCAGCAGTTAAGAGCACAGACTGCTCTTCCAGAGGTCCTGAGTTCAATTCCCAGCAACCACATGGTGGCCCACAGCCATTTATAATGGGATCTGATGCCCTCCTCTGGTATGTCTGAAGACAGCTACAGTGTACTCATATACATAAAATAAATAAAATAAATTTTTAAAAAATAAGGTATAGAACTAAACAAAGAATTCTCAACTGAGGAATATTTAATGGCTGAGAAGCACCTAAAGAAATGTTCAACATCCTTGGTCATCATGGAAATGCAAATCAAAACAACCCTGAGATTCCATGTCACACCAGTCAGAATGGCTAAGATCAAAAAACCTCAAGTGACAACAGTTGCTGGGGAGGATGTGGAGAAAGAGAATCACTCCTCCATTTTGGGTGGGATTGCAAGCTGATACCAACACTGTGGAAATCAGTCTGGGTGTTCCTCAGAAAATTGGACATAATACTACCTGAGGACCCAGCTATACCACTCCTGGGCATATACCCAGAAGATGCTCCAACATGTAATAAAGACACATGTTCCACCATGTTCATAGCAGCCTTAGTTATAACAGCCAGAAGCTGGAAACAACCCAGATGTCCAGATGTATCCAGAGGAATGGATACAGAAAATGTGGTACATTTACACAATGGAATACTACTCAGCTATTAAAAACAATGACTTCATGAAATTCTTAGGCAAATGGATGGAACTAGAAAATATCATCCTGAGTGAGGTAGCCCAGTCAATGCAGAACACACATGGTATGCACTCACTGATAAGTGGATATTAGTCCAAAAGCCTGGAATACCCAAGATACAATTCACAGAGCACATGAAGCTCAAGAAGAAGGAAGACCAAAGTGTGGATGCTTCAGTCCTTCTTAGAAGGGGGAACAAAATATTCATGGGAGGAAATGTGGAGACAAAGTGTGGAGCAGAGACTGAAGGAAAGGCCATCCAGAGACTGCCCCACCTGGGGATCCATTCCATATACAGACACCAAACCCAGACATTATTATGGATGCCAAGAAGTGCTTGCTGATAGGAGCCTGATATAGCTGTCTCCTGAGAGTCTCTGCCAGAGCCTGACAAATACAGAGGCAGATGCTCACAGTCAACCATTGGATTGAGCATGGGGTCCCCAGTGGAGGAGTTAGAAAAAGGACTGAACGAGCTGAAGGTCTTTGTAACCCATAGGAAGAACAACAATATCAACCAACCAGACCCCGCAGAGCTCCCAGGGACTAAATCACCAACCAAAGAGTACAGATGGAGGGACCCATGGCTCAAGCCACATATGTAGCAGAGGATGGCATCAATGGGAAGAGAGGCTCTTGGTCGTATGAAGGCTTGATGCCCCAGTGTAGGGGAATGCCAGTGAGGGGAGGCAGGAGGGAGGGGGGGAGCACCCTCATAGAAGCAGGGGCAGGGGGATTCGATAGGGGGTTTCCAGAGGGGAAACCTGGAAAGGGGATAACATTTGAAATGTAAATAAAGAAAATATCCAATAAAATTTTTTTTAAAAAAGAGAATGCTTCCTCACGTGGCCATGGCCAGGGTGCCAGCTAATGCCAAGCCTCAGAAAGGATAGCCATGGACACTGCCACAGCAACTAATCAGAATAACAAGCCACTTTGTACCTGTCCACCCAGAACTATAAAGAATGCTGTGTCACATGGGCTTATTTGTTGAGCTGTGGAATGGCGAGCAAAAAAGTTTTTTTCAAGCCAATGCCTTCTATGATGCTTCTGCTTCCTAGACTTGTCCTTCTAGGTAGGATGAGCACTAGACAGGACTGCTCTTACTTGCAGCTCAAGCTCCCCAGTAAATCATAATGAAATGGCAACCAGCAACTTGTCTGTCTGCTTTCATCTGTAACTCTGTCCCATCTTGGATATGTGCCTACTGTTTGAGTGGGAGTTCACATATTTAGCCTGTAAATGTGGCCCTTGGCACTGCAGAGACAAAAGCAGCTAGTCTCCTCTCAACATGCCAGCCATTTTGAACTTTGTCCCAGCCCTTCTGCACTGGTCTCTGCCGATAATTTTCCTACTACAACACTAATTCTCTAAGTTTTTCTGAAATACACCCAGGCGGTGCTGTCTGGAGAGGAATACTTGAACTCTATCAATGTAAACAACAGAGGATGAGTGACTACAGATCCATGTTTTAGTCTATACTGCCTTTCTGTGTGACACAATAGTTACTCTAGAATATGGTATTTTTATCTGAGAAGTAAGGTAGATATGTTTCCCTTCCCAAGAACTCTGCAGAGTTGGTGATAGAGCTAAATATCTTAAAGATCTTTATGAAGTGTGAATCCAAATGGCTCTCTCAGGAGGCTGGAGTTGTTTCATAGCCTTCTGTGCTTCCTTTAGGGAGCTCCTAGGGTAAAGGACCCTTGAGTCAATGGCTCAGAATTGTCCCTACTAATCACCTCTAAAGAACTGTAGATTTCTGTTCTCTTAAAGAAAATAGGTAGGATGTTTTCATTTGAACCTCAGGGAGTCTCTCCCCCTTGAGAAGATAGGATAGCTTAAAAAACAAGCACATCCATGCCCACAAACCCCTGAGGACCCTCAGCTGGCCCAACCAACAGATGAGGGCTTAGTTGGCTTGATCCGCCTTGCCTGACATTTCCATCCTTCAGCCTTAGACTTCAGGAGCTGTCCCTCCTCCAACAGCTGTCACCTCCTCCAGACTTTGTTCTCTCTGATTTTAGAGGATAGCCCCTCCCTAGGAATAGAACACTGTGGCTCTAGATTCCCAAAATGGAAGTAACAAGCATTAATCCTAAACAAAAGAGATGTGACCATGATGCAAGGTTTAAGGCTGACTCTGACTAAAGCAACAAAAGGAACTCAGATAAAACTAGGACAGGGCTGAGAACACCTGCAAATCCACCCTGTGCAAAACCAAAACAGTTTTCTCCCCTGGAAGGGCCGGGGCACTACACACTCTTACAACTCTTTCCTAAAAGCAGCTTTCAGCGACCCTTACCGTCCTGTGCCTGGAGTGGTCTATGGATCGTGTCCTTGACATCAAGGAATGTCGGGTCTGTGGGGATGGGTCTGCTCCCCTTGTCTGAGGGCTGTGGTGTCAGCTCACTCTCAACTACCCTCCCCTTTGCTTTTTTAAAACATGTGGCAATGTTCTTTACATGTGATATTTTAATGTCGTTTTACTCTTGTTTTGATTATTTTGATTTCCTTCATTTATGTACATTTTCATCTAAAATATTACACCATTTTGCCTTTATTTTTGTGCTAGATATGGCAAAAGCCGGTAACATGAGCTGCATGAAAGGTTGAAGGAAGAGGATCATGAGTTCAAGATCAGCCTAGACAATTTAGAAGACCCTGTCATAAAATAACATTATCCCTGGCAAGACTCTCAGACACTGTTCCAGTCACAAAACCCTAGACGCACATCTGTCCTGGTTCAAGATATGCTGTGACAATGTTGGCTCAGAGCTTTTCCAAGTGGCCAATTACTGGTATAACATAAGGCCCAAGCCACAAAAGCCCTTCCTGGACACTGCCTTGTACAGGAACCAGAAGCTGGGATAGCTCAGAGATCTAGGTTAGAACAAAACACAACTGACAGAAATAAAGTCAATGAAATGACTCCCTAATGATATTCTGCTATGCCTATAGATTGGTGCCTAGCCCAATCACCATCAAAGAGGCATCTTCATGCAGCTGATGAACGAAACAGAGAGACATGACCAAACATTAGATGGAGCTCAGGAGCCATTCAGAAGTCAGGCAGGAAGAATCATAGGAGCCAGAGGGGTTGAGGAGACCAGGAGGAAAATGGTCCTATGACATCAACTATGTAGAGTTCACAGAGAATGAAGCAACAATCATAAGCCTGTGTGGGTCTGCACTAGGTCCTTTATATGTTATTGTTGTCTAGCTTGGTATTTTTGTAAGATTGCTATAATGGAAGTGGGGGTGTCTCTGATTCATTTGCCCAGTCTTGTGATCCTTTTCTTATGTCCAGTCTTGATAAGAGGGTTTGTGTCTAGTCTTATTGCACCTTGTTATGAAGTTGATATCACTGGGAAGCCTGCTCTTTTCTGAAGGAAAACAGAAAAGCAGTAGGTCTAGGGGAGAGAAAAATTGGGGGGGGCTGATAAGAGTGAAAGAAGGGAAACCGTGGTCAGGGTGTATTACGTGAGAGAAAAATAAGTAAAATTAAGTAACACTATGAAAACTTAAATTGATACAGAATGTAGTCTATTTGGATTCTGTCCCGGGTATCAGAAAGTAAGGAGTCATAGGCAACTGAGTAAAGGTAGGAGCAGAAGAGGCTTTTCTCAGAGAAGCACACAAACTGCTTGTCCAGTGCCAAAGTATCAACCCTGAAAGCATACATACAGGTAGCAGTATATGGACTAAGTAGGTTATATTTAGGTATATGTGTGTGTACATGTATGTATACATATAGATATATATTCATGAATAGCGATTCGTTTCTTAAAAAAAGAGGAAACCATGAGTTTTAAAAAGATCAGGGAGAGTTATATGACAGAGTTTAGAGGAAGAAAATGAAAGGAAGAAATATTGCAATTAAATTATAATCCCTAAATAATACATAAAATAAACAATAATAATGGACAATTTTCTTGCTCTTGGTGGTCACTTCTGAGCAACAGATTCCCATATATATCTTATCTTCTCAATTCTGTTATGTCCTTTGTGAGTGTTTATACAACGCATTGAGTGCTCTTTCTTTCTGTGGACTATATTCTTCATGTGTTTTGCCATGACTGAGACATCAAGTGACACAATTAGACTTAACCAATGAGCCTCTCTGTCTCTGTCTCTGTCTTTCTCTGTGTCTCTGTCTCTCTCTACCTAATGCCCCACATGACTTATGTCTTTACATTGGGGAAAAGATGGATTTTAAGTTTTCATACAGCTATCAACCTTCTCCATGCTGCTTTCCCATCAAATTTTCAGGGAACCATGCTGATCGGAGCATCACTATAGAGAATAAGGCCATCAAGGGCACAGCGGGTAAGAGTCTGCATTGCGTAAGGATTGTACACAGATGTGCCAAGTATCTGTTGGAAGGAGGACAAATCATGGCACTGCCTATGGTGACAGGAATCTATGGTAATTGCTGTTCACTAGTGGTGGCAGAGTCTCTCTGGTAATGATGTTGATTGGGAATATGGCACTAGCCTCTTTTATTGTCAGGCTGTTCACTCAGCAACAGCGATCGATACATTCTTTGACAAGCAAAAGCATGTTTTGGCAGTGTGTTGATTTCTGCCACATGACCAGAATTTATATGAACTCCTTTAAATTAGATCCATGGTGCTGAGGAATGTGAAATCTGTTTACTCACATAATCATAAGGATTCTGCCCACCACAAACTGATTTTTATTCATAGTCACATAAACACAAGCCATCTACACTTGGTCTTTCCAGGCCTTGATCATCTGGCTATTAACTACTACTTGTGTCAGACACCTAACTACTCCATCAAACAAAATATAAACAGACTATTTGAAGCTCTACTCTTTGGAAAGAAAGAAATAAGAGCATTACTCAGGGGATGGTGGATAAAACAACACCCAGAAGCACATAGGGCGGCTGGGGAGATGCTCACTGACCTGGTAAATACATGATAGAAGGAAATGGGAGCCAGAAGATGTCTGCTGCTGCTTTCAGATAATTAACTGTATTATGCTATAAAAGAGGATGCCTTACCAAAGATGTAAAGCAGAGGCTTACTTAAGGATGTAAGTGTTATCTACAGTGTCTGACTCACAGGTGACCTTGACTGAGTTGGTGTCTTAGTTAGGGTTTACTGTTGTAAACAGACCCCACTGTAGGACTGTGAAAGGCATCCTGGTTCCTGGTTGAGCTTAAGCTAAAAACCCAGGTGACCCTAAAGGAACAGAAGGTATTTCACCCCACTCCTGGACACCATGCTCCTGGCATGAGGCCACAGCCCTCCATAGATTTGTGGCCATCAGTCATGTAAGGGAAACACCCCAATCCCCTCCACAGGTAGAGGATGTGACCTATGGTCACATAGCCTTAAGACAGATCTCCATTTTAATGAGGTACCTAAAAGCCTGGGGGACTTAGCCAATAAACTCCTCCCCACAAAATGGATTTAACCTCAGGCCCGCCCTGAGAAGTGGGGTACAGTTTTACTCATCCACTTCCTGCCATGACAATAAATGTCTTAAAACTATGGACTGCCTCTTTTCTCTGGGATCTGCTGTGGGGAGCCATGGAGGCCTTTGTCATAGAGCCATAGAGCCACCGTAATCTCCCATAGAAGGCCTCTCTGTGTTCCCAGCCACGGCTGCCACCAAGACCCAGCTCAAGCCAAGCCAGCCGCCTGCCAACAAACCAAAGACTCTCCCCATGCGGGACCAGCTGGAGCTGCTCCCCTCTTTTCCCCCAGACCCCATGCTAGATCCAGCCCGTGGGCCCCCACTCCATTCTCAGATCTTCCGTGGCATCCAGAGGCATCTGGGTATCCAAGAGCCTGAAAACCCTACATGCCCGGGGAACCCCTCGCCAGCTCCCCGGAACCCCAGACTGTGCTTCCCCACCCCCTGAGCTGTGTCCTGCAGCATCTCTATTGCTGACACCGGCCTGCAAGGGCATGGGGGAAGTGCGTTCCACTCCTGTGTCCCACCTCCCCGAGCATCTGAGCCCTGTGGCGGAGCAGACACCGGACCCCATTAACCCTACACACCATAACCACAGAAATTCTTATAAAGGACAACATTCAATTGGGGCTTGTTTACACGTTCAGAGGTTCAGTCCATTATCGTTATGGCAGGAAGCACGGCCATGTCTAGGCAGGCATGGCGCTGGAGGAGCTGAGAGTTCTACCTCTTGTTCCAAAGGCAGCCAGGAGAAGACTGGCTCCCACGTGTTAGGAGAAGGGCACACGCCCACAATGACACAACTCCTCCAACAAGACAACACCTCCAAATAGCACCACTCCCTGGACCAAGCGTACTAAAACTACCACAGTTGGTTTGCACTCCTCAGCACGAATTGAAACAAACCTATCGTCGTCAATCGAAGTCTACGTTGATATTGGAAATTGCTAACTATAGCATATTTAAATCCTTATCAATCTGTTAACAATAATGTCCATGAAAAGAGAGCCTTCATGCCACCTGTCACCGTAGGTGTCTTCCATCTGTTCTCTTGTATGACCAAGCCTTGTTGTTTGAGCCTCAATGCCTCATATAACTGCCACTAGTTGAGCCACTAACATGGACAACAATAAACTCATACAGGGAAGTGGAGACTGTTGTCCAAGAAGGAGCAGAGCCTGCCAGAGCCAAATAGAAGTGGCCATGCTACTGACAAAGATAACAATAACAGCATGGCAAGAGCTGAGGGCTTACCTCATGCCAGGCACTGATTCTAACACATCACACAGGATGATGCAGTCAATCCCACAACCAATGAGATGCATAATACTGTTGTCCCTAGTGCAGATGTTCAGGGAAAAGCTAAGAAACAGAGAGAGAGGAGGGACTCCATCTACGGGGCCTGGAAGATAATTCCAAAGTTGCAACCCACTAACGATCACTGACTTACTTAGGTGGTGTATGAAGGAGTGTTTTTTTTATTAATCATTCCATTTGTTTACATCTCAAATGATATCCCACTTCCCAGTTACCCCTCCACAAACCCCCTCATCCCACATCTGCCCTACCCCCTCCTTTTTGCCTGTATGAGAGTGCTCCCCCACCCACCCACACTTGCCCAGCCCACCGCTCCAGCATCCCCTTACTCTGGGGCATCCAACCACCCCGGGACCAAGGGCCTCCCCTCCTGTTTCTATCAGGTAAGGCCATCCTCTGCTACATGTATCTGGAGTCATGGGTCACTCCAGGTACATTCTGTGGTTGGTGGTCTTGGAGCTCTGGGTAGTCAGGCCAGCCTATGTTCTTCTTCTAATGGGGTTGCAATCCCCCTCTGCTCCTCCAGTCCTTCTGCCAGCTCCCCACCAGGTTCCCTGAGCTCAGTCTGATGGTTGACTCTAAGCATCCTCTGCATTGGTCAGTTGCTGGCCGGACCTCCCCAGGAACTGCCACACTTGGTTGCTGTCCACAAGCGCCTCTTGACCATGGCAACAGTGTTGGGTTTGGTGTCTGCAGATAGGATGGATCCCCAGGTGAGGCCGTTCCTGGTTGGTCCTTCCTTCAGTCTCTGTTCCACTTTTTTTGTCCCTATTCTTCCTCTGGACAGGAACATTTCTGGGTTAAAAAACTTTGAGGTGGGTGAGTGACCCCATCCTTTGACCAGGGACTGTTCCTATCTACTGGAGGTAGTCTCCACAGGTTCTGTCTCCCCCTTCTCTGTGCATTATGGCTAAAGTCAATCCTGTCAGAGCTTCACGTTTCTCTGGTGTCTGAGACCATCCAGTGGCTATCCTCAGTTCCTCATCCCCCCATACCTATTTTTATTACAATTCCTGACTCTCTGTACCTCTCTCACATCTCATCCAGTTTCTAATGCTACCATCCTTATTTCCTCTTCCTCCTTTCTCCCTCCTTTGTCCCCATCTTCCACCTCCCACAATCATCTTGTTCCCCCCTCAATGCAGGACAGGAGCATCCACGCCCTGGTCTTCCTTCCTTCTATGCTCCATATGGTCTGTAGGTTGTATCATAGGCAATGTGAACTTTTGAGCTAATATCCACTTATTAGTGAGTATATACTATGTGTGTTCTTTTGAGTCTGGGTTACCTCACTCAGGATTGTATCTTCTAGTTTCATCCATTAGCCTAATAATTTCATGAAATCATTGTTTTTAATAGCTGCATGGTACTCCACTGTGTAAATGTACCACATCTTCTGTATCCATTCTTCTCTTGAGGGACATCTGAGTTGTTTCCAGCTTCTGGCTATTATAAATAATGCTGCAATGAACATAGTGGAGCCTGTGTCTTTCTTATATGATGGAGCATCTTTTGGGTATATGCCCAGGAGTGGTATAGCTGGGTCTTCAGGTAGAACTATTTCCAATTTTTTGAGGAGCTGCCAGACTGATTTTTCAAAGTGGTTACACCAGCTTGCAGTCCCACCAACAATGGAGAAATGTTCCTCTTTCTCCACATTGCTACCAGCATCTGCTGTCACCTGAGTTTTTTTATCTTAGCCATTATGACTGGTGTGAAGTGGAATCTCAGAGTTGTTTTGAATTGCATTTCCCTGATGACTAAGGATGTTGAACATTTTTTTAAGTGATTCTCATTTGAGATTCCTCGGTTGAGAATTCTTATTTAGCTCTGTACTCCACTTTTTAATAGAGTTATTTGGTTCTCTGGAGTCTAACTTCTTGAGTTCTCTGTATACTTTAGATATTAGCCCTCTATCAGATGTAGGGTTGGTAAATATCTTTTCCCAATCTGTGGGTTACTGTTTTGTCCTATTGACACTGTCCCTTGCTTTAAAGAAGCTTTTCAATTTTATGAGGTCCCATTTGTCAATTGTTGCTCTTAAAGCATAAGCCATTGGTGTTCTGTTCAGGAAGTTTTCCCCTGTGCCCAAGTATTCGATGCTCTTCTCCACATTCTCTTCTATTAGACTGAGCATATCTGGTTTTATGTGAAGGTCCTTGATCCACTTGAACTTGAACTTTGTACAGGGAGATAGGAATGGATCAATTCGCATTATTCTACATGCAGACTGCCAGTTGAACCAGCACCATTTATTGAATATGCTGTCTTTTTTCCACTAGATGGTTTTAGCTTCTTTGTCAAAGGTCAAGTGACCGTAAGTGTGTGGATTCATTTCTGGGTTTTCAATTCTACTCCATTGATCTACTTGCCTGTTTCTGTACCAATACCATGCAGTTTTTATCACTACTGCTCTGTAGTACAGCTTGAGGTCAGGGATGGTGATTATCCCAGAAGTTTTTTTATTGTTGAGAGTAGTTTTTGCTATCCTAGGTTTTTTGTTATTCCAAATAAATTTGCAAATTACACTTTCTAACTCTATGAAGAACTGAGTTGGAATTTTGATGGGGTGCATTGACTCTGTAGATTGCTTTTGGTAAGATGGCCATTTTTACTATATTAATCCTGCCAATCCATGAGCATGGGAGATCAGTCCATCTTCTAAGGTCTTCTTTGATTACTTTCTTCTAGTATTTGAAGTTCTTGTCATACAGATCTTTCATTTGCTTGGTTAGAATCACATCAAGATATTTTATATTATTTGTGACTATTGTGAAGGGTGTTGTTTCCCTAATTTCTTTCTCATCCTTTTTATCCTTTGAGTAGAGGGAGATTACTTATTTGTTTGAGTTAACATTATATCCAGTCACTTTGCTGAAGTTGTTTATCACCTGTAAGAGCTCTCTGGTAGAATTTTTGGGGTCGCTTATGTTTGCTTTTATACCATCTGCAAATAGTGATACCTTGACTTCCTCCCTTCAATTTGTATTCCTTTGATCTCTTTTTGTTGTCTAATTGCTCTGGCTAGGACTTCGAGTAACCATATTGAACAAGTAGGGAAAGAGTGGGCAGCCTTGTCTTGTCCCTGATTTTAATGGGATTGCTTTGAGATTCTCCCCACTTAGTTTGATGATGGCTATTGGTTTGTTGTATATTGCTTTTATTATATTTAAGTATGTACCTTGAATTCCTGATCTCTTCAATACTTTTAACATGAATGGGTATTGTATTTTGACAAAGGCTTTTTCTGCATTCAATGAGATGATCATGTGGGTTTTTTCTTTGAGTTTGTTTATATAGTGCATTACTTTGATGGATTTTCATATATTGAACAATCCCTGCACCCCTGCATCCCTGCATCCCTGCACCCCTGCATCCCTGCATCCCTGGGATGAAGCCTACTTGATCATGGTGGATGACCATTTTGATTTGTTCTTGGATTCGGTTTGCAAGAACTTTTAAGTATTTTTGCATCATTATTCATGAGGAAAATGGGTCTGAAGTTTTCTTTCTTTCTTAGGTCTTTTTGTGGTTTAGGTATCAGTGTAACTGTGGCTTCATAGAAAGAATTGGGTAGTGTTCCTTCTGTTCCCATTTTATAGACTAGTTTGAGGAGTATTAGTATTTGATCTTCTTTGAAGATCTGATAGAATTCTGCATTAAAACCATCTGGCCCTGGGCTTTTCTTGGTTGGGAGACTTTTAGTGACTGCTTCTATTTCCTTGGGAGTTGTGGGGATGTTTAGTTGGTTTCTCTGATCCTGGTTTAACTTTGGTACCAGGTATCTGTCTAGAAAATTATTCATTTAGTCCAGGTTTATTCCATTTAGTCCAGTGTTGTTGAGTATAGACTTTTGTAGTAGGATCTGATGGGCTTTTTAATTTCCTCAGTTTCTGTTATTATGTCTCCCTTTTCATTTCTGATCTTGTTAATTTGTATACTGTCTCTGTGCTCTGTGGTTAGTCTGGATAAGGGTTTGGCTATCTTGTTGATTTTCTCAAAGAACCAGCTCCTAGTTTTATTGATTCTTTGTATAGTTCTCTTTGCTTCTACTTGGTTGGCTTCAGCCCTGAGTTTGATTGCTTCCTGCCGTCTACTCCTCTTGTGTATATTTGATTCTTTTTGTTCTAGAGCTTTCAGATGAGCTGTTAGGCTGCTGGCATATGATCTCTCCAATATCTTTATGGAGGCACTCAGAGCTATGAGTTTTCCTCTTTGCACTGCTTTCATTGTGTCCCATAAGTTTGGATATGTTGTGCCTTCATTCTCATTGAACTCTAAAAAGTCTTTAATTCCTTTCTTTATTTCTTCCCTGACCAAGTTATCATTGAGTAGATAATTGTTCAGCTTCCACGTATATGTGGGCTTTCTGTTGGTTTTGTTGCTATTGAAGACTGTGGTGGTCCAATAGAATACATGGGATTAATTCAATGTTATTGTATCTGTTGAGGTTTGTTTTGATATGGTCGATTTTTGAGAAGGTAGCATGAGGTGCTGAGAAGAAGGTATATTCTTTTGTTTTAGGGTGAAATGTTCTGTAGATATCTGTTAAGTCCATTTAGTTCATAATTTCTTGTAGTTTCACTGTGTCTCTGTTTAATTTCCGTTTCTATGATCTGTCCATTGCTGAGAGTGGGATGTTAAAGTCTCCTACCATTATTATGTGAGGTTCAATGTGTGTTTTGTGCTTTAGTGATGTTTCTTTTACAAATGTGGCTACCCTTGCATTTGGGGCATAGATGTTCAGAATTGAGAGTTCATCCTGGTGGATTTTTCCTTTGATAAGTATGTAGTGTCCTTCCCATCTTTTTTGATAACTTTTGGCTGAAAGTCTATTTTGGTGGATATTAGAATGGCTACTCTAGCTTGTTTCTTGGGACCATTTGCTTGGAAAATTTTTTCACATCCTTTTACTTTGAGGTAATATCTGTCTTTGACTCTGAGGAGTGTTTCCTGTGTGCAGCAAAATATTAGATCCTGTTTATGTATCCATTCTGCTAGCCTATGTCTTTTTATTGGGGAATTGAATCCATTGATGTTGAGAGATATTAGGGAACAATGACCACTGTTTCTTGCTATTTTTGTTGTTTGAGTTGGAATTATGTTTGTGTATTACTCTTCATTTGGGGTTTGTTGTGAGAAGATTGATTTCTTGCTTTTTGTTGGGTGTGGTTTCCCTCCTTGTGTTAGATTTTTTTCCTTCTATTAACCTCTGTAGGGCTGGATTAGTGGAAAGATATTGTTTAAATTTGATTTTGTATTGGAATACTTTGATTTCTCCATCTATGGTAATTGCAAGTTTTGCTGGGTATAGTAGTCTGGGCTGGCATTTGTGTTCTTCTAGGGTCTGTATAACATCTACCTAGGATCTTCTGGCTTTCATAGGCTCTGCTGAGAAGTCTGGTGTGATTCTAATAGGTCTGCCTTTACATGTTACTTGACCATGTTTTTTTTATTGCTTTCAATATTCTTTCTTCATTCTGTGCATTTGGTGTTTTAATTATTATATGATGAGAGGAATTTCTTTTCTGGTCCCATCTGTTTGGTGTTCTGTAGGCTTCTTTTATGTTTATGGGCATTTCTTTCTTTAGGTTAGGAATGTTTTCTTCTATAATTTTGTTGAAGACATTTGCTGGCCCTTTGAGTTGGGAATCTTCATTCTCTTCTATACCTATTATTCTCAGGTTCAGTCTTTTCATTGTGTCCTGGATTTCTCAAATGTTTTGAGACAGTAGGTTTTTTATTTTTTTATTTCCCTTGACTGTTGTGTTGTTATATCTTCTGCTGCTGAGATTCTCACTACTATCTCTTGTGTTCTGTTGGTGATGCTTCTGTCTGTGACTCCTGTTCTGTTTCCTAGCCTTTCCATCTCCAGGGCTGTCTCCCTTTGAGTTTTCTTTAACAATTCTATTTCCAGTATTAGATCCTGGTTGGTTTTGTTCAATTCCTTCACCTTTTTTACTGTGTTCTTATGTATTTCTTTAAGGGATTTAGGTGTTTCCTCTTTAAGGGCTTTGACTTGTTTACTTGTGTTCTCCTATATTTCTTTAAGGGAGTTCTTTGTGTCCTTCTTAAAGTCCTCTATCATCTTCATGAAATGAGAGTTCAGATCTGAATCTTGTTTTAAGGGTGTGCTGTGGTATCCAGGACTTGCTGTGGTGGGAGAATTGGGTTCTGATGTTGCCAAGTCAAATTAGTTTCTGTTGCTTATGTTCTTATGCTTGCCTTTCACCATCTGGTTATCTTTGGTGTTATCTGGCCTCCTTGTCTCTGACTGGAGTCTGTCTTTCCTGTAAGCCTGTGAGCCTGCAATCCTGTGATCTGTGATCCTGGGGAGTTGAGCTGCAACTGGGATGTGGGTTGTGTGGGATCAGGTCTTGTGCTGAGGCTCGGCTCCTGGCTGGCCCAGGTGGGAACAGGAAGGCACACAGGTCTCTGACCAAGAGAGGAATCTGCTTCCCCAGGTCATAGGGGTCCCAGTACACTGGCTTGGGGCAGGGTTTAAGGTCTTATCTGTGGAGCTAAATGTGTCTGAATACCTGGGAAGTCAAGCTGCAACTGAGGTGTATACTGTGTGGGATCAGGTCCAGTGCCAGGTCTCTGCTCCTGGCCAGTACAGGTGAGTACCGGAAGGCGCTCAGGACAGAATAATTTTTGAATAGCATGAAATCATGAAAAATGTCAATAATTTCCTATAATTACTTTTTATGTTGCTCATGGGAGAGCATAGAGAAATGGAGACTTGTAGAAGAGAGGAAAGAAGACTAGCTCTACTTGTCAAAAGGTGGGAAACAATGAGGATCTTGCCTCCTGCTTCCCCAAGAACAGCAGCACTTCATCTGAACTAAAGGAGCCTGGAAAGCTCTATCTCATTTTTGCAAAAGCTCAGAATCTCCTTTGGGTTACTTACCTCCTTCAACAGAGCAGAGAAAAGACCAAAACACATGAACCTGTCCTCAATATCCATCATGGAGCATCTGTGGTTGGCAGGACTGCTTGGAGAAAGAGTATCTGGGAGGCTCTGGCCTGGAGCCAGGTCCTCCTATTGAAGGAGACAAAAAGAAACCCCAAATTTGGCCATGCTTCTCTGCCACTGAGGAGTAGAGAGAACCTCTCCACTCTTTACACACATGATCTGATAACAAAAAAAAAAAAAAAAACAAGCAGAATGAGGGAGGATGGAGAAAGAGAGTTCTTATATTTGTTTTTACTAAAATAAGAGCAACAAAAGCATATAAAACAAGATAAAACTTTATTTTATCAAAATTTTAACAAGATAATCTCTACATTATATTCCTTTTATACATCTCTCTTCTTTTCCTCTTACTCGCCCTTCTGTTTTTTCAGAACAACACAGAAAAAGATAAGGCTTCATGTGCTTACAACAAATGATGAAGGTAAGGAGGGTTTCAGAGCCCAGGACGAACCATCCAGGCCAAGGCAGGCCACAGTACTGGACATCAAGTGTTGGCAGTCTGCCTTGCTCTTGGAGGAGGGTGCTCTATAGATACAATGGCACAGGACTTCAGAGACATGGCACCTACTATGGACAAATTACTACAGCCATCTCAGAGACTCCAACCAAGAAGTACCAGTGCTGAGAATAACAGCAAGATGAGAGGGACACTGGACAGCAAGGCTTCCACAGAGGGGTAATGGCAAACTTTTGGAAAAGGACTGGGGCCTTTAACTTGTTCCTCCATTTCTCCAACAAATATCTATAATATCTACTAACATTTAAACACAGATCAGGAGCTGACACAGGCTACCTAGTGGTAAAGAAAATTCTGCTGCTGTCCTGGAAAAACTCACAATCCAGAAGAGTACCTACATGTTTGCAAAGGCACATTCACATATGCACAAGTGGATGTGTGAGCAGAGGAGGTGAGGGCACTCTACCTGGGCCATGGATGAGCACTGGAAACTACCAGACAGACCATAGGTACCAGGCAGAGGGGCAGACAATTAGGGAAGGAGGTATGACAAACACCAGCACATTACCTCACCTGGTTGACCAGACAATTACCCAAGAGAAAAAAGGCTTGACTCAGACTCAAGAGACTTTTAAGTGCAAACTTGGGGGTGCACTGGTAGATGTTACCAAGAGAGGACAAGTTCATCCCAACTGGGGAAACAAACAAGGTAAAGTTTTTTAAATGAGAGGACAGAGATACTAATCCAAGGTGAGAGAGGTAAGGACAGACACCCAGCAGGAGGAAGGGCATCCTCAAATAGGGCTAGGTCCTCCCTCAGTGCTTAAAGTGGGGCCACGTCTTGATAATGTTATACAATGCCTGCCCAGGGGACAGAGTGTTGGACACATCACTGTGGCCCATTAGCAGGTAGTTGGGGGTCAGGTACCCCTTGACCACAGCACACTGGATCAAGTCTTGGGCTGCCTCCAGTGCAGCTGCATTGGGTGAGGAACCTGGAAACACAGCCAAACCACTGATTGTAAGATCCTAGGGTTCCCAGAGCAGGGAAGAACATGTTCCAAAACCCACCCAGCTACCACTAAAATAGCATATTTGATTTTTGGAAGCAACTCCATAGACAGACAGAGCAGTAGACCAAGCTTTTACATGTCTCAGTCCCAAAGTCTTCCTGACTCTAAATTCCTGGAAATATAAATACAATTATAAATAAGTTTAAATGTTTTCCTACAGTGAAAATTTGCTCAGAGATATACTTGATTGACAAAAGTGGGAGAAGAAAGGATACTTTTCTTGTCGGGTTGGGGGAAGGCAATAACCATACCAACGAAACTTCGAAGTACAGATCTGTGACAATGAGTTTTCTCACCCAGAACATCAGGAGCAGCAAGATTTACAGGCCTTCTCAACAAAGCTAATGTCCAGCCTCCCCTCACCTGCCCTTAGCCTTCATCTAGGGCTCATCTTCAAACCAAACAGAAATGTGTCGCGATAACAGTACCTCACCTTTCCAGAGACTCAAAATGACAGTACTGTAGCTCTAGTCAGAAGCTCTGAGTAAATGAATACTATCAGTGCAGTCAGGCAAATGCCTAAATTCCTGCCTTGGTGTATAAGGCTAAGTGATATAGAATTGTTGCCATGAGAACCAAAATAGGATAGGTTTCAAAGGGGAACTGAAATTACTCACAACGACATTTTCCTTTGCTTCACCCATTCATTGTAGCAGAAAGAGGGGGAGGGAGGGGAGGAGGAGGGAGAGAGGGAGGGAGGGAGGGAGGGAGAGAGAGAGAGAGAGAGAGACTTGTCTGTGTATGAAAAAGTAACTATAGAGCACCTACTCTCTGGATTCTGAAGGTCACTTTCAACCACACTCATCTTAGATAAAAGTAAATACAAAGCTTCAGCATATGATGCTTTAACTAATGTCTGAGCCTGATGTCTTTTCAGTCCAAATCAGACACTCTTCTCAAACATCACACAAGGATCACAACTACCCAAAACTTCCACTTACCTGTGAAGGTGCCCATGAAGGTAATACTCAAAGCGATGTCATTGTACCCATCAGTGTTGGAGCCTTGGTTATTCCAGCCCACCCCTTCATAAACACCACCATCCTGGCCCACAAGGAAGCTAGAGAAGCACAGGAGAGATGGAGATTAGCATGAAAGAGAGACACTCTAGCACTGACACTTGCCTTCCTTCCTCAGTTCACTCATTTTTTTTTTTTTTTTACTCAACTAAGCACCAAGTTTCAGAACCAGGAAGAGAGAGTCATTGTGAGTGGTGTGCTAGTGAAAACATCTGGAGGAATGGGGTCTAGAGTGACCCAGACTTAAAACAGTTGCTGATATCTACAGGAGTAAATTGCCACAGTAGCTGCTGTTAGAATATAAATGACTTACCAACTTACTCCCTGGTTTCCCAAAGGTCTAATCATCATTTCCCATAAAGCTGAACCTGATAACCCCTCTTCCTTCTCCAGACATCCTCTCCCCTTGAAGTCTACTGTGTAATGGTCCACTCACCCTCTTGTCTATCAGATACATCTCTGTGTCTCAGCCTTCTCAAGTTTGTGCTCCTTGGGATGCTTCCCTGCACCTCTTCCTTCTCACTCTACACATTTGCTCAGAACTAACCTATCCATTTCCTTGGCTTCTTCACCATCCATGAAAGTGCACAACTCACATTTGGAGCCACCTCCCACCTTCTCTTGGGTAGCATTAGAGAGAAAATCACCACCCAGTAGCTCCAAACCCAGGCCTCAGGCCACTCACTTCATCCACTTGCCAACCAAAGCTTGTCACGAGTGTCTCCCAACCACCTCTCTGACATAGTCTTACCCCATGGTCACTAACCGCTCAATTTCATGAACTCTTAAATGCCTCCACTTCTCCCTGTGACATCTCCCTCTTAACTCTATAAACATCTTGCCTTGTCTGGATTACCACAAATCTTAAACTCCCTTTACCCTCACCATTCTGTTCCCAAAGCATCATCCAAGGTGCCTTTTCTCAAATACAAATCATGTAAAAATTTTGCTCTTAGTCCTTTGTGCAGAATCTAAACTCTCAGTTGAAGACACATCATTCTTCAGGACATGGCTGTTTGCCTCCTAGCCTCACCTCTCACCACACCCAATGTTGGTATTTATGTGATCATAACCAATCTCTCAGATCCTCAAAGACACTCTTCTTATCCTGGAATCCAGACCTTCACCTGTGTTTGAAGTACTCTTTCTGCTTCCTCCTCTGATATGTTCCCACTCCTTCCTGGGGTCCCAGCTAACAAGTTCCTCCTCTGAGGAGTCCTTCACTCCTCTTCCTGCCTTCCTGATCATCCTTCATGTGTCCTTCATATTAGCTCTTAATTCACCTTGTTGAAACTAGTATTGCAAGTTCTTTTTCTCCCTCACTGAAGTCTGAACACCAGGAGGGTAAAAGCCACCTGGGCTTCATGCCCTGCAGCACAGCCTAATGTAATGTATGAGAGTGTTTCCTGAGTTCAGACCCTTTCAAGAACGGCAATAGGACACACGATATAAATCAAAAGCTGAGAAAACAGTAAGTAGAGCCTGGGTAAGAAAGGAAAGCCTTTATCCTCAGTTGAAAAAGGATTCCTAAATTCATATTTAATATTCACATCTCCATTGCAATTTGAGGGAACAACATCAGATTATCCTGAATAGTAAGACCTACCATCATTTGGTAAGTTCTGATACACAATTAGAGATATTTTCTCCAATCTTTAAAGAGCTTCACTAAAGAGTATCGGTCATTTTAGGAGAACATATCAAGTAACAAATGCAACTGAGGCAGTCACATTGCACACAAGTGCCTGGTGGGAACAGTCAAGACTAAAATACAGCTCCAGAAGCTAATCCATGAATGTCCCCAGACAGTGGCTCTTTCTATTAACACATACAAACACAGCACATGAGTTAGCAGTGGCTTGTCCTTAGGCTTCAAGTTTCGGGGTTTTTGGTAATGGGAAATGAGCTGAGCTGTTCCTGTGTCTTAGCTGTAAGCTCTGGATACATCCTCCAGTGGTTTTGACTGTTTAGTGAAATATTTTGTTTTCTATGTGGGCCAGTCTTAAGTTACTGTCTTTTAGTTACTGTCTTTTAGTTACTGTCTTTTAATGTAAGTATTCTTTTTTTAAGATTTATTTATTTTATTTATATGAGTATACTGAATCTGTCTTCAGACACACCAGAAGAGTGCATATGATCCCATTACAGACGGTTGTGAGCCACCATGTGGTTGCTGGGAATTGAACTCAAAACCTCTGGGACAGCAGTCTATGCTCTTAACCACTGAACCATCTCTCCAGCCCCCAGTGTAAATGTTCTTAACCAACAAAACCTAATCATAGAATTTTGATATTCATCTAGATTACATAATGTGAAAATGAAGGGAGGAAGAGAAGGAACAGGGTAGAAGGAGAAAAGGAAAACGGGAGGACAGACAGACAGACAGACAGACACAAGGAGAGGATAACACATTCGTTATTATGGAATCACAGAACTTGGTGCTATGAAATTATCGAAGATTTAGCCAGTCTCTCCATGTAGAAAAGTCTCTCTCTCTCTCTCTCTCTCTCTCTCTCTCTCTCTCTCTCTCTCTGAGTGTTCAGAGTCTTAGATGCAAAGGACTGCCACAATAATACCAGAAAGAGCAATCCAAGCGTAGGGCATCACCGGAGTCACAGTGTAGAGAGAGGCAGTGGACTTGGGCTAATCTCTACAGGTTCCACAATCTCGCGCTGTGCCTTCCTCTAAATATCTCTTCAGAAGCCTTGGTATCTATAATGTCCATAAACTGCCTTTAATATTTTGAGGATATGCTTGGGGCTATGACTGTCTCCTAAATAATAGCATCCTGTATTGGTTAAAAAGCCAATGTAGTAAATACCTATAGGTCTCTCGTATGGTCAGTAATCCATTTAAAACATCTGCCTTTCCCCCTGTTGAAAGATTCTGACTCTCCTACTGAAGGAAAAAAGACCCTGTTCTGGGAATGACTTACTTATACCCAATGTCACATGTGTTTAGCCTGTCCATGAAGAAGGACTGGAGATCTCGGGTCAGCAGGCGGCACTCATCAGGCTGACTACATGTTCTCCCAGCAGTGTGAAGGATGATGGCATACTTTGCAGGAAGAGTCATCTTGGAGCAGTGGGACTCTCTTGCCCCCCAAGCAGACCGTGGAACTATGTGGGGACAAGCTGTTATAGGGTAAAAGAACAAAAAACAACAAAACATAGAGGATTCATTTTACCACCCCATGCCAACCACATAACTACTGAAGGCTGCTGTAATCCTCTGCTTGTTGAGATTTCCCAACCCACTCAAACCTCTTCCCAATCCTGACTGTGGTACTCTGGGATATACTAATCCAAGCAGCAAGCATAGAAGGTTTATTATGGGAACCCGTTTGATGGACATTTAAAAGCCATAAGATTCTGCTTGTATAAAGCAATCCTAAATACGGAGAGATGACAGCAGTCTCAAGGAAGTGGTCAAACTGATTCATGGCTCACAACAATGAGAACAAGTTTCTTCAAACTTTATTAAGCCCAAGAAAAGGCCAATAGTTCATATTGGTTTTATCTAAAAAGCTTCAGGAAGTCCCTGACACATTGACTATGAGGTTCACTAGGCCTCTCCTGTCCTGTGTGTGTGTGTGTGTGTGTGTGTGTGTGTGTGTGTAGTGAAGAATGCTGAGACTCTCAGACTAGCTGAGACTTGTTTGAACCACCTGCAAATTGTACAATAAGCTCCACATTTGAGAGTGGCCACCTAGACTAGGGTGGGCTTTTGCTGATGGGCTCTCTCATAAGTAACCCCTTGCCCATTCTCCTGTAATTAACAACAATGAAAAAAACTTGTTGGTTCAGAGAGGGGGGAGGGAGGAAGGAAAGGAGGGAGAGAGGAAGAAGGAAACCAAAAAACAAAGAAACAAAGAAAGAAGCTTGGTTTGGGTTTGGGTTTGGGCTGGAGAGATGGCTCGGTGACTAATAGCACTTATTGCTCTTGCAGAGGGCCTGAGTTTGATTTCTAGTGTTCACATGACAGCTCACAAACATCTGTAATTCCAGCTCCAGGGGATCTGATACCATCCTCTGACTTCCAAGGTCACCGGGTTCAAACATGGTACACATATATATGTGTGTAGGCAAAACTCTCATACACATAAACAGTAAAACAAATGAATCTATTAACTCATTGGTTTTAATGTTGTCACTGCTTGTTAACCCAAAACAGCATCTAACTTGTCTGAATTTTTTTGGGTCCTCCTTTAATGTCAGAGTGACAATGTTAAGTTTCTGTCATTTTCTGCATTTACAAATGTGTAGTTGTGAAGAAGAACTGTGCAGAAATACGCCTGGTCATTTTCTGTGCCTATTTTCTTCCCTAACAATTTTGACCATATAACACACTGAGACTTTTACCTGTTCGATCTGTCCCTTATCTTTCTCTCCCCTCTGCATTGAAGCTCTATGACTCAAAGGTTCTTGTGCTTTGTTCTTTAGATCCAATTTTTGCTGAGGAAGCAAGTGTGGAGTGGTTGCAGAAAGATTGTTCATGTAACAGCACTCATCCTGATGGGGTGCTGTCACCACAGCTAATGCAGAAAGAGGTGGCCTGAGAGGTTCCTTTCAAGACTTGCCGACACCAGTATTTCAGAAAGCTAGGTGGCCACATTGTTCCTGAGAGGGATGTAAGAAGGCCTGAAGGCTCACTCCTGGGTCTCACCTTTCGTCTGTTTCCCCTTCTGTGGAGGGACCAGGCAGTCTTCACTTTTCACAAGAAGTGGCTGGATATACTTGGAAGACAAGTAACCCTTCTTCACAGCGTGGGAAATCAGGCCCCTCATGGCTGACAGAGCAACAGAGCTGGGGCTATGACCTGGAAAAGAGTGATTTATAAGTATCCCAATCTGGCCTAGTGTCAGGGAACAGTGAGAAGAAGCCAGGGTGCTCTGACAAACCTACACAGCCGCTAGAGGAAACCATGGGGACAGCTCAGAGAAGTGAGCATCAAGGACCTGCTATAGCTGGGCTCTAGGTGGCTTGGGTTGAAGCCCTCCCCAAAGATGTGCCACGACTTCATGTGTCCATATCCTCTGTCCACAAGAGAACTTTAAGGTAGCTATGCCCAGTAAGACCCCTGCTCACACCAGTGCTTCCCATCATTTTTCTTAGCACAAAGCTCTGACTCAGGTACTATTAGCAACCTCCTTGTTCATGAAGAGCAACATGGGATCTAAAAAGTACATGCTTCAAATTCCAAACCAACAAATAAATCTATAAATTGAACAGGCATCCTAGACCCAGTACTCTGTGGGAACCACCCACCTACTGGAAATGGAAAGTACAGGCTTATGTTCTGACTCCTTCCCCATAGTGTGTTACTTTGAGTTATCTGTTTCTCTGAAACTTGGGCTGCACACTGTAGTAATAGGACTAACGGAATCTACCTGGACTATCTCAAAGGGTACTAAGTAGGAAATGAGAAACTACAGAAATCAGCTAACAAACTTACAGACATGCTGCTAGGACAGTATGCTAGGATTGAGGGGGCAGGTGGTTGGAATTAACAGACTTGGAAGAAAATGAAAGACTCACTAGAGGCTGGGGTGTCCCAGAACAAAACACAAAACAAAACAAATTCCATGAGTCACACTCCACTTTGAGCTTTTTTTTCCATTTTGTTTTGCTTGGATTTTTTTCCTGGTCTTTCTTTTGAGGGGGGGGGAGGTTGGGGAGGGGAAAGCATGGTCAAAATATATTATATGAAAAAATTAACACAATTAACTTGAGCAGATCTAGGAGACAACCCTACGGACGTATTTCCTGAATGAGTTCATTGAGGTGGATAATCCACCTTAACTTCAGACAACACCATTCCATGGATAGGATCCTCGACTGAACAGAGGAGAGAATGGGGTGAGCCCCCGTGTTAGCCTCCTGTTTCTAACAGTGGATGCAATGCCACCAGCTACTTTGAGCCCCTGATAGGATGTCTCCCATATTGTCGGGAGTTATCCCCTCAAACTGTGAGCTAAAATAAACCCGTCTTTCTTTCCTTAAGTTGGTTTCATTTGGTATTTAGTTACAGCAGCAACAACAACAACAAAACACCTAATACAGAGGCATCAAGGTGTTTTTCTCTTTTTTTAATGAATAGAAAATCTAGGAGTAAGAAACAGACATAGGGTCATCTGGCCTCCAGCCACAGACCTGTCTATCCTGGGGTCTAGTCTGGCCACTAACACACAAAGAACAGATCGACCTGAAGAACAGATCAAGAACCTAGCAAAGAGAAGCCCAGTGCAAAGAGCAGGAGGGGCTCACCTAGCAAAGCCTGAGAGTTCAAGGAAGAAATGTGGCAGAGTCATAGAAGGAAGCCAGAGCAGAAGGAAGAAGAGCATCACATTGTGTGTTCTAGAAACCAAGGGGGGAAATATTCCAGGAGAAACTGAGAGGACAGCAGGACCTCAAGGCAGAGCAGCAGAGATCTCTTAGAAGGAACTGTCAGCTGAGGTGTCATTACCTTCCTGGGTGCCAAAGAAGGCAACACCAAAAGAGATATTGTTGTAGCCCTGGTCGTGAGAGCCTTGGACATTCCAACCAACACCTTCATACACTCTGCCATCATCACCAACCAGGAAACTGTGGGCATGGAAACACAGGTTACTGACTGGCACTGACACACATTCCTGAGAAAGAAAACCACCTACAGAGGCTCAGAAGGGAGAAGAGCTCAGGGCAGCATTACGAAAAGTATCTGCATGGACTTCTCTGAGACAATAAAAAAGGCCAAGCTATGTATTCTCATCCTTAACATTGAAAAGGACACCCACACATCTCACACTCCCTTCCAATATCCAAGTTATATATAAATCATCCTAAATACTGAGAAGGAAGAGAAGACCTTGTTCATCTTCAGAAACTACAGTTGATCTAGCCACATAATATTTGTCTTCATGGGTTCCATACATCCTTAAAAATGGCTCCTACCTCCCGCTGAAGGCATACTTCCCACATGATCCCCACACAGGCTAATGAGTACATTTGTTTTCTCCCTGCTAGGTAATGTTCTACATAACCACACCATATGAGGCACGGACATAGTGGCAGGCAATGTGTTTGAGGAGTGATTCCAGAAGCCACAGAGATGGAGCAAGGAGAAAAAAGGACCAAAGAGAGAAATCCAATACCCTATACACCTGAACTAGCTTGAAAGAGGACACCCAGTGCTGGTCATGTCTGCCACTCATCCACCACATCCTGCTGAAGAACTGTGTATATACACTTTAGAACCGTCCTTCAGAAGGCCTGGGCTGATGAAGTTAACCACTAATTCCTGTCCTCCGTGGATCATTAACTCCTATAAACCATAGAAGTCTTAGAGAAAGTATGGTGTAGGAAAGCAGAGATGCTGTGGACACTTGAGACCAGAAGCCATTACCAAGCTCCAGACTGTTGACAAATGGCCAAAGTCAGATAGGAGTCTCCTAGACTGGCTGTTGGGGTCATGGGTGGGATGATTGCCCCAGTGAGATCAGAGCCCGTACCTTTAGTGTGGTGAGAATATCTTGGATGGAGACAGGTTGAGCTAGTTTAGAGTAGATGACTGTACCTCTGTGTGACACAGGAAATCAAACAACCTCCCTACCTTGAGGGAATGGTGACTCTTGTTCTGCCCTACTCAGACTGGTGGGTGATGGAGGCACTTAGGTATAAGGAAGAACTCTGTAAACTGCAATGTGTCAGGTAAACCAAGACTTTCCAGAGGCATTCAAAGGAGCAGTTATATCTTGATTTTCATTCTGCATCTCAGAGACAGGAACCTCACAGAAAATTATGAAGACTTTGAATACTGTATTCATTACAAAACCTATAGAACCACAACCAAGAAGGTGAGGAAAACAGGTGAAAAGACTACAAGAACTTTAACAGAGCAGCTCTGAGCTCATGTCTGCCCAGCCACGTACTTGTAGGCCACATCACACCAGCTGTTGTGGATGTGATAGGCCTGTAGCTCCCGAAGCTTCTGGCTACAGACAGTTTTGTTGTGGCACTCTAGTCCAGGGATATGGTGTATGACAAGGACATCCACTGGCCTGCTCAGCTTGGAGCTGCAGCCAATTGCTTCTGCCCCCCATTCCTCACGAGAAACCATGATGAAGACATCTGTGGGGAGAGCATAGCATGTCAATCAGTGCATCCTACATTCACTACCTGAGATGCACATGTTGTCTGACCTGTGCTAGTGAAAATGCCCAAGGAGAGGTATCAGCAACTGGTTATATCTTCCTGCTCATGTGTACACCTTGCAGGCTCTCACCCCCAAAGCAGCTGAACTGGCCAGGGAGTCTGGATATTTTGTTCTTCCATCTCAGGAATCCCCATCATAAGTGCACCCCCATTAGGAAGTATGCCCATGCCATCCGCTTGTCCCCAACCAGCCTAATTTTTCACTCACTGACAATTCCCTCTATGACTTCTACTTCTCCTTAATGGGTCAAATCCCTCCCTCTGCCTAGGGGATCACACTAGGCAGGGTCTTCATCTTCCCTTCACTCTCTGACCTGCTGAACTCAGAGATTGGCTCTCTGCCTATATAAGTGTTTCTCCCATTTTGATATCATTCCCCTATATCCCAAAAGTGTAATATAGATAGATAGATAGATAGATAGATATAGAGATATAGCAATTGAGCTGCTAGCCAGAGCCCCTCTACAATTCAATGCTATTCAAGTTGTTCCTATTGGCTGTGCAAACTTGCAATGCATTTCTGGCCACATAAGAAACCCCAGCAGATCCCTAAGTCTCCTCACCATCACGGCCCAGTATACCCTTCTCAAAGAGCTGGGAGATGTTGCCAAGAAGTTGCTGCAGTCCTTCTGACACCTGATTAGTTTGTGGTTTTTCCCAGAAGGAAACACCTGCAAAAAGAATGGTCCTGTTTTCATCTGTCTTCAAAGAGTTCCAAAACCCTTTGATAATAGTGGGAATAACAGAGCTCAAGCCAGAAATAGCTGCTCCCTCCACTACCTTTCTCTCTCCATAAGACCCCAAGCCTCCCCCCATGAAGCCCCTCTGGGTTTACCAGGAAACCCTCTCTAGCAGATGGTGGCATGGTTTCTCTAATACTGTCTTCAGGTAATCCCTCGGGATGATAGTTCAGTGCTATAGGTAAGGAATTAGGCATATTGAACAATTGTAAGACATATATAAACATACGATTGGCAAAAATAACCAGAAAATAAATTCAGGCACCTCAAAACCACAATGTTCTCATCTGTGTACATTTTGTGTATCTGATACAGTAAGAAGTTAAAATGGCCTTTCATGAATCAGGCCATTTCCTGCTCAGTGCTAGGGTATTGGTCAAACCCATGCTCCTACTTGAAGGACTGTGAGGGATGTCGCTGGGCACATTATTGCTCCAAAGGAACCTTGTTTTGTTGACAAGCACAAATATAAATTATGTAAATGCTAACTGACATAATATTAATACAGATGTAATCATTGCTCCCATTGATTGGTTCTTACTGCCAAGTGCTAAGTCAGTCATGTATGTTACCTCACTTAAACCTCAAATTTAAGCAACCTTTTCTCAATCTTGATAGAGAACTCAAGATTTAAAGAATTTAATTTAAAGAATTTTACCACTTACTGAAAACTATTCCATGGGGTAGGGCAAAGAGTTGGCTCCAGGTCTATAAGCTCCACAAAGCTCTTCTTACATGCCAGGGAAGAACCTGCAATTGGTCCAGAGCAGAGGAAAACTTACCCCATGCTGGAAGAACCAAGGTAGAGAAGACAAGAAGCCAGGCCAGCATCCTCAGGTGGTGCCAAGACACCTACACGGAGTATGATAAGCAACCCTAGGAGGGACACTGACGATTAACATGACTGTGCCAGCTGCCAATAACATATCACCTGACTGTATGGAACTCTATTTACTGCCTTGCTGTGGGCCTTCTGAGGGCTGGCACCTGGCTAAGGCTCCTCTGGGTGCCCTGTACACAGCTGGTACACAACATCGGAGTACAGACTCCTAGCTACTCTATTTTCCTGGTGCCTACTGCGTGTGTGGGTGTGGGTGTGTGTGTTTGTGTGTGTGCGCGCGCCCGCGTGTGTGTTTTATGTAGACACTTACACAGTAAGTCTTAAATAATCCTCACTCAAATTCTGTATATACAGGAACAAAATCTAAGAATGGTCCAACTAAGAAATCCAAACTCACACAGAAGGGTCTAATGCAGACATTCTTTTTTCCAGCTAGGAATAAGACTGGGTGAGGTAAGCAGGATGTCAGAGTTGAGAGAGACCAGACCTGGTTCTGGGGCTGAGGGCACCTGATCTATCTAAAACTGATTTAATAGAGTCTAGTTCCTTCTGGAGATAGTTTTTAAAGACTCACTCAAACAGGAACAGCTGAAACTGGGGATTGGCTCAGTTTAAAGTGTTTGCCAAGCGAGAAGGATAGAGTTCAAAATGAGGGGGAAAAAAAACCACCAGCAGAGTGTGAGTGATTAATTCCAATACTGGGAGGTGGAGACAGGCAGACCCCTGGAGCTCACTGTTCAGTCACCCTGGCCAAACCTGTGAGCACAGTTAGTCACTGACGGGCCCTGTCTCAGAAAATAAGATGGAAAGCAGCTGACAAAGACACACCCCGACCTGGACCCTGCCTTCCATATTCGGGGGGACACAGCACTCATACAAAATAGAATTACCTGGGACCCTGTTTTATTCCAGCCCAGCAGGTCAGAGAACAGCCGCTCACCACTCACTTTCTGGTAGTTCTCGCCTTCTGCCTTGGTTTCCAGGCCCCGTACCTCCTCTAGCAGGTGTCTCCTCCTGCTCTCCCTGCCTCTAGAGGGCACCCTGTCGCTAGGAATGGAGCACTCGGGCTCCAACTTCCTCAAAAGAAGATGTGAGGGAGCCCAAAAGAAAGATGAAGGACAGAGGTCTGAGACTGGGATTCAAGGCACTTCAGAGCACCAAAAGGAGCTCAGGTGAGAACAGACAAATTGAGAGAGCACAGGGGCCCGCCCTGTGAATAAGCTTGGGTTCCTCCTCCCTGAGAAAGGGCACAATTACCACATCCTTCCTCACCTCCTTCTTCAGCTCAGCCTTCAGTAAGCCCTGCTGACCTGGAGCCTGAATGCCTGGTGGCCCTTCTTGCCAACATCAATCTACTCTCAAATCCAAAGGCCATTAATTTAGGTCATTTACCAGTTACTACTCCAAATGCCTTCCGACCAAGGTCACCAACAGAGGCAGAATGGAAGGAAAGAAATAGAAAGCCATGTTCCCAGGAGGAAGTTCCCTGTGCCTAATTCTGACCCTGTCTCCTGTGTGTACAACGCCTTCCCTCCTACTACACCCACACCATGACCCATGGGAGGAAGCAGTCTTCACCCAGGTCTGGCTCAGGGCCTCATTATGTCATCTCTGACCAGGTGTCCTGGTCTGATGCCTACTCCTTTGGGGTTGTGGATCTTCATGGAAGAAGCTCCATATGATAGCATCTTCACAGGGGATATACAGCCTCTCAGCTCCTAGCAGATAGGGCAGCCTTGGGAGACTCTAGGAAATAGCACTCTAGGTAGGATATGCCACCGTCTTCTACCCTTTTGGTATAGTATAAAGGAATAATATCTGTAACTGTATTTAAAGCTACTCGTGTGGTTTGCTACCTTCAAAAATACTTATCTAAGAAGGTGTATTTTTCTTCTGTCTTCAATATAAACAGAATATAGAAATACATTGAATGTAGAAATAGAAACAAAACTGCAGCATTCTTTCTGTAAGATGTACAGTAAAGAGGTTTGTGAACATTGTCTTAAAGACATATTTTGCAACAGCTTTGTAAAACAAGTAATTACTTTATTTTTAATAGGTTAACAGGGTTTTTAATGGTACTTTAAATAATTTGGGTTTTTTCAAATTCTAATAAAATAAGTATATAAAAATATAACTCATAAAAACCCTTTGTGGTACTCAATAATTCTCACAAGCACAAAATAATTCTAAGAGCAAATGTTTTAAAATTTGAGGCCAGGAACCTGGAAAATGGCTCAGAATTTTAAAAGAATTGGTTGTGCTAGCTTGACAGCTTGAGAACCCAAGTTAATCAGCTGGATATGGAGCTCACAGTGAGATAGGAGACAGAGATATCTCACTGCCCAACTAGCCAAGGGTATGCAGTGCAGCCACAGAATAAACAATAGATACCTCAACAAGTCAGAAGGTGAGAACTGATTCCTAAAAGTTGTTCTCTGACCTCCTAATGCATGCTGGGACACACACACACACACACACACACACACACACACACACTCACAATTAGTTACCAAAAACAAACTTAATCTGAGTCCACAAGGGGGTATTTTTTAAAACTTAAAGAGGCCTTGGGTAGTGGTGGAACATACCTTGACCCAAGCACTTAGAAGGCAGAGGCAGGTAGATCTCTGAGTTCTAGACCAACCTTGATTACAAAGTGAATTCCAGGACGGCCAGGATACAGAGAAAAACCCTGTCTCAAAAAAACAAAACAACAACAACAAAAAAAAAACATACACACAAAAAAGAAAAAGGAAACTAAAAGAGAAATGAGAAATGAAGTTTGAAGGAAAAACTCAGGGGACGGGCAGGAGAGCAACTGGAAGGGAGGCAATAAGGGGTGCATTTGATGGAAACACATGTGAACATTTGAATATATATATATATATATATATATATATATATAGAGAGAGAGAGAGAGAGAGAGAGAGAGAGAGGGAGAGGTGTAAAAGAATTGTCTTCAATTTCTCCTGCCTTAAATTTTTAAAAAGGGCTTAGTTCTCTTTTTTACTTTCCACTGATTTTTTGCGAGTTTCAAATCGTGCACCCCAATCCCACTCATCTCCCTGTTCCTGTATATCCACCCTCTGCCCTTGCAACTTCCCTTCCAGAGAAAATAAAACAAAATTTTTAAAAATTATATAAACAAAACATAGAACGCATCTCATGGTAGAAGCGGCAGTGTGTCGCAATGTGTCATACGGTATACCCTTTTGTCCATACGTCTTTCCTTGCAGATGTCATTGCAATAGTCTTGTTGGAGGACTCTTGCTTTTGCCACACTATCAATACTGAATCCTCACAGGGACTCCTCTCAGATATCCTGTAGTTACCCTGTGTCATGGAGATCCTGTAGCTTTCACTCTGCAGGACTGGCCCCTTCACGTGCTCCAGCAGTTCATAAAAGAGGTAGATCTCCGGATGGGCCAACTCAAAGCCCTGGATCTGGACCTGGCTGTAGCTGAGTTGGTCAGTCTGCCTGCTCTCCCACACTTGCACCACTAGGGCGAGCTCTCCGCACTGCTCCAGCTAAAGTTGGAGCCAGCAAGGGGCAGGGGCAGCCCTCCTCTCATGCTCTTGGGGCAGGCTCACCTGCACCCACATCACCAGAGCCAGCTCTACTGTGCTGCCCCAGTGCGAGGTGTGGGGCTCACTCTCCAGGCGCTTCAGCCATCAAGAGGCTGGGCTAGCTCTCCAGATCTCACATCCTCCGGGCTGACTTTCCCAACTGCCTCCGGTGGTAAGGGAGAGAGGGCACCTTCCCCGCATCCTCATAGCAGATGAGAAGCAGGACCAGCTGTCCCACACACCCTCCAGGTGGCTCACCTGCACTGTGCTGCCCAGGAGAATTAAAGCTCCCAAGTGCTGTAACTCATGAGGACCAGCTCTCCAAACTACCACAGGTGGCAATGGGTGAGGAGGAAGAGTACCACCCCCCCATACCCATGCCACCTCACTGCAGATGAGTGGCATGGGCCAGCTCTCCTCTGTCACACCCTCAGGGCCAGCTCGCCCAGATCCCGAGGCAGCTCTATTGTGGTGCCCAGACACAGTGCAGGGTCTGTAGCACTCACTTTTTTGGGAAAACTCCAAACAGCCAATAGGAGGCCATGCAGCTTCCACAGATGATTTAGCAGCAGTCTTGGGGCCCATGCTCATGCTTGAGGAAACAGAGCTCATGGAGGTAAAGCCAAAGACAAGGAGTAGATTCCCGTCACCAACTGAGCTGCCTGGTCAAGGTCGTGAAGATCAAAACCCTGGGAGGTGATCCACCTGTCTTTCCTGACCATCAGGGAATCTGAGATTTTTTTACTTTTTCCTGAGCACATCCCTAAAGATTGAAGTTCTAAAGATCATGTTGGTGTGGAAGTAGACTCAGGCTGACCAATCAACCAGATTCAAGGCTCTGGCTGCAACTGGAGACAACAGTGGTCATGTTGGTCTTGGTGTTGAATCCTCCAAGGAAGTAGTCACTGACATCGGAGGGACCATCATCTTGGCCAAGCTTTCCTTCATCCCTGGGCAGAGAAGTTACTGAGGAAATAAGGTTGCCAAACCCTACACAGTTCCATGCAAGGTGACAGGTAGCTGTGGCTTGTGATAGCGCATCTCATCCTTGCCCTGAGAGGCATCAGCGTTGTCTCTGCTCCTGTGCCCAAGAAGTTGCTGCTGAATGCCAGTATTGATGACTGTTCCACATCATCCAGGGACTTCACTGCCACCCTGGGCAACTGTGCCAAAGCCATTTTCCAAGACCTACAGCTACTTGACACCCCACCCCACCCCACCCTCTGGAAAGAGACTATGTTCACCAATCTCCTTATCAGGAATTCACTGACCAGGTTGTGAAAACCCACAACAGAGACTCCCTTCAGAGAACCCAGGCTCCAACTGTAGCTACCACATAATGGAATTAATACAAGAAAAATAAAGTAAGTTAAGGCTGAAAAATACAAAATTAAAATTAAAAAAAAAAAGTCCAAAAGACTGCCGAGACCTAGACGGGCCATAAGGTGGCAGCATATGCACTTTGATAATACTGATGTTGCCTTCTACCCAACAGGGATCTTCCTCACACTCTAATCTCTTGTCGTCTTCCCTGCTGTGTCCTGTGTTGCACAACTTCTTAATTATAGAAAATAACCTTCTAAACATACATTCTATCAAAACCAACACAGTCTTCATTGTATTTAACAAATGTTTATCTTTAATAATGCAGTAAGGGAGACAGACCAAAAAGCCAATAATTATAATGTCCACAGTGTGGTGCTTGGAAAACCTGTTATTTTCTACAAAGGGTTGTAGACTTCAAGATGCCTGAGGTGGAGCCAGGCAACAGGAAGCTCCCAAGATATAACACCTCCAAGTCGTGGGATGAGATCTGGAGTTTCAGAATTGAAGGCAACAGTTTATTCAACACCCAGGGGAAGTGGAAGGACTGGAGAGCAGCAGCCAGGGACAAGCAGCTTTCTCAGCTTGGAATGTCAAGTTTCCCAGCAATCAGAGATTCTGAGCAGAGATGCCCAGGTAGGAATGAGAGAAATGTGCAGACTTAACAAATCTTCAGAATGAGAGTTCAGAACCCAGGTAGCTGAAGAGCCCTCCACATGGATGCAGGAGTAGCTCGAAGTGCAGACAGGGCTGAAGGTGGCCTTCAGAGTGGCAGTCATTAAAGACTTGGTGTGGACCCAGAGATTGCAGATCAATAGTCTATAGCTCCTTATCTACTACCTGGGAGCTCTTGGTTCAACCTGTCCAAATATCATCTCTTCTGCCCCAACCTGCTCTGTCCATAGTAGACCTAGAACTAACAAAAGAAGTCTATGTGTCCAGATCTTGCCAAATCCAGCATGGCCTTGGGGAGATATTGACATGGTTCCTGCCCTGGGACAGGACCAGCAGGCATAGGCCTCCAAGAGTGTCGATGGCTGCTGTGGGCATAAATTTTGTTTATATAATGTACATATTTTACATTTCTCTTTTAAGGAATATCCTCCCTGTTAATGACTCCATGATAATCAGATAACATGGAGTCCAGGAGGCAAAGGGTGGCTAATGTCTCAGCAAAATGGTAAACTCTGGGATCTTCAGGACAGCCCTCAAGACTGTGGAAAAGAACTCTAAAAACATGAGTTCAAAAACATAATTTTTCAAGTATGCAAAAAATAAGAATGCAATATGAATTATATGAGGAGCTTCACAAACCTAAAGGAACAGAGGCAGATACACTATGAACTTACTTGTCAGAAAGATGCTAAAGAAGGAAATAAAGAAATTTAGGGAGTGGTGACTGCAGGAGATTGCAGGAAACACAACTTAAGTTTTTTTGGCTTATGCTTACAAAGGCAGACAAATTCCTGAGTTCAGGATCAGCCTGTGACAGAGCAAGGTTAGGCCCAGGTGAGGTAGAAATGGTACTTTCAGGCCAGGGTCTCACCCAGCCAGCTTAGCATTTGTGCTTAACAGAGGCAGGCAGATCTCAGGATTCTTTTGCAAAGTTAAAATTAAATGTGCGCTTGCTGTCTCCTAAGAATTAAGGGACAGGGGTCACAGGATGCTGATTTTTAGGATAATCAAAGGGGAACCTGGAATAAATAACTGAATTGATATATAAATAGAAAACTGGACTTTGGTCTGCATGAGATGAGCTAGCAGAAAGCGATAGCAGTTCTTCTTTAGAATTTTCTCTGTTGAGAGCTGAACTGTCTGGAGATCTACGGAGAGCACAAACAGCTCTCCAAGAATTTTTTGACTTGGTCGGAAGATCCAATCATTTACAGCAGCTTTTCTGACTTTGGTCAGAAAATCCATGAGCTATCCAGATAGCTTTTAGAATTTTTACTAGCAGAGAGCTGTCTCAACCAGAGAGTTTTGAGAATAGCAAGAAAAAGCTGTCTAGAGCAGAGCAGAACCCAGAAAGAGAGTAGTCTGGAAAGCCATCTCAACAAAACCTAGTCTGCAAGCTTGGACCCACAATTTGACTTCAAGTCATTTGTTTTCACGGCTCCCAGACGCCCCTTCTCTCAGAGCCCCTCTCCAAGCCAAGGGTGGTCCTTGGCAAGATCTGACTGCAAAAATACCAACAATGTGAAACATCAAGCTAATATCTTCTCTCCAGCACCTACTAGTCCTGTAGAAATGTTTACCAATGAGAATTACCTACATGTATGCCAGGACACAGAATTTTTTAAAAGAATCATAATATTCATCAAAGAATTCAAGAAGTTTAAAGAAGACAGGAAGAAGCAGTTCAGTGGAATTGAGAAAGAGCCTAGAGAAAATGAGGACCTGAGCGATGCCCAAGAAGACACAAATATGAAGCAGAGGGGATGATAAGCACAAGGCAGGACTTTAGAATGGAATTTAATAAGATGAGGACTCAAGCGGGAATAAAAATTGGAAACCTAATAACTCAACCAGAAAGCTCAAAGGAAAACTTTCCAAGTCTAACGAATAAGGCAAGATGAAATACCAGTACTCAAAAATAAAGCAGAAGATCTAGACCAAATTAGCAAGGAATATGAAGAAAAAATTAAACAAGGGAAATTAACACACAGGAGATGTAGGACACCATGAAGAAAACAAATCTTCAAATTATAGGTGAAGACTCCAAGTCAGTGGCATAGATCAAATCTTCAATGAGATCGTAGAAGACCTCTTTCCTAAACTAAGGAAAGGCACATCCACACAGATACAAGAAGCCCACAGAACACCAAATAGATACTACCAGAAAAGTAAATCCCATGGTATGTCATAGATAACGCATTAGGTATACATAACAAGGTGTATCAAAAGCTGCAAGGCAAAAAAGTCATGTATAAAGGAAAACCCATCAGAATGACAGCTGGTTTCCCAATGGAAATTTTGAAAGCCAGAAGAACCTGGGACAATGCATTCCAAGTCCTAAAAGATTATGACAGTCGGCCTATAGTAAATATATAAATATATAGTAAATATAGTAAATATATAGTATAGTATAGGCCCAGCAAAACTGTCTGCCATAAGAAAGGAAAAAGAAAAACTTCTCAGATTATAATCTGTCTCTTAAAAAATTTATATCCAACAAACCAACCCTAAAGAAAATACAGGAAACAATATTTTGGTCTGAAGAGAGGAATGAGCATAGCAGAAAAATTGAGGAAAGAAATACAAAGCCATTATTATTAAAACATGAAGTACTATGGAGAGCACAAACAACAAAACCAAAAACCAACATCCCAATGACCACCATTAACAAACACTTAAATAATAACCTTAATATTTAAATAATAACCTTAATTTCAATGGTTTCAATTCTCCAATCAAAAGACACAGGCTGATTGAAGGAATCAAGAAACAAAATCCTGGCTAGGCTGCCTTGTCTGGCCTCAGTAGGAGAGGGTGCACCTAGCGCTGCAGAGAAGTACCAGGGTTGGAAGATACCCAGGGAGTCCTCGACTCTCTCAGAGGAGAGGGGGTGGGGATGGATGGAAGGACTGTATGAGGAGGGATGAAGGCAGTAACTGGGATGTAAAGTGAATAAATTAATTAATGGAAAAAATAAAATACTTAAAATTTTTAAAAAGAAACAAGAGCCATCTGTCTGTTAAGAAACACATTAAGGTAGGGCTTTAAAGATGAAAGCCACATTAAATTAAGGATGGGCAAATATAGCACAATAAAATGAGATCTAGTAGCATCAAGCAATGCTGTCATACATCTGACAAAATGGACCTCAAACTACAACTAATCCTAACAGAAAAAAAGGGACTCTTCATTCTATTAACCCAGAAATGTTCCTGTCCAAAGAACAGGGACAAAAAATGGAGCACAGACTGAAGGAAGGGCCATCGGGAACTGCCCCACCTGGGGATCCATCCTGTCTGCAGACACCAAACTCGACATTGTTGCCGTGGTCAAGAGGCGCTTGGGGACAGGAGCCTGGCGTAGCTGTTGCTTGGGAGGTCTGGCCAGCAACTGACCAATGCAGATGTGGATGCTTGGAGCCAACCATCAGACTGAGCTCAGGGACCCCCTGGGGAGCTGGCAGAAGGACTGGAGGAGAGAGGAGGATTGCAACTCCATAGGAAGAACAACATTGGCTGACCAGACCGCCCAGCGCTCCCAGAGACTAGACCACCAACCAAGGAGTGTATAGGGAGGAATCCATGGCTCCAGATACATAGGTAGGAGAGGATGGCCTTGTCTGACAGCAATGGGAGGGAAGGCCCTTGGTCCTGTGGATGTCTGATGCCCAAAGATAGGGAATACAGGAGCGGTGAGGCAGGAGAGGGTGGGTGGGTGAGGAACCACCCTCATACAGGCAAAGGGGAGGGGAGAGGGGCCGATGTGGGATGGGGGGTTTGTGGAGGGGTAACTGGGAAGTGGGATATCATTTGAGATTTAAACAAATGGAATGGTTAATAAAAGAAAAAGAGGGATACTTCATTCTAATCAAGGGATCACTTAACCAAGAAGATATTACTATCCTAAACATACATGGATCAAATTCTAATGCACCCAATTTCATAAAATGTACTACTGAATTTAAAGACATAGATTAACATCAGTCCAATAATAGATAATTTCAATATCCCACCTTCCCAGTCAGGTCATCTGGGACAAAATTAACAGAGAAACATCAGAATTAGTTGACATTTTACATCAAATGGACTTAACAAATATCCACGGAAGTTTTCACCCAGAGACCAAAGAATATACATTTTACTCAACAACACATGGAAGTTTTTCTAAAATAGACCACATTCTGGGACACAAAATAAATTTTTACAAACTGAAAAGTATTAAAATCCTCTTTGTATACTATCTGACCACAATGCAATAAAACATAAAATTGGCACAAAAAAAAATCAGTGAATCTAAAATCTGATTCTTTGAGACGATAAACAAGATGGACAGATCTTTGGGCCAACTAACCAAAAGAAAGAGGAGTTTTTCAAAAAACCTGTACTCTGTTAATCTGGAAAACCTAAAATAAATGGATGAATTTCTAGGTTCAGCCAAATTACCAAAATTAAACCAGGAAGAGTCAACAAATTAAACAGACTCATAACAAATGAAGAAATCAAAATAGTAATAAAAAGCCTTTCAGCTAAAATTCTGAACTCTTAGCCATGACTACATGTGCTATCTGAGCAACACAAGGCAGAAGGTGCTCAGGCCCAAGGATTAGCACATACAGAGGTTGTTCTGGACTTTCATAAAACAAAGCAGACAGGTGGGACCTGAACAATGAGAAAAGTCTCTATGAAGATTGGAGAAAACGCATAGTGGAAATGCAAAGGGGAGATGTTTTTCCTAGTGGTGAGTCTGAGACACACAAAAGGAATTGCCTAAAGCAAGTGGTTCCTCCCTATGTTCTGGAGGATGAGGGTTGCCAGTAAGGAAACAGGATGATTCAGAAAATATAAAGGTTTCCTATGCGTCACACTCTAGCTATATGCATAAGAGGAGACCATGAGCAAGAACCTTCCTTGAGAATCTACAACCAATTATTAGATAGATGCAAATATTCATACAACTTTACTCCCAGAAAGCACATGTTGAAAGCCAAACAAAAACGAGATTATCTTCCAGTGAGAAGAATAGACCAGCATGAGAGCTGGGTGAGAGGTCACACTGAGGGTTAAGGAAGGACACTCCTAAGGTGAGGAGATGAGATGTGGGTCTTCTGAGGCCAAGTGAAGAGACAGTGAAAAGAAAACCAGAGTAAGGTGGGGTCCGTGTACAAAGGGTGTGTGTGCTGAGCGATGCCATCTTGGCTTCTATGAACAAAGGCGAGTATTGATTCAAGGGGAGGATGCATCATGCCCACAAGAAAGCTGTACAATAAGTTATCGCAGTCCTAGAATCCATGTAGAAGTACAAAAGACTACAAGGAGCCAAGTCAACCATACTGGCACTCCACCCTTCTCCCAAGGACATATGGAAGACCCTGTGCGAAATGAATGATGCTGAAGGAATCACAATATCTAACTTCAAACTACACTACAGAGCCACAGTAGCCACAAAAAACACCATGGTACTAACACAGAAGACACCATAAATTAGAACAGAAGGTGCATAGGTCTGGGAAGAGAACTTAGTTGGTAAAGTACTTGCCATGAAAGCATGAGGAGTTTCAATTCTCAACAGCCATATAAAACAGTCCTCACAGCCCTCAGTTTCTCTGGCTGCCCAGCCTACCTGAATCCAAGAAAGACCCTGTCTTAAAACATAAGGTGGAGAGCTATAGCAAAAGACACCTAGTATCGATCTCTAGCCAACACACACATATACACAGATACACACATATACACATGACACAAGCACACATGCACACATGTGCTTATACATATACACATGCACATACACACTTGAACACATACAATCACACATATACAAGCATGCACACAAATACACAAGTGCTTGTATACACACACAGGTACAGATACACATACAATGTGCACATGCACATACACATTTGCACACACACAAGTATACACACACATATACACCCATATACAGATACATATATGTACTTGTACAAACTCACAGGCACACACACACACACACACACACACACACACACACATTCAATCCACCACCAGACAACTTTTAGAGTTGGTAAACACTTCCAATAAATTTGCAAGATATTCAATATACATCATATAAAGATCAGTAGCTTCTCTTTTTATAATTTTTTTATTTTTCCTACTTTATTTACATTTCAAATGTTTCTCCCTTTCCAGATCTCCCCTTTGGAACCTCCCCATTTCCTCCCCCCCTCCCCTTGCCACTATGGGGGTACTCACCTACCCACTCACCCACCCACTCTTGTCTTCCCTCCTTGGCATTCTCCTATACTGGGGGATCTAACACCCTCAGGCCCAAGCCTCTCCTCCCCCTAATGGATAACAAGACCCTCCTCTGCAGCATTTGTGGCCAGCACCATGGGTCCCTCCATGTGTATTCATTGGTTGGTGGATCAGTCTCCAGGAGTATCGAGGGGTCAGGCCAGTTGCCAATCAGTAGCTTCTCTATATGTACCAGTCATCAACTTTCTGAGAATGAAATTAGAAAAAAGATCACACAGATAGAAAGAATAAAATCTAACCATGGAGGTGAAATTTCTCTACAATGAAAACTTCAAACCAATAAAAAAATAATTAAATTAAATTAAACTAAAAGAAATAGAAGAAGAGCTAAACAATGGAAGGAATGCAATGTTCCTGGATTAGCACAATTAAATTGTGAATATGGCTATATTACCAAAAGAAATTTACAAATTCAGTGCAATTCCCATCAAATGTCCAATGACATTCTTTACAGACCTAGAAAAGATGTGGACACAATGTATACACAAAAATGTATATGGACACAAGAGACCACAGACAGCCAAAGCAAGCATGAGCTTAAAGCACTACTAGAGATCTTGATACCTGACCTCAACTTATGCTACAGAGCTGTAATGACAAAGACATACAGTCACTGCTTGGAGGGACGGTAAACTGCTACAGTCATTATGCAAATCATCCTGGAGGCTTCTAAAGTTAAACTAGCACTACCATCTGACCCAGCTCAGCCACTCCTGGGTGTATACCCAAGGAAGTCCATATCCTACAGAGACACCTGCACAACCGTGTGTCTTGCTTCAATCATAATGGTAAGGAATGAAAACAGCCTAGATTCCCATCAACCAGTAAAAGGATAATAAAAATGTGGTACATACACAAGGGAGATTCTAGTTTTTAATGTTCCTACATGTACAGGTAGATAGGCATATGTATAGATGTACACATGAGGGTGTGAATTCAGGCATAGGTCTAGAAGTTGGAAAAGAGACCATGAAAGGGGGAAAAAACATGTTGAGGAATTAGAGAAAGGTTACAGAACACATGTGACATGAAGGTGAACAGGAGGCTACTGAAAACTGTGAGGACAGGGAGGACAGGGTAGGGACGACAGAGGAGAGGGGTAATAAAGTCAAATTACATTAATAAAAAGTAAATAATATCAAACTTAAAACCTGAGGGTCCAGAAATTAGTCCACACAGCTACAGCCATCTGACTAACTCTCAAAAAAGGAACAGCACCCAAATATTAGGGATTATAGAGAGACTTTTTAACATACAGCTCCAAGAAAACTGGACAGCACAGGTATGGGACAGAAAGGAGCTGGGACATGGTTCACTCGAATGCGCCCAGCACTCACGAAGCCCTATCCCCAGCTTCACATAAATTAAGTGTAGTGGCACATGCCTGTAATATCAGAGCTTGGATGTAGAATCAGGAGGATCATATTCAAGATAATCCTCAGCTATATAGCAAGTTTAAAGCCAGCCTGGGCTATGTGAGACCTTTCTCCAACAAACCTCTCTTTTACATTTTACAAATGGCAGTCCAATATTGATCCATTGATTGATACCTTAATGTAATAGAATTCAACAGCTGAGGAAATGTGATAGTGACACTACATCTAATTGACATGCTTCTGAACATAAAAGTAAACAGCAGTCTACAAAATGAGAGAGAATATTTGCCAGCTATTCATCTAACAAGAGATACACAAAAAAGTAGAGCAATTAACTATCAAAAGAACAGATAATCCAGTCAGAAAGTGGGCAAATTCACTGACCAGACAGTTTTACAGATGAGCAAGTACAAACTGCCAATAAATGTATGACAGATATTCAATATTATTAGCCATTTCAGAAATGCAAATCAAAACTCATAATTGTGTCTCACTCCAATCACAATAGATATTATCAAGAAAACAAGCAACAGCCAAACATGGTAGCACATGCCTTTAATTCCAGCACTCTGAAGGCAGAGGCAGGTGGATCTGTGTAAACTCAAAGCTAGCCAAAGCTACAGAAAAACCCTGTCTCTCAAAAAAGAGAGAGAGGAAGGGAGAGGAAGGAAGGAAAGAAGAGAGAGAGAGAGAGAGAGAGAGAGAGAGAGAGAGAGAGAGGAAAGAAGAAAAAAATGATGGCATGAATAAGGAAGAAAAGGTAACTTAATCCAATCACTATGCAAATTGGCATGGAGATTCTTTGAAAAGCCACCATAAAGCCCAGCCTTGCTATTCCTGAGTATATAGCCAAAGGAATAAAAGTCATCATACAATAGACATATCTGCACATCAGATATGTGAAACTATTCACTACAGCCAACATAAGCAATAAGTCTGAGTGCCCAACAATAGATGAATTGATAAAGGAATTGGTATGCACACATAAGAAAATATTCAGCCATAAAGAAGAACACATTGTACCATTTACAAGAAAACAAATGGACCTAGGGATTATCATATTAAACAAAATAAACTAGACTCATAAGACAAGCACTACATGTTCTCTCTATTTATTAAAATTAAGAGTAAAGAAAACAGAATGTGCAGCAAAGCAAGGGCTGAGGGTGGAACCCTCGATGCCCAGCCTGCTGCCCCTGTCAGGCTACTAAAGAAACATTGCTTTCTGATGCATGTCTAAAGGGTAACTTAATTAACCACTGCCCCCAGGAAAAGATGTGAAAGAAGGCTGTCAGAGAGGTCCAAGGAGGAAAAAATAATAGAGAAAGGGGATAAGAAGAGAAAATAGTGGAAATTTTTATCAAAGTACATTATATGCATATATGAAAATGTTAAAATGAAAGTCATTGCTCTGTACAGTTATTATAGGCTAGTAATAATCATTTTTTTAAGTCAGCTACCCTCTAGGACATAAGTTCCTAGGGGACATGGATGACAACTGGGAATAGGATTTGGAGGAGTGATGCTGAGAGCCGCTGAAGATAACTCCTCATTCAGATGCAAGAGCAGAATGTAGTAGTAAATACCCTTAATAAGAACTGAGGTGTCTGAGTTCAGCCCCTGCTAGGTCACATGCTAGCTAAATGACCTTGCTTAGGTCCCCTTCTGAACATAAGATTTCTCTCCATTGGGAAAGAGCTACCACTGAGGAGCTTCTTAACACTAATTCCGTTCAAGAATGCCATGACAACCCCTCACCCTTCCCAAAGGAACCAAGAAAACACATGAGAAGGCTCAGATCATAAACTCAGGGGATAGAGTCAGAATGAGATGGCCACTATGATTCCCCTGCCATCCTCTGCATATTACAAGTCAGGACTAGGAAGTGAAGAGTATCAGAGATGGCAGGTAGGCTGTCTTGCTTAAGGTAGGGGGCGAGGTTGGATGGAAGGGAAGTGAGCCAACTAACCAGTTTCCTCCCAAACAAGCTCCAAGCCTAGGGCTTGGAATTTCACAAAACAGCAGAGCTGTGTGAACATTTCCTGCTCCACCCCAGCTCCCTGACTGTCAGGGTTACCACACTGCTCACCGGTGAAGCAATCTTTCCCAGAGATAACCATGTTTCTAGCAAGGAGCTGCCTATAAATACTGGGATTACACTGCCCTTACCAAACCCTCTGCGACTCTTTAGCTTTGGTGAGTAAGCTTCATCTTCCCCGGAGAGGAGTCTGCCTGCTAGATCTTTCATTCCTTCCCTTGGCCAACTTTCTTGAAGTCCTCCTAGATTGACTTGTTCATTTTATATCTTCCTTCACTTTTTCTAAGAATGTTGTACTATAAAATATTTTTCTTTTTTACTTTCCATTGTCTTTGTATGTATGTGGAGGGAAGCAGTCTCCCCCTTACTTAGCACCCTGCCTATTCTTTTTATTTTGTGTCCCCCTCCCTTCCTTGCCTAACAGTGGCTAGAGCCTAGGTTAGAGAACCTTGCATCCCACTCTTTTATTTGTAACTTTTGTTTCCCTTATTTTCAAAGAAGAGCAAGAAGATGGCCACCAAAACACCATCTCAGATGGAGCGCAGCATAGGCACCATCATCAACATCTTCCATAAGTACTCCAGGAATGAAGGAGACGAGGACACCCTGAGCAAGAAGGAATTCAAAGACATGGTGAAAACAAACTTGGCAAACTTTCTGAAGGTGAGGCTTGGCTAGTGAGAGAGGAGAGTGAGGTCTGCAGTCCCAAATTTGCGGTCTGCAAATCCCAGCAGCAGGGGCAGTAGGGTTCTGCCACTAGAAGCACTCAAAGCTAGACATGAGTGGAGCAAGACATGGTTCAGTTGAACATCTGCAATGTGTGGTGCCCTATTTGAGGCAGAGGGTTGTAGAGATGATCTAGGAACTCACATCCCAGTGTTGGTAACACATAACTTTAAGAACACGAGTGAACTCAATGACCTGAGAGTTGGTAGGATGGTGAGAGAGTTCTGTGGAAAGTCTGTGCTGGGTGCAGCAGGAATGAGTGGCTATGATTTATAGATAGATGATAGATAGATAGACAGATAGACAGACAGATAAATGATAGATAGATAGATAGATAGATAGATAATAGATAGATAGATAGATAGATAATAGATAGATAGTAGGTGTGTGTGAGAGAGAGAGAGAGAGAGAGACAGAGAGTCAGAGAGAGAGAGACAGAGAGAGACAGAGAGAGAGAGAGAGAGAGAGAGAGAGAGAGAGAGAGAGAGAGAGAACCAGCCCTTGAGGGGCTAATACTTGAGCTGAAACCTAGTCCCTGGTAAAGGACTCAAGGGATCTTAAAACAAGGAGATGACAGGTTCAGTTGGTCCCTGGAGAAGGAAACTAAAACCCATTACCCTTCAGAATGGGCTTTACAAGGAAAGAGAGCATCAAGATGATGAAGGCCATAGTCCAGCCTTTAGGTAAAAGAACATTATATGCACTGTGAGGACATTAAAGAAAATATCATGACGTGAAAGAATAGCAGAGATGGCCACCGTGACCAACATGGAAGGAGGGGGGAGTGTCTGTGTGTGCATCAGAGTCAGAGAAATCCTTTATTTTTTTCTAACTTCTCCCCAGGGGAGTGTCCATATTGTGGCTAGCCTCTGTTGGCTGGTCCTCTGCCCAACTTGGGACCAAGGAAAATCGTAGAATTGTCATTATGGAAGGTATAAGGGGCAGAGATATCTCTTTATAAGTGAGCACATCAGACAAACAAGATATTGATTCAGGGTAGATAGAGGCTGAACATAAAGCTATGCTGGAAGATCTCTTTTCTGTGATCCCTCCATATCTTGACATATTCTGCCAGAATCCATGGAAACAGGGACCTCAACCGTGAACTACTCATGAACTACTCAGGTTATGGAAGGGGGCATTGCTTAACCAAGGTGTCCCAGAAAGTGAGTGCAAGACTTGCAGCTAGATGATGGCTGGCCATGATCTTTTTACTTTATCTGAGTCTCCACCACACTTTATCACACCCTTTGAAGTCAGCAGAGCAAACCATGCTCTGCCCCCTTAAGATGCCATGCTGCCTGGTTTCTTGGGTGTCTCTTTAACTAAGTAGCCTGAATGAGCTTTAACAACTAGTTGCCTCCAAGAAAAGGACTGGGGTGAGGGATGACTGGGAGAGAGACTGAGAAGAGTGAGGGAAGCATAATCCTCCAGGAGGATTATGTCAAATCCAGATTTACACCTCCTCTCCTCTATCCCCAGGTCCTGAAACCTACAAAAATGACCTACCTTTTAGAAGGTGTTTCCATTTCTATCTGATAAAGTAATTTTAAGGGTAAACAATAGATATTTCTGTACTTACTAACTGCCTGGCTTCTGGAAAGCAGAGTCCTAGTGCCCAAGGCAGAGGGGTCTTTGGGGGGAAAATTGGAAAGTGTTTAGCAAATGTTTAGCATCTGCTCCATCATGAGTACTTTGTACATTATTCTTACTCTTAAATCTAACCCCTTGGGGGTTTTCCTGTGAGTTCGCTATCTAGCCACACACTGTGCTTCAGGGTTCTGTCCCCAGCCCTAAAAGCCTCCTCTATTTCACCCACAGAAGGAGAACAGAAAAGAGGCACTCATAAATGACATCATGGAGGACCTGGACACAAACCAGGACAATCAGCTGTCCTTTGAGGAGTGTATGATGCTGATGGGAAAGCTGATCTTTAACTGTCATGAGAAGCTGCATGAGAACAACCCACGTGGGCATGGCCACAGCCATGGCAAAGGCTGTGGGAAGTAATTAAGAGGTCAGCCATGTGACATCTGCCCAACCAAGTCTAAAGGGAAATGATGGCCTTGGTTGTGGGCTGGGAAATGATAAATAAATGAATAAATAAAGTTTTTATCCATTCCATCACTCTGCATGTTGTTTCTGCCTCCTTTCACACCTGTCCTTCCCAGGGTCTGAGTGATAAACAGCCCCGCCCTTTTCTGAAGTTTAAGCCTTCTGTTCAGTCATAACAAAAAAAGAGTCAGCAACCTGTGACTGAAGTGAGCCCCTAAGGCTTAGGTGAGCCCCTAAGGCTTACCTCCCTCACCATGTCTCTATCCTTGACATTAGGCCTCACCACTCAGATCATAGTGCCCCATCCAGCTTGTCAACATGTCCCTTGTCATTGCAGAAAACAGAAACATGTGGTCGCTTCCCCAGATACCTTCCTACCTTGGCATGGCATGGTCTTATTTCACTGTTTTCTCTCTCTCTCTCTCTCTCTCTCTCTCTCTCTCTCGAACACACACACACACACACACACACACACACACACACACACATGCTTCCCCCTCTTCCTCCCCCACTTCCCTTCCCCTTTACAAAGCCTTCCCAAAATGGACCTAAACTGTTCTGTGTCTGGGGAGGTATACTGAGTAAGAATACATGAAGAATGGGCACAGGAAAACTCTTTTCTGTATTCAAGAGAGCAGACTTAGAATCCTAAACGTGTGTGTTGATGGGTCCCTGTGGTTCTCACATGAATGGGAATGGCAGTTACTCTCAAGTCTACAGGCTGTCCCAGAATGATGGAGTGAAAACATTCACTGACCCAGTAAAGGGAATGAGCTCTCATCCTGGCTCTGCATTTCAAATTCCCTGAGTCCCAAAAAGAGCTTGAACTTGGTTCATAGATCCTCTGGAGCCTGAGGAGTCAAATTGTAAATTACAAGAACCAGATGGTCTCCATAAGGTGGTAGAAACTCTTCCAGTCCCTAGTCACTGGATAGGAGCTCAGCCCAACAGGGACATTTGCTACACTTTGTGGTCCTGGTCCTCCTCCCTCAGAGCTGCTCCCATCTAAGAAACACCAATGCAACTTTGCTGCCAGAGTTAGGGTTAGTGCCTGTCTTCTATCAGCCTAAGAAGCCATGCTCAGCCACCTGTCCCAATAAATCAATTATAGAGGCAAATTAATCATGAAGAAGCACAAAAATGAGTTTTGTTCAATGTTACCACATTGGAGAGAAGAACAAAGAGATCAAGTGACCCCCAGGGAATCTATCTCCAAGTCTGATTTAAGAACAGAGCCAGCTGTACACACCTGGTGGACCTAGTCAGGCTGTTGTCCTGTCCCTCACTGTCTGGCTCCAATCTCTCCTGCAAGGCCACCTGACCAGCTGCCAGCACTCTGTGAAACTTCTTTCCAGGAGACAAGCTCCTTCTCTGAGTGGCACCAGAATTCAACCTTTTTCTTCTTCCTTCATGAAATCCCGGGAGGAGCTTCTAATTCTTCAGGGTACATTGATTCAATAGTATGGTGGCCAATGCAAAAGGTACAAATGTCTTTTCAGAATATCCTTGTCCTTCCAGGTACACCAGCTATCGTTCCCCTTTCACCTCTCTGACCTCCAGTCATATAATCCCCTCCCAGACTACAAATGGCTGCACTGGGTCTTCCATGTGCCAGATCTTAAACCAGTGTTCTCTAAATACACACTCATGTCCTCAGCAGGGTGGAGAGTTACAGAAGTATACTCCTAGATGAAGACTGGCAATCATCAGCTCTCTACAGCAAGAGAAAGAGACTAGCCCAAAGTCATGTAGTAGTAGAGGTGGTCAAAATAGTGCAGTAGGAGTGGGGTTTGAATCCCACCATTTTCTCTGCCTGGGGTCTCCCGGTCTATCACCAGAGCCAAGTATGAAGCAGCAAACTAGTCAAGGTCAGATTTCTACTCTTTTCCAAGAGTATTATGTCTGCCTAAATCAGCCCTCTGCCCTACAAGTCCATGAGTTTTAAGTATTGAAGGGCTCAAGAGCTATCTAGTTGGAAACTCAAGTAACCAATTTTAGAAGGCTTCAGCATCTCTCCAGTGCCTGGTTTGTGCCACATCTCTTCTGAATCAACTTTCTGTTGGGAAAGAGATAAAGCCTGAGAGCTGGGAGGCTGGAGAATGATAGAGCAGGCAATGTTTGTCACATCTCTGCCAGGACTGCTCATCACAATGTAGCATAAATACATCTGTCACGGCCGGGTAGTGGTGGCGCACGCCTTTAATCCCAGCAATCGGGAGGCAGAGGCAGATGGATTTCTGAGTTTGAGGCCAGCCTGGTCTACAGAGTGAGTTCCAGGACAGCCAGAGCTACACAGAGAAACTCTGGCTCTAAAAACAAACAAACAAACAAAAAAAGTAAAAAAACAAACAAACAAACAAACATCTGTGACTGTCTCCCACAGTGAACCACAGAGCCCCCAACAGTAGAGTCTAAGTCTCTGCCTTACTCTCCAGCTTCATTCCCGAAACGTATAATCAGGTCATGATCAAATCACGTTTCCAACAAATGGCAGCTTATGAATATTCTAAAACTTTTGCTCATGTTCCATGCTGCTTTCTCAGGGGAAGGTGTAAGAAAGGGGGTCAAGGAGAGTGAGATTTAAAGCCAGCAAGTGGAAATCTTCTGGATGGTCACCTCTACACTTGAACATCAAAGTAGGGGACAGCACAGCACACTCGTGCAAATATTAAACTCCTCCCCCTTTTGTTTTATCGATCAAGTCCTACTTTAATGGCACAAGCACTGGAAGTTCAAATTTGAAGAAAGAGATCTATTGTGAAAAACAGTTAGAAACTATTGACTATTGGTCTAACCTGCTTTAGCCTCACCCTTGCGTACTTCACTCCATCATCTCTACCGCATGGTCGAACCAACAGTGCCTGCGTTTCTAATGCTCAGAACATTCATTACATTCATCCCAAGGTGCCTTCTTCTGCCTGTCCTATATTATTTCTAGCTAGTCTCCCGATTACCCCTTATGGAACTCCTCCCCACAAATACACTCACTCATGCCCTCTCTTTAGGAGACCCCTAAATATCCACACCTGTCCCTTATCTCTTTAGTATTCTCCCTTCCTTTTCTGAACTACCTCTCAACACCCACGTTAAAGCTAAGCACGCATTATCTCTTCCTTAATAAACTCAAACTTTCGATAAATAACCCTGGCTTTCTTCAGCATCTTCATTGTTTGTACCAGCAATGTTCTTCCCACTCCTTACATCTCTAATGTGTCCCTAAGAATCCATCTGTTTTCAGTCAGTATCTACATCCACCAAGGTGTGCCCTGCCATCCACTTCTCAAGCACATCCAGGCTCCCTCCATCAGACCTACAGAATCTCATGACACTTCTGCCATTCCATTTAAAGTACTGAATTGTCATCTACAATGGTTGCTTTTGCTTCTTGAGTTGACTGAACTTATAAATGTGTAGGACTTGTGAGGCACAACTATGAACGTGTTTGTTAGAGCATTTCCAGAGATGATTGGCATGTGTGGAAGTAACTTGCAGAAATTTCCCAGCCTAAATGTAGGTGACATCATCTACGGATTTGGAGCCAAGATGGAACAGAATTGGAGGGGGAAAATGTCCAGGCACCTGTCACTCCTTTCCTTCTAAGCAACGTGTCTGTCACCCACAGCTATCAGATTTTAGCTTCTTCAGCCCTTCAACAGGGATTCCTCTCCAAGGATCGGACAGGCCTTCAGCATCAAACTGGGACTCCTGAAGCTTCTACCACTTGAGCTAAATAGCTATCACTTTCTCAGTCTCTCCAATAGGAAGATAGCCAGTAGCCTATCATGTAAGTCAAAACAACAAACCCTCTTTAACGGTGTATATCATTCTATTGCTCTAGAGGAGCCCAATGCAAAACCCCAAATCAGCAAGTCTGACTGAGTTCCTGAAAGCAGGAACTATAGTGATCTTTTCCACACCCCTCGATTCCTTCACACAGAAAAAAAAAGTCTTGGTTATGGCTAAAGAAGAAAGGTAGGAAAAGCCTAGAGACATGTGAAGCTGGAGGCAGAGGTTCACACACAAAGGAAGCAGAGCTGCTATGGCAAGTGGCCAGCTGGAACAGCTTTGAGGCTACACCAAAGACCTAGAGACTTGGCTTCTGAAGGACAGAGAGGATGAACACTCCTAAGTGTCAAGAGTGCTTCTCCTTGTCTCGTACTCTGAGTGTAGGAGATGATTCTAGAATCCAGGCAAATACCTCAAAGCAATCCAGTTTTTCAGAGTCCTATAGAACTTTCTATAAATAGCTAAACAGAGACAATCATGGTGATTTGGCACCCTCCTTCCCATTAGGAAAAAAAATGGTCTGTTTAGTAAAGATCTCAGATCTAGATGTGTGAACACAAGCCACAGCTCTTGTCTTAAAAGATAAGGGATAGTTTATTCTGGAGTCATTGTCAGTTCACTTTTTATGGCCACTGGTTCTTTTAGAATACATTAACTGGACACTTATCAAATGATGGCCACTATACAATACTCCAAGAAGCCACTGCAGTGAGTAAGGCTTGGCCAGAAGCTTCAAAGCCTGCAGGGAAAAACCAAGTAGGTCCTTGGGTCATTCTAGAATGGAAAGGGAAAAGTAAGGAGTGTGACACTAGACGGGACTTTGAGGCTGGAATTGCACCCCTTTGTAGGGCTGTCTCCCCAGAAGAGAGATGGCTTTACCTCAATATCATAATTTACTGACACACCTATCACTGCTTTAAAATACTGAAATGCAATCTGAGATCGTTGGCCTTAGCTGATGAAGGGCACTTGAATGTATCTGAGGACTGTTTGGTTCCATTTTCACCTTTCCTTTCCCTTTTTCCAACCTTCTTTCTTTAAAAGCAAACAAACAGAAAAAACAACAACAAAATCAATATCTTGCTATGTAACCCAGTCAAGCCTCAAATTTGCTGAGGTCCTCCTGCCTTTGCTTTCTGAGCACTGGGATTTATCCCTGGAAGCCACCAAGCCTATCTAGGAGGAGGGGGAACCAAAATGTATTGAAGCCAAGAGCTGTAACATCTCGGAACAGACACAAAAATGCCAGATAGAGGGTCAAGGAATTCACTCTTCACTTGGGAAAGCAAAGGGCAGAATAGCAAAGGATGCAGGAAACTCTATCATCATATTTGTGCTTTGTACAAATAAGTCTGAGGTTTATGGAATAGACCAGGGGTTAAAAGAGGCCACAGGTACATAGCCAGTTAGGAGGTGGTGACAACAGTACCATAGTCCAGCTGAGAACTTAATAGACCTGTTATGGTGTCAGAGTGACTCTTTGGTCAGAATATAAAATTTCCCTCAATTATACAAGGCAACCTGAAGCTCCTATTGTAATGATCCTGACAGGAATGAAGATGTTGTAAAGAGAGACTTGTGTCTCACAGTCAGACTACTGAATCAACGCACCCTACAAAAGTAGGGATTTTCCCAGAAATCCCATACTGGGAGAAGGAAAAGTTCCCAGTCACAGGGGTACTTTGGAAGAGATTTCCCACAGTTCTAACACTTTGTCAGACTGCCTTACAGGATGAGACTTAAGCAGGACCACATCTCAACCTGTGCTGCTGAGATGTACACATCTCAGTAAAATGTGGCCCTTCACATTTTAATCTCACTTCAGGGCCCCAGAAGATGGACTTGGGTGTTCACTGGAACTCCTTATCCCTCTTTGCACTGTGACTACAGTAAGCAAATCTCCTCTTTCTTCTTTTCAACATCAAGTTGACCCTTTTGGTTGCCTTATGGAGCATAGGTTGCAGGACCCAGCTTAGGCTCAGATTGTAACCACTAAGTTTGATACACTGGCATAAATAAATTTCTGTAATTTTGTGCTGTTTGCCCAGACCTTGCTAGGAAGAGGCCCTGTTTTGAGGAGTCCAATGAGGCAATCTTACACAACCTCAGGACCCAACATCAGAGTCCTCCTCACCCCACCTCCAGGAGTTCCCTAAAATTTATATTTTAGAAAGCACTGTGTTATGAATTTTGACATTCCAGTTACCAACACAACAGTAGGAATGATGCAATTGTTGCTCAAGTTTCTTGGGCTCATGTGTTGCTCAAGACCAGGTAAGCTTACTTCCCAGCTGTATTAGAGACATGTCTTCAAGAGACCAAGAAATGGGTACCAGGAGAGAAACCACAGGCCTCTCACAAGTTTTCTCTATTATGAGTTCTCCAGTGTTTGCCTTTGTAATTGGAAATAGCAGGTGCAGACCTTAGAGTGGAGCTCAGAAAACAGAAGAGCACAGCCAGGCACAATAGGGGTTCAGGATCCCCATGGCCCATAGCCTAGGGCAGCCCCACCTTAGTGTTAGTCTCTTCCTCTTTTCTTCTCTCTCTCTCTCCTTTTTCTCCCTCCTCCTCCTCTTTCTCCCCTTCCTCCTCCTTTTCTTCCTCCTCCTCTTCCTTCTATTCCTCCTCCTCCTCGAATTGCTCCTCTCTTTCTCCCTCTATCTTCTCTTGTTTTTCTTGGAGCACTTTTTCACTTATTGCTTTCTGACTTCCAACACTCTGTAGTAAAACACAGCCTACGCTGTTCGGGTGCTGATGCAGGGGTTTTGCAAAGTAGTTATGAACATATTTAACCGTGAAGAACTATAAGCACAGTACTTACCTCCCGTGTTTCCTCACAATATAAGAAGGGGCAAATCACCAGAGGGAAATACAGTTGTTTGTCACTTAAAAGTTTTAGATAATTTGTTATTGTGCAAACACCAAAGGGTGTGTTTGATTTAGAACAAATTCAAATTAATAGAATTGATGTTATAAAAGATTTACCGATAGATTTTTCTAAGGAACCATTATCACACAATGTAGAATTTAGCTAAAGGGTTGCTGCCTCCAAAATACCCCAAACATAAATAGAATGCCTGCCAGGCCTGTGAGAGCTAAGCAAATTTTACAATGCTGGGATGGAAACATTTGATCCCCAGGACTGAACAGCCCTTAGGCCCATCCCCAAAGAACACACCACTGATAGGCATCTCAGGGGGCATCAAAGAGACACAACAACCATCAGGTCATGGTCTGCCATTTAGTTCCCTGTGCTCTTATCAAGAAAAGCATAATTCTGGCTCTCTGCTCCAGACGCAGAGACTGAGGAACAGCCGGGAGGTAAGAGGCTGCTTGCTTCCACCTGTGGCAAGAGACCTCTGCCTGGGCCACCAGGCCTCCATTGCCCACCGGCTCAGGGAGCAAGTGACCCACCCAATTGTGCGGAAAAGCCAGCGGAAGCAGGGCTCCAGACTCAGGGACTGAGGAACAGCCAGGAAAGAGAACTGGTCTCCAAAGAACACTGACTCCTGGGCCTATAGGAAAGACAAGCTACAGTCAGAGAGAGAAAGACCAGCTAACACCAGAGATAACCAGATGGTGAAAGGCAAGGGCAAGAACACAAGGAACAGAAACCAAGACTACTTGGATTCATCAGAACCCAGCTCTCCCACCACAGCCAGCCCTGGATACCCCAACACACCAGAAAAGGAAGACTCAGACTTAAAATCACTTATCAAGAGGATGATAGACTTTAAGAAGGAAATATATAACTTCCTTAAAGAAATACAAGAGAACACAGGTAAACAACTAGAAACCCTTAAAGAAGACACACAGAAATTCCTTAAAGAATTACAGGAAAACACAATCAATCAAATGAACAAAACCATTCAGGAATTAAAAACAGAAATAGAAACAATAAAGAAATCACAAAGGGAGACAACCCTGGAGTTAGAGAACATAGGAAAGAAATCAAGAGTCATAGATGCAAGCATCACCAACAGAATACAAGAGATGGAAGAGAGAATCTCAGGTGAGGAAGATACCATAGAAAACATGGACACAACAATCAAAGAAAACACAAAATGAAAAAAGCTTCCAACCCATAACATCCAAGATATCCAGGATGCAATGAGAAGACAGAACCTGAAGATAATAGGTATAGAAGAGAGTGAAGATTCCCAACTTAAAGGTCCAGTAAATATCTTCAACAAAATTATAGAAGAAAACTTCCCTAACCTAAAGAAAAAGATGAACATAAATATACAAGAAGCCTACAGAACGCCAAATAGACTGGACCAGAAAAGAAATTCCTCCCGTCGCATTATAGTCAAAACACCAAATACACAAAACAAGGAAAGAATATTAAAAGCAGTAAGGGAAAAAGGGCAAGTAACATATAAAGGCAGACCTATCAGAATTACACCAGACTTCTCACCAGAGACTATGAAAGCTAGAAGATCCTGGGCAGATCTCATACAGACTCTAAGAGAACACAAATGCCAGCCCAGGCTGCTATACCCAGCAAAACTCTCAATAATCATAGATGGTGAAACCAAAATCTTCTATGACAAATCCAAATGGGCACAGTATGTTTCCACAAACCCAGCTCTACAAAGAATAACACACGGAAAATGACAACTCAAGGAGGGAAACTACACTCAAGAAAAAGCAAGAAAGTAATCTTTCAATAAACTCAAAAGAAGATAGCCACATAAACAACATCAAAAATAACAGGAAACAACAATCACTATTCTTTAATATCTCTTAACATCAATGGTCTCAACTCCCCAATAAAAAGACATAAACTGACAGACTGGATCCATAAACAGGACCCAGCATTTTGCTGCATCCAGGAAATGCACCTCCATGTTAAAGACAAACACTATCTCAGAGTAAAGGGCTGGAAAACAATTTTCCAAGCAAATGGCCCCAAGAAACAAGCTGGAGTAGCCATTCTAATATTGGATAAAATTGACTTTCAACCAAAAGTCATCAAAAAAGATAAAGAAGGACACTTCATACTCATCAAAGGAAAAATCTACCAAGAAGAACTCTCAATTCTGAACATCTATGCCCCGAATGCAAGAGCTCCCACATTCATAAAAGATACTCTACTAAAGCTCAAAGCACATATTGCATCTCACACCATAATAGTGGGAGACTTCAACACCCCACTATCAACAATGGACAGATCTTGGAAACATAAACTAAACACAGACACAGTGAAACTAACAAATGCTATGAACCAAATGGATTTAACAGATATCTATAGAACATTTCATCCTACATCAAAAGAATATACCTTCTTCTCAGCACCTCATGGTACCTTCTCCAAAATTGATCATATAATTGGTCACAAAACAAACCTCAACAGATATAAGAAGATTGAAATAATCCCATGCCTCCTATCAGATCACTACAAATTAAGGTTGGTCTTCAATGGCAAAAACAACAACAGAAAGCCCATATACACATGGAAGCTGAACAATGCTCTGCTCAATGATAACATGGTCAAGGAAGAAATAAAGAAGGAAATTAAAGACTTCCTAGAATTTAATGAAAATGAAAGTACAACTTACCCAAACCTATGGGACACAATGAAAGCAGTATTAAGAGGAAAACTCATAGCTCTGAATGCCTCCAAAAAGAAACTGGAGAAAGCATACACTAACAGCCTAACAGCACACCTGAAACTTCTAGAACAAGAAGAAGCTAATACACCCAAGAGGATTAGAAGGCAGGAAATAATCAAATAAAGGGCTGAAATCAACCAAGTGAAAACTAAAAGAACTATACAAAGAATCAACAAACTCAGGAGCTGGTTCTTTGAGAAAATCAACAAGATAGATAAACCCTTAGCCAGACTAACCAGAAGGCACAGAGACAGAATGCAAATTAATAAAATTAGAGATGAAAATGGAGATATAACAACAGACTCTGAGGAAATTAAAAATATTATTAGATCCTACTACAAAAGCCTATATGCAACAAAATTGGAAAATCTGGAGGAAATGGACAAGTTTCTAGACAGATACCAATTACCAAAGTTAAATCAGGATCAGATAAACTATCTAAACAGTCCCATAACCCCTAAAGAAATAGAAGCAGTCATTAAAAATCTCCCAACCAAAAAAAGCCCAGGACCAGATGGGTTCAGTGCAGAATTCTATCAAACCTTCAAAGAAGACCGAATACCAATACTCTTCAAGCTATTCCGTAAAATAGAAATGGAAGGAATTCTATGAGGTCACAGTTACACTGATACCAAAACCCCACAAAGACCCAACAATAAAAGAAAACTTCAAACCAATTTCCCTTATGAATATTGATGCAAAAATACTCAATAAAATTCTTGCAAACTGAATCCAAGAACACATCACAACGATCATTCACCATGATCAAATAGGCTTCATCCCTGGGATGCAGGGATGGTTCAATACCCAGAAATCCATCAATGTAATCCACTGCATAAACAAACTCAAAGAAAAAAATCACATGGTCATTTCATTAGATGCTGAAAAAGCATTTGACAAAGTTCAACATCCCTTCATGATAAAAGTCTTGGAAAGATCAGGAATTCAAGGAGCATACCTAAACATAGTAAAAGCAATATACAGCAAACCGGTAGCCAACATCAAATTAAATGGAGAGAAACTCAAAGCAATCCCACTAAAATCAGGGACTAGACAAGGCTTCCCTCCCTCTCCCTATCTATTCAATATAGTACTTGAAGTTCTAGCTAAAGCAATCAGACAACAAAAGGAGGTCAAAGGGATACAAATTGGAAAGGAAGAAATCAAAATATCACTATTTGCAGATGATATGATGGTATACTTAAGTGACCCGAAAAACTCCACCAGAGATCTGCTACAGCTGATAAACAACTTCAGCAAAGTGGCTGGATACAAAATTAACTCAAGCAAATCAGTAGCCTTCATATACTTGAAGGAAAAACAGGCTGAGAAAGAAATTAGGGAACAACACCCTTCATAATTGTCACAAACAATATAAAATATCTTGGTGTGACTCTAACCAAACAACTGAAAGATCTGTATGACAAGGACTTCAAGTCTCTGAAGAAAGAAATTGAAGAAGACCTCAGAAGATGGAAAGATCTCCCATGCTCATGGATTGGCAGGATTAATATAGTTAAAATGGCCATCCTGCCAAAAGCAATCTACAGATTCAATGCAATCCCCATCAAAATCCCAAATCAATTCTTCATAGACTTAGAAAGAGCAATTCTCAAATTCATACGGAATAACAAAAAACCCAGGATAGCAAAAACTATTCTCAACAATAAAAGGACTTCTGGGGGAATCAGCCTCCCTGACTTCAAGCTGTACTACAGAGCAGTAGTGATAAAAATTGAATGGTATTGGTACAGTGACAGGCAAGTAGATCAATGGAATAGAATCAAAGACCCAGAATTGAACCCACACACTTATGGTCACTTGATCTTTGACAAAGGAGCTAAAACCATCCAGTGGAAAAAAAACAGCATCTTCAACAAATGGTGCTGGTTCAACTGGCAGTCTACATGTAGAAGAATGCAAATTGATCCATTCCTATCTCCCTGTACAAAGCTCAAGTCCAAGTGGATCAAGGACCTCCACATAAAACCAGATACACTGAATCTAATAGAAGAGAAAGTGGGGAAAAGTCTCAAACACATGGGCACAGGGGAAAAGTTCTTGAACAGAACACCAATGGCTTATGCGCTACAATCAAGAATCGACAAGTGGAACCTCATGAAATTACAAAGCTTCTGTAAGGCAAAGGCCACTGTAAATAGGACAAAACGGCAACCAACAGACTGGGAAAAGATCTTTACCAATCCTACATCTGATAGAGGGCTACAAAGAACTCAAGAAGCTAGACTCCAGAGATCCAAATAACCCTATCAAAAAATGGGGAACAGAGCTAAACAGAGAATTCTCAACTGAGGAAACTCAAATGGCCGAGAAGCACCTAAAGAAATGTTCAACATCCTTAGTCATCAGGGAAATGCAAATCAAAACAACCCTGAGATTTCACCTCACATCAGTCAGAATGGCTAAGATCAAAAACTCAGGTGACAGCAGATGTTGGCGAGGATGTGGAGAAAGAGGAACACTTCTCCATTGCTGGTGGGAATGCAAGTTGATACAACCTCTCTGGAAATCAGTTTGGCGGACCCTCAGAAAAATGAACATAATACTACCTGAGGACCCAGCTATTCCACTCCTGGGCATATATCCAGAAGATGCTCCAACATGTAATAAAGATACATGTTCCACTATGTTCATAGCAGCCATATTTATAATAGCCAGAAGCTGGAATCAACCCAGATGTCCCTCCACAGAGGAGTGGATACAAAAAATGAGGTACATTTACACAATGGAATACTACTCAGAAATTAAAAACAAGGACTTCATGAAATTTGCAAACAAATGGATGGATCTTGAAAATATCATCCTGAGCGAGGTAATGCAGTCACAAAAGAATAAACATGGTATGTACTCACTGTTAAGTGGTTATTAGCCCAAGAGTTCGAAATACCCAAGAGTCACTTCACAGCAACAGTAGGGCATAGTGGGAGGTCCCAGATGGAGGACTTGGAGATGGGACTGAAAGAGCTGAGGGAGTTTGCATCCCCAGAAATGCAGCAACAGTGGCAACTGACCTGACCCCCTGATACTCCTGGAACCTGATCCACCACCCAAAGAATACACATGGAGTGACCCATGGTGCTGGCCACATATGCAGCAGAGGAGGTTCTTGGTAGACATCAGAGGGGGGAGAGGCCCTTGGGCCTGAGGGTAATTGATCCCCCAGTATAGGAGAATGCCAAGGAGGGAAGACAAGAGTGGGTGGGTGGGGGAATACCCCAATAGAGGCAGGGGAGGGGGGAGGGAATAGAGAGGTTCCAAAGGGGAGATCTAGAAAGGGGAAAACATTTGAAATATAAATAAAGTAGAAAAATAAATAAATAAAAAAAGAAAAGAAAAGCATAATTCTGACAGGCAGGCAAGATGATCCTGGCTAACAACTATTGGAAAAGAACAACACTGGTGTGCTTAAGAAATAATCTGGCAACAGCTTTGCTATGTAAATTTCTCATCTGCCCAAGTGGCCAGACTTGCAGTCTCCTGTATCTGTTTAAATTGTAACCTGGCTCTGGGACCTAATGGAGACTTAAGGATGATGATGCATGCAAAAGGCATAACCATAAGGTATGTATAAGTTAGTAAAACCTTCTCTCTCTCTTTTTTGGTTTTCAAGACAGGGTTTCTCTGTGTAGCCCTGGATGTCCTGGAACTCATTCTGTAGACCAGGCTGGTCTCGAACTCAGAAATCAGCCTGCCTCTGCCTCCCAAGTGCTGGGATTAAAGGAGTGAGCCACCACTGCCCGGCTAGTAAAATCTTCTATTCAGTGTTGGCTCTTCCTTGGGCATTAGCCACAGTTGACTGTGACTTAGTTGTTTATTTGTTTTTAAAGTAAATAGCTTTTTCTTTATTAAGATCTAAGTGTAAGAATGATTTCTCACCAGTAAGGCAGATTACATGCTTACAAAGAGTTAGGTGATACAGGGCAGTCCCCCGCTGTGGCATCATTTTACAGTTGAGAAACTTTCCAAACATGAAATGTATGCTGCTATTGCTGGTAAAACACTATTACATTTTAGTAAAGAGTTTTTTATCTTTTCCTAATTTTTTTAGTACTTTACATGTCTGAGTGTTTTTCCTGCATGTATGTCTGTGCACCACACGTGTGCCTGGTGCTGTTGAACACCAGAAGAGGACATCTAGGACTGGAGCTACAGATAGTTGTGAGCCGCCATGTGGGTGCTAGGAGCCAAACCTGTGTCCTCTGGAAGAACAGCCAGAGCTCTTAACCACTGAGTCATCTCCCCAGCCTCTCAGTAAACCATTTTTATAGGTAGAAGGAGTACACTTTAAAATAATGAGCAACAATAAATACATAAGCCAGTAACACGGTCATTTGTTAAAATTATCAAGAATTATGTACAGTATGTAGTTGAGCATGTTATCTTTTATACGACTGGCAATATGGTAATTCTGTTTATACCAGCATCACCAGAAACATACTTGTGTGACTGGAAGGAGCCCAGTCATCAGCAATCTTTTGCAGGACCTTTTGAGATATGAGTGACTTGCCGATCATCTCCCACACTCGACAGTACTAACCATCTTTCCTGTATTAAGTATCAACTGTTACTTCCTTCTGACAGAGAACTGTGACTTCATTAAAAGAAACTAACATTCATTGGTTACTCACCCATTCTACAGAGTCACTGAATAACCACTGGTGCAAGATGCTGCTATTGACAGTGACATCAACAAAGCACATAAGGTCCCTGCTCTCTTAGAGCTAGCATCTCAGACAGAGTAAAATATCACATGGTGAGAAATATGTAGCCTAGGCCATCTCAGAGGGTTACAAGTCCTGCTGAGAAAATAAAGGAGGGAAACATGTTCAAATGACCTCTAGGTAAGGCTCTGCTAAGGAGAGAATAATTATCATGAGACTTCAGTAAAAACTGACCATCTCCATGAGAATGTACTGGGTTGGAAAATGCTTGAAGGGGTTTTCTCAGACAGATGACATGGTAATTTTTGTGTAGTAATCATAGGGATGCTTCAGGGAAAGCAAATTTGGGAATTCCAGTGTAGAGGTGTGGAGTGCACCTGTAGAGTGTGGTGTGGTTAGGAAGCTGTTACAGAGATTCACTGAGCCTAATTGTGTGTCGAACACTGCTAGACCCATATGATCTAGAAGCCCTCCAACTAACGGAGGGCTGGAGGATGGCAGACAGCCAAAAAGGGATTCTCAACACTAGGTAGTGGGCAAAACATAAGGATGACTGGGTGGAAAACACAAGATGGCCTGGAAACACAGAAGAGGAACACAGCTTCTGTCTTCTTGACTGGGGTGGGGCAAGGTAAAGAAAGGTTTCCTCAGATTGAGTTCTGGAAGGATAGGATCATCATTTCTGTATTCCTAGTGCCATGCTAGACAGTGTGAGGAATCAGAGCCTTCTAATTTCAGTAGTCCAGCTTGCTTGCTTTCAACTGTGAAGGCTTCTTGTGTTGGCCAAGTCAAAATGATGTGAGCCCCAAGCATTCTCATATCAGGGGGCCAATGGCACCTGTTCCACTGAATTTAGATCATTTTGCTGACTCCCAGGGCTCTGTTAGGTCTGCTTGTCAGCTCTGACAGGTCAGCTTGACTTATAGTGTCCAAAAAGCCTGCCTGAAACATCCCCCTGGAGGACAATAGATTAAATACTTAGCACCGAGAACAGTATGAATGGCATTGCAATAGCTGATCAACTCCAGTCCAGAAGTGCTAGGTCCAAAGATGGACTGTGACTTGACTTTTAGCACCCTCTGGTTGCAAAGAGACCACCTCCAGTCACAAGCCTATGAAACATCTAACCACTAACCAAAGTAAGGGCACTTACTCCTCAACACACAAATGTGAATTCTGGAAAGAAGCAAGTATTATTGAAAGACACTAGGCAAAGAGCTTTTCATAAGGCTTTAGGTGACAAAATCTCTTTAATTCATTCTGAAACGATTTAAAGAGAGTGCTCAAGAACAACTTCCAATCTGGGGCTCTGATTCAACAATGGCTGCACAGGTTTTACTCACCTGTGTCTCACCCTTGTGCCAGTCAGAAGCCTCATACATTGCCCCTCACCTACACCCAACTTCTTGAAAGGTACCAGACATAGGCCTTGATCTGGCTTCCGTGTTCAGCTCCACCCTTGCTTCCTATCAAAGACCAAGACAGCAAGTCTCACTGCTGGGATGTGAAGAACAAGGTGAGGCACTTGCTAAATGTGTATTACAATAAAAAAAAATTATGACATTGAAAACATTCAGAGTGAACTTGTAATCCTGGAAGGGCAGAGGATTCAGCTGAAAACTAAAGAAATCTGAGTGAAAGGAATTCTTACAATAATGAATCAGTGGTGATTGGTCAACTTTAACGAAGATAATAGATGTTAAATCACACAAGAAACCAAGCATAGGTGTACGGGAACGGTCGATGATGCCTTCTCAATTTTTTTATAAATCTACAAAAGTCCTCATTTGTTAAGAAGTAAAGTGGTCTAGAGCAATTACAACACACCAGACATCACCTTGCAAAAATGCCTCGAAGCAGCCTTGGGGGATGGGAGGGGAGGGTCAGATGACTATTCTGCAATGAGGAATAGGGTTAGGGAAGTGAAGTAACTTTTCTAAGTGTCAAACTCACCTGCCTCCAAAACCTTTGCTGTTACAAAACTCCCTAAAATCAGGAAACGTTTTTATTTCAGAAAATAATACCTTCTCAACTTTTTTTAAAAAAAATTCTTTCTGTAAGACACATTCTGTCAAATCCAACCTCTGGTTCCCACCTAATCTTTTCCCTAATACAGTTAATTCCCAATTTTACTTTTAAAAACCCTGTGCTCCTAGACAGGCTTGAGTCATTGCTGTCTTGTCCAGTGGAGATATATAACAAATTCTCAGTCTCTGGTTTATAGCTCAGATAGGTTTTATTTTAGATGTGTAAGTTGTTGGCTGCTGAATTCAGTCATATTTCTTCTGGCTGCCTATTCTAAATCCTTAGAATATGTTCCTGTAAGTTACACTTTGTGAATTAAATGGCAGGCATGATTTTTGCATTTTGTACTTACCTAATTTGATTTTTTAAAAACATCCTTCTAAGCTGTCCGTTTGCAGGTCAGAAAATGAGGGAATGTAATTGTGTGACACTCTGAAATATTTTTAAACTGCAAATGAAATTGACTAAACAAAAAAATTCTATACTCAGGGTCACTGTGGTGAAGCAGAGCATGGTGCTAAAGTCAGCCAAAGAGCTGCATGACTCCATTCTGGGGACAGGGGTACTCAACAAAGTATATGCCTTGTCAATGAGAAGTCATGGGAAAGTAGCTGAGACTAGCTTGGAGCTAACATTTGTTAGGCCTCTCTGAAGCTCTGGCTACTTTGCCACTTACAGGAGACCAGTAAAGCAGGACACTCACACGGGTTAAAGCAAAGTTTGAACAGACAACAGAAAACTAAAATGTGTGGCAAGCCAGTCCCTCAGAACCACCCAAAGCAGATGGAGTTTCATCTATATGTGTCCCATGATGCACAGAAACTGTGAGTCTCCAAAAGAACTCCTTAGGTTTTATACACCAAGTTCAATGGGATCACTAGGTCAGCCAAAGTCATGTGGGACCAATCCCTCAACTCATAAAAAGCAAGCTAATTCCATGTGCTTTCAGATTTCCCTTGATCTGAGGACCAAGATTTGTCTCTCAGATCCACAGTACACCTGGACTGACAGAGCTCTCAGTGTATCATTGTGGAGCCAAAGCCAGAACACAGTTCACTAGACCAGAAAGATCCTACTACAGACAAGACAATTATTGGGCCTGGAGCAATGACCCCTTCCAAAACCCCAACTACCCAGGTAGGAAACTACTACAAAAAGCCAAAGGGGGCCCTTTGGAGGCCCTTTAGGAAGTCCCATTGCTTGCAATTAATAGGGGTCCTCTTTCTGGGTTTCTCCTACTGTTTCTCTACATTACATGAAAAGTTTACCCATGTACAGCAGGAGGAGGTGTTACAGTTACAAAATATGACACTATTCTGCTCCGAGAATCAGAGTTTTCAGATATCTATCGCCACTGGGTTCAGTGAGTCTTGGTGGTCCTAAATAGACAGGTGGTAGTATAGATATCCCCAGTAGAGTCAATGACAGTTTGGATACTGCTTTCCCAGGGCATGTGTGACTATTCCAGATATGAAGACACATACAGCAGAATAGAGTCATCTGTTGGATTGTGTTCCTGGAAGGATGTTTCAAGCAACCATGTGATGTCAAACTCTCTGCCTGACAAATCGTTTCACACAAATGCCTCCTGATGCAAAATCCCAAGCAACACGTTCTACCTGAGTGTGACAAGCACCCTACAAAGGAATTTATAAGCCAACCCAGCATTTGTAACTTCAGCCAGGGAATGCTCATTTATAAGAGTCTCTAGTCCAAAGCCGTGAATTGGGTAGTGGGTTAAAGCTACACAGTATACTTACCTTACACACCACTGGCAGTGTGTAAAACCTGTCTGACTTTATGTTTATGTGTCAGATAAACTGTACAGAGCTGTCCTTCTTCAATCAGGCTGTAGGTTGGTGTTGGGATTCCCATCAAAACTAATGGTAGGCTACATGTATGCTGTTGAAGTCTGGGGTGTGGTGCTCCAAATGGAGAAAGCTGAGCCAACAATGTTTCTGAGGACAGGAAAGACTAGACAGAAGGTTTGTACATCCTAAAAGAGAATGGGGAAATCCCCAAGAACTTAGGGAATTCAAAATGCCAATTTCCTTGTTCCATGTGCGGGAAATTATCCTTGTCTGGAGGATTTCTCACACCAGGAAAGAGTCACCAGGACTTCAGGCCTGAAGCATCTTGGGTGGAGTTCTGGGCAGAAAAAAGAGCCTCAGAAATAAGTTCATTGGCATCTGCTTGGCACCCTAGGCAGCAGAGGCATTGAAGGGAGAAGATAGAAAAAGACTAGAGAAGCAAGCATGGAGAGCAGGGAAGTTTGGCCCTGTCCACTCACTAAAATCTAGTGACTAGAGGAAAATAAGCTAGCAGAGAGCACTACAAACATTCAGCAGCCTCTTCCACCTATGATGAGCATGGGTCTGGTCCTTAGTCTGCACTTGCTAGACTAGTTAACAGGTTTTCAAGTTTCTTCATATCTCTGGATCTCTTCATAAGCAAAATGAAAATCAGGATTCCTTCTCTCATAGGGTTGTGATGAGAAATACATGAAATACATTACCATCATATCTCAAGCAAAAGTGAAAAATGACCAATAAAGCATAGTAGGCCTGTGTCAAAATTGTTGTTTAATTCTTAAGTAAGAGAATCATCAAATGTGTTTCTCCTAAGAGAGTGGCTGGAAGACTATTCAAAATAAGTAAGGACAAAAAACAAATATCTAAGGTTCTTAAGTGACTCACCAAGCTTTAAACAAGGTGATGACCATCACAGTCTGGGGTTCCTCATCTTGACCAAGCTGTAAAATACTCTGCCTTGTCCACCAGATAGAAAGCAAGTCCTTATTTATCTGATGAAACTTTGTAATCAGACACATTTTGCATTCTCAAGTAACAAACGATAACAAGGAACAAGACCTACTTTCTTCTAAATAGGTGACAATAGGAAATAAGTAGCCACCGTTTGTCTTTTCTCAGGTTTGAAATTACTTTCTCTTTCACACTGTCACACAGTTGGATCCCAATAAGTCCCAGATTGCCTGGCTTTCTTTAACCATTTGAATTTGGAGGCCAGCAGGTAGGATGAGGTCTAGACCAATAGGGTTCCTCCCCCAAGAAGAATATGTACAGAATCCCCCACTAGACTCAACGATTGAGCTCAGCTGCTGGAGACCAATGGTCAAGTTCCAGACCCTCTCTATGCCCTTTTGGACTATTGTTACGATCAGGAAGAGCTTGACTGAACTCAGCCTTGCGTGGAGGACCTAGATAGAGAGGAACTGCAGGCCCCGGAAATCTCAGTGGCTGGCCGGATCTGCCTCAATGGTGAGCCAAGGTTCCCCTGTGGTTCAAGTGTTGCATGAGGTCTCCTGCTAAGCCACTTACTCTCAACTTCCCACTGCATCGGTTTCCTTCTGCCTCTGAGGAAACAGGAAACCAAATCACCAGACCCCGGGCCACAGTTCCTATTTGACTCTGCCCATTGGTTCCTATGATGGACACAATGTTGTCTGTAGTGATAATCCCAGCCCACTCCTCCACGGAGCATCAAGGACCTGTCTTCTTCACCTCATTTTTCCTTGTCCAAGCATGAGCTTTGAATCAGTTGTTGGTAGCTTGGTAATCTAACTCCTCCCAACTGGGGCCCCATTCACAGGGCAATATGGTCTGCCCTCCTTATAGTTCATCTGGGTGAGTTCAGAGAAAGCATAATTCACTAGAATTTCAACTAAAGGCAAGAATTACTAAGAATACATATCCCCCAAAGATCTGGTGACAGCAAGTTCAACAGAGAATTTCAGGAGGAATCCAAACCATTGAGACATGTCCTCCCAGCCCACCACACAGAGAGAGAGAGAGAGATCACTACTACCACCACCACCACTCAAGTAGCTAGCTGAGAGGCATAAACAGGCTGCTCTCTTCTGTGTATTTGGAGCTGTTTTCCACATACCACACTCTCTCAGTATTGAGTGAGGCTAGAATGTGGCTTGGTGAACCCAGAAGCTCTCTGGTCTTTTCCCTAGGTCACTTTGATACTAACTGCTCCCTTTTGAATTATGAGTCAGAAAAAGATTAACAGACAGAAGTCTATCTCCAAGCTGAATTATCCTTGTCTCTGTATTGCACAATGTGTTCCATGCTCCTGCCTTAGGAGGAGGATGAAAGGAGATATCCCTCCATAAAACTGAAGAAAACTGAACTGAATCACTTCCCTGTTGGGTTTAGGGAGAGAGTAAAGAGAAGGTTGGAGAGAAAGGTATGGAAAGTAACTGACTCCTCCTTTAGGCAAGGTGTCTATTAGTGCCAATATCATAGAGGAGATCTGAAGAAAAATCTTAGCTCCTTACCCCCACCCAACAAAACAAGGTGTGTTCTTCTAAAGTCCTAAGGTAGAAAGTGGAAATGTACTATACCACAGGAAACAGGTCAGGTCCCTTTGTGTGACCAAAATACACTGAAGAAGCCTATTCAGCCTATGATTTGGGCCAGCAGGAAGTGTCAGAGCACATTTGAATCAGTTACAGGGTAAATGGGAGAGTGGAGTATTTCACTGAGCCTGGTTAATATGTGGCACACGGGATATATAGGACTGATTAATGCACAACAGTGAGACATGACAGGCACACTGCCTCTGACCTTCGACATTAGGGAGGCTGGTTGTGTTCTTGTCAGCCCCCTCTGTTCAGGGCCTTAAGGCCTATTTCTCTACTTCTATGACATTCATTCCCACTTCCTATTCTGTGACTATACTCCCAAACCTATTTAGTCCCAATCTTTTAGCAGACTGGCTGCCCACTATTTGTACAAATATGTTGCTGATAATCAACTGGTTATTGACTGAAACATTGCTAAATAAGAAAGTGCCACTGTTTCCTCTACATTTGCATTTAGAGTCTACTACAGACATTAAATCTAATGAGACATTAAATCAAGAATGAGCCATCCTACTGGCAGCCAGTTAAGTATCTGACAACATTTGACTGGCCTTTAGGGAACTGCATATCCTGTGAATGCCTGTGTCATCGGTCTCTCCTCTCCTTCTCTTGAGCATGAAACACACCCATATTCTCCAAAGAATACTCACCCTGGCCATCTCAGAGTCAGCTCCTTTCTTTAGCTCAGCTCAGGGATCCAAGGCACAATAGCTAACCAAGCAAGGGAACAACTGTCCAAGCAGGTGATCTGCTGCGATCATACAGTGGCTAGGAAGGTACTTCAGGAAAGACAGACTTCAAGATGCCGTTCACCTCCCAGATCAGGACACCTTAAGCTTCCAGAGCAAGATCATGAAGGGCTGTGGGCAGCAGGTAAAAACTGATCCTCCCTTGGGAACACAGGTTCTTCCCAAAGGCTCTGCCCACCTATACAACCCACAGCAGTAATCCACTTTGCTCACAGAAAGCCAACAGCTAGGGTTACTGTTCTCAAACGTTTGAAGTCTTTGACACTTTGTTTAACATTATTGTTACCATGAGAGTGTGTGGCAGTGTGTGCCACTGTGTGCATGTGGAAGACAACTCAAGGAATCTGTTCTCTCCTTCCATCTTACATGGGTTCTAAGGATCCAACTTAAATTCTCAGGTCTGACGCAGGTCCATCTTTGACACTTTTGAGAATGTGGTGACTGCTGTGAAGAAACATCACACACACATGTATTCCAAATGCAGCATTTCTCTTCAGTTCAATCTCTGGGATACCAAGTCAACAACCCTGGTTTAATGATTCTAGTAACAGTCTCTATCTTCAGCATCACTAACATACAAGTGAGGACAATGCAAAGTTTCCCACACCACAGATAAAAAATCCAGATAAATGGATCATCTGGTAAAGTGCTTGCTGTACAAGTCTGACCACTTGAGTCCAATCCCTGGAAGTCATGTAAAGATAGAAGGTGGAAAAGAGAGATCTGACTCCACAAATGTGACCTGTGATCTGCATGTATGTTATCACACACACACTCACCACATACACACCACGACAACGACAAAGATAAATATTTTTAGTCTTTCCCATCCTCCAGGCTTGAGCTTGGTCATACACCCTGTGTGCCAGCCCAGTCTGGTCAGCTTATCTGACATTAACCTGCCTGTACCATCTCCAGGCCTTAAGTAGGGTACTCATTCTGTGGGCAGGTACAGTCTGGTAACTTTCTCAAACCCTAGGTTTCCTGCACCTTCGCCAATCTCAACACCTATTCCAGGTCACACACTCTGCACATCATCCTAGTCTGGTCAGTCTCATCTGCATCATCGCAAACTCTAGGCCTTGATTTAGCTGCATATTGCCCTGGCCTGGAAAAAACAATCAATCAAGTAAAGAGGAAGTCTATGAAATGGAAGGAACTTTTGCCAGCTATATATCTGACAGTGGATTAATATCCAAAATAAACAAAGAATTAGGAAAACAAATGACCCAGGCTATGGATCTAAACAAATTATTTTCAAAAGAAAAAATTAAAATGGCTAAGAAATATCTCAAAAAAATGTTTGACATCCTTAACAATTAGGGAAAATGCAAATTAAAACAACTTTGAGATTTCCTCTTACTCTAGCCAGAGTGGCAAAGATAAATGAAACAGCTTACAACAGGAGCTGGTGAGGATATGGAAAAGGGGGAATGCTCATTCACTGTTGGTGAGAGTACAAACTGGTGCATCATTACAGAAAACAGATAGTTTTCACAAAGCTCAAAGTAGATCCACCAGGTGACCCACCTGTACCACTGTGGATGGGGAAGGGGCTCCCTGAAGGCTTTCTGGATGACAGGAAAATGATACATGGAGAGACAAGAATGAAACTCAATTCAGTCCAACTTAGGTAACTGGTGATGGGCTGAAACTTCTAGAGTCTGATTACAGCTCATTTATTTTTAACATATTTAGGCACAGCCTAAAAAAGATCTTCTGATAACAACTCAGTCCTGTGAGTACAACAAAGCTTAAGACATGTCTGCATTGAAGCTCTTTGAAAAGTCCACATGACTTCTTATGTAAAGATGGATTCTGCTGACTTAGAAAAATAGGTCCAGGGAGACTGGCTGAGGTAAACACAATGCCTGTGGGAGTCAGGGTTTGCTGTAGTAAAGTACAAATGACATCTCTCAAAACAATGAATTTTATGGCCTGTAATAAATAATGTTCAAGATTTTCCAGGTGGGGAAGGTGAAAGTCTGGGATAAGCAAAACATGAATTCTGGGAGATATTTGGCAAAGCCTGATTCATCAGAGAACAAAGGATCACCAGATTGTAAACTATATCTATTCCCAGAATTTCAGGAGGAAACCAGGTTAAAACATCCCCTCCCTTTGAACAATGCCTGTGTATTTAACCTTCCTGGCTTCTCCAGTGCTTCTCTATATGCACAAGAACATTTTACCATCTCTGTATTACTCCTTACCTTGTGTCCAAAGGACTCCACACCCTACCCAACATCTACTTGCTCAGCCATGTTCATTGCTACTCTAATTACAATAGCTAGAAAATGGACTAGCCTAAACACCCTTTAACTGATGACTTCATGATGAAGATGTGCTATGTACACACTGTGGAAAACTATTCAGCTGTAAAGAAAGACTAAGTCTGCAGGTAAATGCAAGTAACTAGAAACTATTATATTGAGTGAAGAGACCCACACCCAGAGAGACAAATGCCACATGCTCTCTCATTTACGGTAGCTAGCTTGGATTTTTCAGTGTGAGTGTACAACCTGAAGTAACCTAAAAGCCAGGAAATATAATGTAGTAATGAAGTTGTTTCACCGGAGGTGATAATGACCTCCACAAAAGACAAAGATAACAAAAACTCCTCTTATGCGGGCTTATTTTGTGTCAACTTCACACAAACCAGAGTTGGGGGGGGGGAAGGAACCATAGTTATCAAATACCCCTACCAAATTGCCCTATGGGCAATCTTGTGGGCCATTTTCTTAATTGGTAATTGATGTGGGAGGGCACAGCTCACTAGGTGCTACCCCTGGGCTGGTGATCTGGGTGGTATAGGAAAGCAGGCCCTGGGGAGTGAACTAGTAAGCAATGTTCTTCCATGACCTCTGCTCTCATCCTTGCCTCCTGGTTCCTGCCTTGAGTTCCTGCCCTGACTTTCCTGGTTGATGGACTACAAGCTGTAATATGAAATGAACTTTTTGCTCCTTAAATTTCTTTTGGCCATGATGTTTTATCACCACAATAGAAACCTAAATAAAACAGAAATTGGTATCAGGTCATGGGGTATTGCTGTGACAGACCTGGCCATGTTTTGGAGAGGATTGAAGAAGGACCTTGGAATTTGGAACTAGAAAAGCTATTGGGTGTTCAGAGCTTAACGGGCTATTGTGGGAACTTAGAAGACAATGCAGATAGTGAAGCAGAGGATAGAGGCATGGCTTGTGGAGTTTCAGTGAAAAGTGTTAAGAGTCCATTAAAAACTCCATTGGGACCATTCAATATTTTGAATTTAGAATATTTAAAATGAAACCTTTGCTTTACTGGGACAGTTGATGTTGGTCAGCTGGGGCTGAGAAGTTAGCTATGATTAAGAAAAGATCAGCATTACTGATATGAAATCTTCTGGGCAGAGTTTTCTCAGGCTCAACACTCAAACTGTCGTCCAGAGGGGGCCAAGATTGTAACTTATGCTGGCAGCTAAACTTGGTAATATGTAAGAATGTCCCAGTTGGTACTTGTTTTGAAGACATGGAGTGGTCACGGGTAACAGCTAAGATTTGGCACTGTGAGAAGCCATTGGTGAATGTGCAGCAGCTGTTGAAGTAGAAGCCCCGGGGTTAAAGGGATCAGAGAAAGAAATTGAGACTTGGCACCATGTGACAGGGTCATAGTCCCATTAAGAGAACTAACAAAAGTTATTGATGAAGGTACAGCCTCGTTGTAATAGATAGCCCAACATTTTGGATAGGGCAGCACTATGGGACAACCATCAAGTTCAGCCAACCTGAGTCTAGGAGAGAAGCTGCGCATGCTGCAGAGGGTGAGCCAGAGAAGTAACTCGGGCCTATGGAGCCCAGTGGGTGAGTGGATCCCAGATTAAGCAGTGAATTTTTTACGCTGTTGGATTTGGGCTTTGCTCTTATAAAACAATTACAGCAACAGCAGTCAAAAACTTTGAAGTTTTAGAGAGACTCTGGATATTTTTGAGAGACTTTGGATATAGAAAAGGATTTCAGATGATTTATAGAGACTAAACTTATAAACTCTGTAGGGCTTTTTATTTTACTCATGTTTGCTATTGTAATTTTGATATTAATATGAGATCTTGGGGATGAACAAGAAAGAAATGGTTGCAATTTAACAGTTATATGTTTGTGTGTTGAATTGACAAGGGGTCAATTGTACTGGCTAGTTTTATGTCAACTTAACACAAAATTAGAGTTATTCAAGAAGAAGAAACCACAATTGAGAAAATTCTACCATCAATTAGTCTGAGGGCAAGCTAGTGGGCCACTTTTCTGATTGATGATTGATTTGGAAGGGCAGAATTCAATGCAAGCAGTGCCACCCCTCAGCTGGTGGTCCTGGATGGTACAAAGAAGACTGAGCAAGACACAAGAAACAAGACAGTAAGCAGCACTCCTCTGGGGTCCTCTTTTGCCTCTGTATCTGCTTCTGTCACTAGATTCCTACCCTGAATTCTCTCAGTGATGGACTCTTACCTTCAAGTATAAGCAAAATAAGCCCTTTCCTCTCCAAGTTGCTTTTGTTCATGGTATCTTATTACAGCAGTAGAAACCTTAACTAAGCTTCTTCCTTTAGAGTTATTGGATCATGGAAGTCCAAGCAAATTCCAAAACAACATACAGTGTTGATGTTGCCCTTGGCTGTCTCCCAGAATGTGAAGGTAAATCAGACATAAGATTTGAAAGAATCAATCTGAATCTGACCTATAAGCCTCCTCTCTGAGGATCAGCTTTCATGGTACGGGAAGGCACTATGATAGCTGACAAAGGAGGAAGCAACCAATCATCCTAACCATACGTGAGGCCTGTGAGCCACAGAAATGACCAGACCAGTATGGTGAGATATCCCCAAAGGTACAATAGTGGCACCTTTTATCTTTTCAGTAACTAACAACCATCTATTAGCCCATTCAACTGGAGGGAATCTATCATGTATTGTAATCCTAGCCATCTACTTGTGGATGATAAGATCATAGACCCTAGAGGAGAACCTACAACTGCCATTCTCCTGAAGCCAAGATTATTTCTAAATATATTCTAGATTCTTATCCTTCTACCTACAGATAAGTGTGGCTTTTATCTCCATTCATTAAAGAAGTTTGTGTTTGCAGCAGACAACATTATAGAAGTCACAACTAGTCAAATGCATACAGAGAATAAATGGTGTTGGGGTAGCCAGCACCAAATGATACATCTGTAACACAACCCCTACACATAAGGCTCATGGAATGTCACAGAGAAAGGTTCAGAAATACTGTTAAGAGCCAAAAGACTAAAATGTCTACTGTGAAATTGTGTCTTCTATATATGACAGGGAAGCTGCCCCCATGAAATATCAACAATATGGCTGCCTAAACAAGACCTGAACAATTCTGACAATTGACATGACAACATAAGTGGGAGAATAGGGTCTCACCCATAGATGAAGATCTATAGGCAATTAATAACTGCTGAGAGGGAGAATCAACCTTCATCAAGGATGAGCCCCCTAAGTAGTTATCTAATACCAAGTGGTCAGCCTTAAAAACATATACATGAGCCATCCTAATTGAATTCATCAGGTTGTATTTTATATGTTTATTCTTATGTCTATATGTAACAATTATAATTAAAGAAAAAGAGACCATGGATTTGAGAGGCAGTTGAGAAGGAATGACGTGGAGGAAGCTGAGAGGAAGAGAAGGAAGACGGGATTGATATAAATACAGGACACATATAAAATTTAATTTTTTTATTTAAAAAATAATAATAAATTTTAAATTAAAAAAAGAAATTCAGTTCCATGGCTAAGCTCTGGTGAAAGGTCTCTGAGTTTCTCATTTTACCAGTCCCTAGGAAAATCCACAGATGTAATGATGGGAAAGGTATACAGTTCACAGATGATCATAGCTGTCCTTTGAGCTTTATGGGTGCATTGACCTATCTACTCATTCCTATATCGTTTAACTGAGTTGGAAGTTTGGTGTGAAAATGGAAAGATCACTAAGATATGGAAGATATGGGACCAGATGTCCCTAGGGCCAGATGTACTCCTCTAATGCTTAAGGTCGGACTAAAAACCATCCATCTGCCCCAAGACAAAAAATCAAACTTCTCTCTCTCCCTCCTTCACTTTTTCCTCTTTCCTCATATACACACCCTTCATACCTATCTTACTAATTTCCAAAAGGTCACATCTAAGACATTTAACTAGAAACTAAGTTATGTACGCAGCATCAGTTTGCCTAGAATCCTCCTGCTTCCAAATCTCCCATTTGGGATAAACCAGTAAAACTACCAAGTCTAAGTTACAGACTTTAGAAAATCCTTAAATCCTAGAACCACTGACTCAAAGTTCAGAGGCCAGAAGAGACTGAGAACACTCTTGGGGTTGGCTACCAGAGGAGCAGTCATGAAAAAGGACTGAACCATGGAGAGCAGTAAGGGCCAAAACAAGATAGGTTTCTTCTTTCCACTTTTCCATCCCTTCCTTCACCCCCAAGGCAAGAGACTCAAACAGACCTGAGATATGACAACTTTATTCTGTAGACATGTCCAGAGAGGGGCTCAGCCCCAGGCCAGAAGCTCTGCTACTCCTTGTGGCTTTCTTCGTGAGCTGCCACACCGACTCTTATCACCATCACAAGGTATTCCTCGAAGTTAATTGCATTGTCACTGTTCACATCCAACTCTTTGAACAAGTTTTCAGTATTTTTATTCTGTCAAGAAGAATGGGGGTGGGGGGAGTTCAAACTGTAAATATATCAGAGAAAAGTAAGCAAGGGCTATCTGTGCATGAGTATTGGCTAACTGCAGAAAGCAGCATGGAGGACCAGCCACCGCAGCACCTCCTCACCTGCACAAACTGAGGACATTCAGCAGTGACCATTTTCTTGAAGTCATCCCTGTAGAGGGCATGGTGATTCCCTCTTAACTTGGAATAATTGTGGTAGACATCAATGAGGTTGCTCAAGGCCTTCTCCAGTTCGGACAGCATTGTTGCTAAAGATTTCCTTTCACCTGAAAGGAAAAGTCACAGAGGGATGGGTGCTACAGTTAGTCATGGCAGGGTGACAACTAAGTGGACATTCAGAAGGTTTGTGACCCAAGAACGAGCTTTGACCTGGCCTGTACCACTCAGATGACTAAGCCCAGAAAATGGCTCTATCTCTGATGGGAAGGGGTAGGATAGAGCACTGGAGGGACTTTAATACACACACACACACACACACACACACACACACAAGTGTAGCAAACTCTCCACACTAAACACCTCCTGCCCTCTTCTACTAGACACTGCTAGAAGGCTCCACACCATTCAACTTTCTTTATCCCCAAGCATTTGATCAGTGCTGCAGACTTCCCCAAGCTTTCTCGCCCTCTCAGAAGAGGCTACTCTATCCCCCAACCCTCCCTAAGGAAAGCCTACAGTGTGAGACAGACTCACACAGCCCTACTTACACGGTGTCTGATGTCCGAGAGACGGAGCTGATAAAGGATGTGTGAAGCTAAGTGTCAGCTGCTTTTATAGAGGAAAGCTTGGCCAGTTGCCCACAGCCTCAAGCTATGGTGACATCGTTCTTCCCCTCCAGAGTTGACACAGCCCGTTTCCTAACCAAGCCCATGTGGCAATCACTGAGCACAGTGAGCATTTCTGAGTCTGAGGAAATGGGAGTGTTGGAACAGGGAAGACATTTACCATACAGGAGTACACAGCAGGAAGAATCAGGATAGGGCATGGCAATAAATCCATTTCTAGACCCCTGGCACCTCATCCCTGCATCTAAACAGACTCTCAGTCTTAGCCCTCTCCTCTGTTGCCATTGCTGATCTAACGCCTTCATGTCCATTCTACCTCTGAACCTCTACCTCTGAAGATGGATGTTGCTGTGTGAGTGTGGGTGCATAGAAGAGACAGCTTCTCTGAGTTCTCAAAGTACCAAAGACCTCAGAAACATTGCTGGTTCTAGCTACTGGGTAGAGTTTAGAGAATGCTGCGGGGTACTATTTGGATGGGTGGGTAGAGTCTTTGGGGGACAGCTGTCTTCCCAAGGGTTGGATCAGTTCCTAACCTGCCATGACGCTTAATGATCATTCTGCTCTAGAACCTAAGGATGTCTTGAGCCGTTGGATATAATCCCTGGTCTTCTGTTTGTCCACCCTGCAGCAGCCCCTGAGTCACTGCATGATCACAGTAGAGACCCTTCTAGCCTCTCAGAATGGTCACTGTGCCTTGGATCCCAGGAGCCTGGGATGAAGAGGGGAGTGAACTCTAGGATGGTGAAAGGTCAAGTATTTTGGAGAATCCATGTGTGTCTCATGCCCAAGGGAAAAAGAAGAGGGGTTGATTCCCAGGAATTCATAGGCGCAATCCCCAAGCCCCAGTAAAATGCCACTCGAATTAACTGGCTGCCAGCACTGGAGCTCTGTGTCATATTTCTCATATGACAGTGGGTTTCATTCACATTATCTTACAAAAGCTTCATAATATGCCTCTCAGGAAGGCATTGAGCTGAACCAGCCTGTGTACAAATGAGGAAGCTCAAGTCCAGAAAGGTGGAGGGAGTCAACCAATTTCCCAGGCCAAGTGTGTCAGAATTGCAGAGTCCCTAGCAGGATCTGACAAGAACTAGAGGTGATGGGGAAACTCATCTCTTCTTTCCTTCCTCTAAGTCCTCAGATACCAACCCTGGTTCTACACCAGCACCCAGGCCATCAGAGCTGTGGCAGCTGAGCTTGCCTATCAGTTCAACGGGATTCAGACTCACCATGAAAACAAATCTCTGGGCATGTGTGTGAGGGATTGTCCAAGTCAGATAAATTAATATAGGGAGAGCCACCTTAAACATGGGCAGTAATTTTCACAGGCTGAGGTCCTGTTGGAGAAAGGGTATTTGCACCCTTGCTCTGATTCCTGATTAAGAACTCACTGGGACAGCTGTCTCTTGCTCCTTCTGCGATGTGTTATATGCTCTGGAATTGGAAGCCCAAATAAATCCTTCTTTAAGTTGCCTTTGTCTGGTTTGTGATTGTTGGTGTGGTGGTGGTTGTGGTGATGGTGGTGGTGGTGGTGGTGTGTTATTACAATAATGAGCCAAAGTAACAGTGTCTTGGGGAAGTGGATGAATTAACCTCTCTCCTTCCAGCTTCCACTGCCCACCAGATTCCAATAAGCAACTTCCTTACATTATAGCTGTGTGACCCAAGTTGAGCCAATTAATCATCCTCTTTTGCCTTAGTTGCATCAATTATTATATAAAGATTAAAATACTTCAACTATACTTCAACCCCATGAAAAGAGAGAAGTTGCTTGTATTTTGTATTTGTACTTGTATTTGTATCTCATGAGGGATTAATATTTAAGATATTAGAACCCCAATAATTCAATAGCAAAAATAAAACCATCCCAAGAGAGAAATGAAAGGAGAATTTAAGTAGATGTTTCTCCAAACTTTATACAAAAGCCCAACACCATTTGAAATAACGCTCACACCATAAACCATTAGAAAAAAGCAAGTCAACCTACATGATACTGTCTCACATCTGTTAGGGTGATATAATAAATAAATAAATAAATAAATAAATAAATAAATAAATAAATAGAAGGAAAATTACAGGTGTTGCCACAGAGGAAAGGAAATTGGAAGCAAGCTCCCTCTTAGATTTTTAGCTAAAATGCAATAGAGAAGCCTTGTGCCCTATGATAGAAGTGTAAAATATAAAACTGCCATTCTTTGGTCACCAAAGAATTACCATATAATCCAGAAATTCCACTTGGGAATGTATAGACAAAAGACTGGAAAATGGGGCCTCATAAAGATGCTTCTTCACAGCTTGGGGACTTTTATGGAAGAGTAAGAGGAAGGATTACAGGTCCCAAAGGGGATAGGAACTTCAGAGGAAGGCCAACAGAGTCAGCTAACCTGGACCCTTGGGGCTCTAAGAGACTGAACAACCAACCAAAGAGCATACATGAGCTGGACCTAGGCCTCCCCACTTACATAAAGTAGATGGGCATCTTGGTCTTTATGTAGGTCCCTAACAACTGGAGTGGGGTCTATTCCAAAAGCTGTTGCCTGTGTGTGGGATATGTTCTTCTAGCTGGGCTGCCTGGTCTGGCCTCAGTGGGAAAGAATGTGCCTAGCCCCATAGAGACTTGGTGCCAGGGTTGAGGGATACTCAGGGGACCCCACCCTCTCGGACGTTCTTTCACTCATATTCAGATCAGCACCATCCAAGAGAACCAAAGAGGGGAAGCAACAACAGTGTGCATGGATGGATAAGTGAGAAATGTGCTTTGCATACAGTGGAATATTAGTCAGCCTTGGTAAAGGAAGCACGTTCTGGCATATGATGGAACACAGATGAACTGAGAGGAGAAATCAGGTATGACTCCAGTTGTACGAGGTGTTTCTAATATTCAGACTTATAGAGCCAAAGTTAGAGAGGCTGGGAAGAGGAAGAATGAGTCGTGGTTTAATGGGATGCACGGTCAATGTCACAAGAGGGAACAAGTTCTGGAGATGAGCTGTCCAACAATGCAAATGTAGGTAACCTTACTGAACTGTACTCCTGGAGATGGAAAGAGGACCAAATTGCTGTCACATGTAACTGAGCACAGTCAAGTGTTATAATTTTCAATGCTCATACCTAGAAGGTTTACTTCATACTCAGTCCTAAGCGGGATGTTTTTGATAAAGCCCTCACCTTGGGCTCAAGGATCTATCTATGCCAAGAGGAGGCAGGGAGATTGTAAGAGCCAGAGGGGATGGATAACACCAAGGAGACAGTGTCTTCCAGACACAGCAGCACTGGTGCACATATGAACTCACAGGACCTACAGGACCTGCACAGCTTAAACCTGATGGTCTCAGTGCTGAGAAGGGGAAGTGGACAAGGCTCCCACACATAATCAAGAAGATATCTGCAATTCACACCCACTGGCAAAGGGATAATCAGTTTTCTCCAATGGTATCTCAACCAGACTTCAGGGCCGACCCCATGGCCAGGAACAGTTGGCCAATGCAGAATGAACTCACTGGTATTTTTCCAGACTTTATGTCTCATTTTGCTTTGTTTGGCTCTCTCGCTCACTCTTCTCTCTCTCTCTCTCTCTCTCTCTCTCTCTCTCTCTCTCTCTCTCATCGGTCTTTTGTTTGTCATTGTGTTCGATTTTGAGTTGTTTCTTTTTCTCTCTCCTATGCAATACATCCCAACAGCAGCCTCCCCTCCCTCCACTTCTCCCAGCTATGCACCTCCCCTCTTCCCCAGATCCACTGCTCATTAAGCCTCCTGGGTTTATCAACCAAACTTGGCACAGCAAGATTCAATAAGACTGAGCACAGGCCCTCATATCAAGGCTGAGGAAGCAATCCAGTAGGAGAAAAAGGTTCCATGAGCAGGCAAAGGAGTCGAAGATACCTGCACCCCCACTGTTAGGAGTTAAACAAAAACCTCAGGCTAAAGAACCACAGCAGGTATGCAGAGGGCCTGGTGCGGATCCGTGCACGTTCTGTGGTTGCTACTTCAGTCTCTGTGAGCCTCTATGAGCCCTGCTTAGTTGATTCTGTGAGCCAGGTTCTCCTGGTGTCCTCAACCCCTCTGGCTCCTAAATCTTTCCTTTTCTTCTGTAGGGTACCCTGAGCTCCGCCTACTATTTAGCTGTGGGTCTCTGATCTGCTCCCGTTAGGGATCATTTCATTGCTATTGTTGTTGTTGTTGTTGCTGCTGCTGCTGTTTTGTCATGTCTGATTCTACCCTAGATTTCTGAGACATCCAGCTTCCAGATCCTGGCCATCTAGGCAGTATCAAACATGGGCTCCCTCTAGTGGTTGTGGGCCTCAGGTTAAACCTGTCATTGCTTGGCCACTCCCACAAATTCTGAGCCACCATTGCTCCAGCGCATCCTTCCAGTAGGGCAGGTTGTAGGTCATGGATTTTATTGCTGGGTTGGTGTTCCAGTCCCACCACTGGAAGCCTTGCCTGGTTATAGAAGATGGCTGGTTCAAGCTCCATAGCCTCCACTACTAGGAGTCCTTGCTGCGGTCAACATCATATGTTCCAGGAAGTTTACACTGCACTAAGTTCCCATATCACCCCCTAAATGCCCACCAATTTCAGTCGTCTCTCTGTACCCCCTGCCTCTGTCTCTCCTTCCCCCACCTGATCCCTCCTGTTCCCGTCCCTCTCACCCTTATCCACCATGCACCCACAAAACCTCTTCTATTTTCCCTTCCCAGGGAGATCCATGCTCCCCACTAGGCCTCTCATCTTTATCTAATTTCTCTGGGTCTGGATTGCAGTGTGATTATCCTTTGCTTAACAGCTAATATCCACTTATAAGTGAGTACATATCATGTTTATCTTTCTGGGTCTGGGTCGCTTTATTCAGATGGATTTTTTTTCTAGTTCCATCCATTTGCCTGAAAATTTCATGATGTCATTTTTTTCTAGCAGCTGAGTAATAGTCCATTGTGTAAATATAGACATTTTGTATCCATTCTTTGGTTGAGAGACATTTAGGCTGTTTTCAGTTTCTGGCTATTAGGAATAAAGCCAATATGAACACAGCTGAGTGAGTGTCATGGTGGTAGGATGGAGAGTCTTTTGAGTATATGCCCAAGAATGGTATAGCTGGGTCTTGGGGTAGATCAATTCCCACTTTCCTGAGGAACTGCTATATTGGATTTCCACAGTGGCTGTACGAGTTTAGACTCCCATCAGCAATGAAGAAGTCTTCCCCTTGCTCCACATCCTCACCATAATAAGCTGTCATTTTTGTTGCAGATCTTAGTCATTCTGACATGTGTAAGATGGAATCTCACATAAATAAAGCTGGGTGGATGAGAAGAACTTGTTGGGGGAAGGATCAAAATATACTATATAAAATTTTGAATTTAAAATAATAGTAAGTAAAAAATAAAAATATCTGCTTCATGGGAATCAATACCACATGAATATACTCGCGACTTTTTTATTTTTAAAGAATTTCATCCACCTATGCGATGTATTTTGATCATATCCTCTGCCTGCTCCTCACTCTAGCTCCTCCTCTACCCTTCCATGTCTCCCTCACAACTTTATGTTCTCTTCTCCTATAAAGACCCACTAGTACTACATATATATATGGGGCCATCCATGGAGAGTGGTCACCCTACCAGAGAGTAACATTTTTATTATACTTTTGAGAATTTCATACACATATACAATGAAATATCACATACATTCTCCACAGTGTATGTGATATTTAGTTTTGCCCCTCCAACTTCCCTCTCCCTCTCAACTTCATGTTGTCTTCTTCTTTTTTTTTAATAACCCACTAAGTTTTATCAGCACTGTCTACATGTGCAAGAGTGTGGGGCATGGGAAACTTACCAGTGGCCACACCCTCCAATCCCAGTAATGCTCCCTTCCAGAGACGCTACCCACTGACAGTAGTTCCTCAGTAAAGAGAAGAGGCTGGAAAGCAACCCCTCTACCACTTCAGGAATTTCAGCTGGCTTGATCTTGTGTGGATCTTGTGGCGATGACCATAGTTTATGAGAGTTCACTAGTGTGATACCCATGCTGTGTCCAGAAGACGGCATTTCCTAGCACTGCTCCTCACCCCCCACGTCTCAGTTTGTACTTCTGTCACTGTGATAAAACACCACGAACAAAGGCAACTTGGGAAGGAAAGGGTTTGTTTCGTCTGACAGCTTGTAGTCCATCATTCAGGGAAGCGAGGGCTGGAACTAGAAGCAAAAACCTGGAGACAGGAACTGACGCAGACACCATGGAGAAGTTCTGCTTACTGGCTTGCTCCCCATAGCTTGTTCAGCCTGCTTTCTTATACCACTCAGGACCCCCTGCTCAGGGGTGGCACCCAGTGAGCTGGGCCTTCCCATCAGTCATCGATCAAGAAAGTGGTTTCATGTTCTCCCATAGGCTACTCAGTATTCTCCCAACTGAGGCTCCCTCATTCAAAATGACTCTAGCTTGGACAAGCTGACAGACCACTAACCTGCATGCTCCAACTCTTACTTTCTTTCTGCCTTCTCTTCTCTAGTGTTGCCCATGCCTAGAAAGGAGTGGAGGTTGATAATAATAAGCACTCTGTCGCTTATTTTCAGTACTTTGGCCAGTTATGCATCTCTGCATTAGCTGCTGCTCACTGTAAAAAGAAAAAAAGAAAAGAAAAAAGAAAAAGGTTTCTCTGGGCACTACTGTTATTGGGTAACTAACTACTTTCTGACTGGGTTTTGAAGTCTGTGCCACAGGGGACAAAAATTATGTCTAGTATAATAACCATGATCAAAAGCCCAGGGAGCTCATAGGCCATAGGGTACAAACCATGTTTCAGTAAAAAGCTTACACAACAGAAAGCTTGGCATGGTAGCAAATGTGTCTAATTCCAACATTCAGGAAGGTTGAAACAGGAGGGTTGTCATGAGTTCAAGGCAGACTTGGGCTGCATAATGAGATGCTGTTTCAAAAACCCTGAGAGAAAGAGAGGTGGGGGGGGGGGGTCACACATATACAATAAACTGTACAAAGTGCTTAAAAATGAGAAAGAGCTGAGGGCAGGGCTGCCATGAGTGTGTCATGATCTGTGGCTGATTCTGTAACTGAACACTGAGCCCTCCAGAGTCAGACTGTTAATATTCAAATCAATGAAACAAGTCCCTGCACTCAGTCTGATGTCACTTTAGGTTCATCAGATGCTTCGGGAAGCAATACAGGAAGAGGGGCTGTGTGACAAAATCTAATGATCTGGTCATATTTCCTGTTTGGGACTCCTTGGTCACTTCTTATAGTGTCATAGATGCAGGAGCCTAGGTTCCTCAGCCTGTTCTTCCAGAAGGACCAAGGAGAGGCCTTCTGCTTGTCCCACTTGAGGCATTGTTAGCTGACAACAACCCAGCACAGTGCCTGACATGCACAATGGCAGCAGCCACAACTGTAATAACAGTGAGTAATAGAGGCTAATAGCTGACGATTACTGGGTGTGTGTTGTGTGTACCATCGCAAGGACTTCCCCAACGCTTTGCTTACATAAACCCTCTTAACGCTCAATCCTATGATGTATATACATTACAGACCCCATTGTACAGAGGGGACTGAGGCCCTCCGTGAGAAAATGGAATGGAGGTGGCTTAAGACAGGATGTGACAGCATCTATTTCCTCCACAGCCTGGAATGCCTCTGTCCTGACAACTTTCTTACTTTGGGGGTTTTTTGGGTTTTGGGGGGTTTTTTGTTTTGTTTTGTTTTGTTTTGTTTTTTTTCTTTTCTTTTCTTTTTTTTTTTTTTTTTTTTTGGTTTTTCGAGACAGGGTTTCTCTGTGTAGCCCTGGCTGACCTGGAACTCACTCTGTAGTCCAGGCTGGCCTCAAACTCAGAAATCTGCCTGTCTCTGCCTCCCGAGTGCTGGGATTAAAGGTGTGCGCCACCACTGCCCAGCTCAACTTTCTTATTTTAACTACCCAGCTAAAGTAGCATCTCCTTTCTCCATCCTGCCCTCCATCCATCTCCTCAACAATACAGTTAATCCTCTTTCCTCTGTTCTCACCAGCCCTTATCTACTGTCCAGTAAGTCTCTTTTGTATATCCACCACGATAAGAGGTAAGTTGTCCCCTAGCTAGCAGAACTCAATGCCATATCACAAGTTTCCAATAATCAGCTTGTAGTCCATACATGTTCTCCACCAGGCACGGTTTTATATGATTATGCGTACATCACCTTACCCCAAAGCAACACATCTCTTTTCCTTTTTGGGGGGCAGGGGGTGTGCCAAAATTCTTTATTTGAAGAAATGGTACAAATTAAAGAACGTAAGCAGATGTTTTGGTGCAACTTATAGAAAAGATAAAGATAAAGGCAGCCTGACATGCAGGCACTGCCTCAGTGACCAGTAAAGTCACGTGGCTTTGGGGAAGTCAGTTTAGCTTTCATCACTGTGTCCCAGGGTGTGCTTGTCAAAGAGATATTCTGCCATGCCAGATTCAGGGGTTTCCATCTTGCGTAAGTTGGTCACGTGGTCGCCCAGTTCTTTTATGGATTTCACCTGTTCATTCAGGTACTGCGTCTCAATGAAGTCACATAAGAGGGGATCATTCTTGTCAGTAGCCAGTTTGTGCAGTTTCAGTAGTGACTGATTCACACTCTTTCCAAGTGCAGTGCACACTCCATTGCATTCAGCCCGCTCTCCCAGTCATCACGGTCTGGCTTCTTTATATCCTGCAGGAAGATTCGGCCACCTCGCTGATTCTGCAGCTTCATCAGTTTCTCAGTGTGCTCCCTCTCTTCACGAGATTGGTGCAGAAAGTATTTGGCAAAGTTCTTCAGAGCCACATCATCCCGGTCAAAATAACAAGACATAGACAGATAGACGTAGGAGGCAAACAACTCCAGGTTGATCTGGTGGTTGATGGCAGCCTCCGGGTTCTGGTGGTAGTTCTGATGCACTTGCAAGCGAGACGCGGTGGCCAGGGTGGCGGCGGGGCGAGGCGTGGTGGCGACGCTGGAGCGGCGGAGCGATGAAGTTGCAGAGGACTTGGGCTCGAAGCGAAGCGGCCGGCGGGGGTCAGGGTGGTCGGAGGGGTCGGAGGGGCGAGCACCGGTTCCGTTCAAGCACTGTTGAAGCAGGAAACCGCAGCGACTCTGGGCAAGAACGTCTGCAACGCCTCTCTTTTCAAAGTGTGTTTACATCTGCTAATTCTTTTGATACTCCCGGAAGTCTAGTAGAGTAAACTTTACAAGTAAAATTTTCCCTATATAAAACATAAGGAAACTGAGGCACACGTGCTACTCAACATCTTTCCTTGGGCTCCTTGAACTTAAAGGTGTTAATAAGTGAGGGCTTCCCGCCAGCATCCTCAGTAGAATGAGTAGTTCGCGGGTCCATGAACTCTCACCGCCAGATAGCATTCCCTCTAAGTGGACAGCAGGGGTGTCTGATAGCAACAGCCACAGATGTGTGCTGAGAACATAACCGGCTGGGCAGAAACGATGACATTCTAAAGAAACATTTTGTGGCTCTCAATCTGACTATCAGACTATTGAAACAATGAATGGTCTCCAAAGAAATAGAAAGCTCCCCAAGGGTCTCAGGGTGAGAGAAGTGAAAGGCACCAGCCAGAGGGGGACCTGTCTTTAGAAAAAAAGATTTCACACCATTCTAACAACTTGTCAGACTGCCTTACAGGATCAGTGATGGGGAGCCACACCTTGACCAGGACTGCTCAGACATACATACCCTTAGCCCACCATGTAAATTTCTATCTTATTTTAGGAACTTGGAGAGTTTCATTGGCTCTCTTTGTCCTTCTTCCCAACATGAACACATGAACTTTCTCTGATTCCCACTTATAATTTGCTCTTTTAATTGGTTTACTAAATAGGTGGCTGGACCTGACTTGGGGCACGATTATGACCTCCAAGTTCAATAACAAGAGGTAAATAATCATGTTGAAGGAAAGGCCAAATTTGTAATTACCTGACACTATGGAGCAATCTAGGAAGAGAACGGCAGGGCTGTGTTTACAGGAAAAGACTAAGACCCCAGGCTTGTGTCTCAACAGCCAGCTCTGAGGAAACCTAGGCAGAGGAAGCAGCCCAGGTGAGGAAATCATCAGGAAGTGTTGGGGTAGGTACCAAGTGCTCAGGCTGCCAGGGCTTCTGTGACCTTGAAAAGTCAGTGCAGCCCACCAGCTGTCAGGGTAACAAGCAGCACCTGCCTGGACCCTGAGGGAGAGCAACTGAGTAACCCAGAATAATGGCTCCTTGATATGAACAAAAAGTAATGAGATGTCATAGGAGGGGCATAGGTCTAAGTCACTAGATTTCAGTTCTGTGGTTCCCTTCCTGATTTCCTTCCTCAAAAACCTGCTGAACCTATTGTGTGAGGACACTGGGCCAGTTGCAGAAAGATAGAGGTATGCCCTTATGGGACTAGACTTTGAGGGGGAAGGGATACAAACTTCTGCCCAGAGTCTTCAGAAAAGACAGGCCACCAAGACAAGGCACTAACAGTGCCTTGGGGCAAAGAAACCCTTCCTGTGAGAGTCTTCCCTCATCTCTGGGCTGCAGGAAGAAAAAGAAAAATGACACGGTCAGGCAGCAACAAGGACCAGTCAGGAGGGCAGAGACCACAGGACTTGGCCCATTGAGTCACGAAGAGCTCAGAGTCAGGAGAAATACCAGTCATTGCCATGTTATATTAGAACAACCACACCCAACCTCTCTTTCCTCCAAGAAGCCTTCCATGGTTGACAACTCCCAGCTCCTGTTCATCGCTCTTCCCATGGCAGGTATCAGCTGCTCTTGGTCGGGCTAGGTTGCTGGCTTTGCAGGTACTTGCCTTGCCTCTCTGACTCAGCATACACAAAAGCCAGTAGACAGTGCTCTCTAGCACACTGGCTCCCACGGTGACATGGGTCATGTCCAGGTCAACAACCAGCATCATCTTCCCCAGGATCAGCAGCAGCGGATACCTGGGTCTCACTCCGGACCCCTTCCCTCACCCAAAAAAATCTGTCCTTGAGGACTAAGACTTTGGCATTCACATGTCTCTCCTGTCTCCTCCCTCCCTTCTGTCCCTCTGTACAGCTACTGACTCCCCACTGTGCCTGTCCAGAATGGACCTTACTGAATCTCCCATCTCTCCCTACATGATGCATCCTCCAAGGTACCCAAATTCCACTACACCATTTTCAAGGATAAAATCCAAATTTCAATGTCCTCCTGAGTAAATGAGGCTCACACGTTCCCCTTGGACACATATTTCCAGGATGCTGTCTGCTGTTCCAGGCATACCATCTGGGTCTCTGCTGCTATTACATCTCCTTGAAACACCTCCTCCTCCCCTTCCTGATCCTGGGCATCTCTTGTCCTCCCAATCTCCTGTGTGTGCAGACTCACAAAAGGACTTCTTCTGTGCACCATTATCCGTGTGGCTCCTCTCTACCTATCCTGCATGTTCAGTGAATGATCAGTCAGTAACATCACTGGGAGGTCTTACTTCCTTCTCAGAGGGTGCCCTGGCCCAGAGAAGAGCCCTATCCTTACAGACCGAGACCAGACAGCAGGCCATCTCTCACCTCAGATAAGATTTCTGTTAGCAAGGCTGTATCTCTTGCATCAGATAAGGGCACCTTGGATTCAAGGCCAATTTTCCCCCATCAAGCAAGGGATCACGGAAGGCAGGAGCCATGTCTCCTGCCCAAAATGATGTTCCTGATAATAAAGACTAAACTTCTTTTACTGGATGTTAAGGGATACCCAGAACCATGATCTGAGTACTTCCCAGAAATATTTGTGATATTATTTGTACACATGTGTGCACACCTAAGAAGAAATACATTGCTGAGTTCTATAAGCTGTTCATGGTAGTGAGAGACTGCCTGTCCTCCCTCTAGTAGAGGCTGTGCTGGGTGCAGTAGTGTATGCACAACCGCCGGTGGAACTGGAGATGATAGTCCTTCACCAGCTTGCCCAAGATGTACAGGAACTCATCAAAGCAGATCTGGTTGTCCTTATTTTTGTCAGCCGCCTGGAAGAGCTCTGTGATGTAGTATGGCTGCCTGCGGCCCTGCGAAATACAAAGATCATCAACATACTCTCAGCATCCAGTATACCAGTCCTCCAGACTCCTCCTGCTGGGGATGGAGGGGATTACAACAGCATGGTCCCCTTCAAGAAGCATTCAGGGAAACAAGTTCTCACACAGAGTATCAATGAGTATCAAGGTCAACACATACTACAGAATCAGGTTGAAGAGGCACTGGTGTAAATGGACACCTTGGGTCACTGGACCTAGAATGGCATGGGCACAGAGACCAAAAATAGTCCTTTCAAAGGAGAACAGAAGTAATTCCTGAATTGAACTCAGCACCCTGGAGTCCCCAGAAGCACTTCACATACAGTCAGTGTCTGTGCTGTCTTCCCAGACGCACTGTAAGCTCTCCAAAAGAGGCACTTGTACAGGCTTCCTGAAGGCAAGACACTATCTTCTTTCTCCACACCAAGAGCTCCTTCAGGGGAAGGTAGACCTGTTTCCGTGCATACACACATCTCCAGCATCTCCGAGTCGGGCAGATAGCTACATGATGTGCTCCCTACCTAGGCATTATTGATGAAACTCTACCTGGTTCATCTATAGTGTGCAGACAGTGGAATAGGACAGAGAGATGGCCTCAGGAACTGCCCAGGATATCCAAGCAGAGGATCCTGAGGCTTAAGATCCAAATGGCAAGGGGAAAGGCTGTTTGAGATGGGTGAGGAAAGCCAGGGTTCTTGTTTACAAAGAAGATGTGAAACAACTGGAGATGGGAGGACATGGTTGAAAATGAGGGAGTGGCAGGAAAAGCTGGTTTCAGCAAGATTTTCCTAGTATATGTGGGCATGCTCAAGCACAGAATGGAGGAAGCATTTGAGGGAAGGAAGGCAATGCATTCGTAAGTAGCTGTAGACCTAGAGGGCAGCCCCTCATCCCTGTAGGAAGTCAGCAGCTTCTCTCCTCTTACCACCCCACCATCCTATAACCCATCACATCCAGAGTACAAGTCTTTCTACATCGAAGGGCTCCCCTCAGCTCCCTTACCAACACTCATCCTTACCAAGTCTACCAGCCATACCCTGGTGTCTGTCCCCAAGAGCCCTGCGAATACTGTGGGTTCTATGATCACAGGCCTGGGCAATCTGCAAGGAGTTCTTCCCTTCAGGGAAATAGTCCTAAAAACAGTTAGCAAGGAACTCCCATCCTGGTTATCTTCTAAGCCCTCAGAGGAACATTCCAGAAAGAATGAGGTTGTTCTTTCTCAAAGCCTGGAAGTAGCTGAAGGAGATATTTTACAGGAATGAGCAGAGTCTCACTTCCTCTAGAGCTGGCAGGCCAGAGAGCCTGGGACACCACAGACTTCAGAAGGCAGCACCCACAGTTTCCTTCAGAGCTGCAGTCCCTAAGAAGCACAGTAGCTAGGGATTAGAACTAATCATAGACTGGAGGAGCAGGCTCTGTACGCCCAGGATCTGAGGCTGGCTCCATCTGACTCTAAGAAGCCCTAGGCATGGGAAGTAAAAGATGTTATATTTCCCATGCCCACCAGCCCAAGGCAGCCTCCACAGCCTAAATTACCTACTCCAGACACACAGCAGACAGGCTGGTGAAGGGACTTAGGCTCTAAGGGCTCTCAGAGAGAGACGAGTTTGGGGCAATGTCTCTTGACTAAAGAGGCTTGTGAAGAGAGAACAGCTTTGAGCCTGTCATGATCACAGGACACAGGAGGCAAAAGAATCCGAAGGTGTGGTGTCAGGCTGTAGTCTCAGAGATTAGCTATTCATGAGACTAGAGTGAAACTAAGCAGGTGACTTCAGAGGAGGGAAAGACAGGAAATAGAGCAACCCCTACCCTCTGCATGCTCTCTCTCCTCCTTTCAGGAACAGGAGATTCTTGTGGGAGTCAGCTCCTCCCACCTAACTGCCTCACAGCTCACTTCCAAGCCCACAAACAGCACTCTCTGGGCACTTTGGTTCTCTCTGTATCTCCACTCCAGCCCCAGCCCCTACATACCAAGGTATCCATGAAGCCAGGCACACTATCCAAGAGCAGGGCTTTCAACTCCTCCAGAGACAAGGTCTCCTTGTCCCCTTCCCGGGCAGCATAGTGATGGAAGCAGTGTATGATTTGGAAGAGGGAGTCCTCCATTGGTGTGTCTGGCATGGCTGATGGACCCCCAGGATACAGGCAGATCTGCAGAATAGAGGAGGAGGCTCTGGGACAGTGGAGAGTCTGTAAGGAGGAAGAAGAACCTGATCTGCTGACAGGTGGTATTCTTTCTCCTGAGATATCTGTCCCCCTGCCCACTTCTCTGTGCTGCATCAAAAAGGGGCCTCCTCGCACCCCTGCAGGTCCGTGTGAACTTAATTCAATGGCTCAGCCCTCAACAAGCTTTCCTACCTGATCTAAGAGTGAGGGCCTGAACTGGGACTGAGGGCCTCCTGGGTCCAGGAGTGGTCTCCTCATTGCCAATAGTCAAGATCTGAACCAACTAAAGATGATTTGAAGCAAGGCACTGTTTTTGTTGTGTACAATGAAAATATTGAAATCTTTGAAGAGGCAAGATCCCTTCCCCTACTGTAAGCTACTTGATGGGACCAGTAGAACATTAAGATAATTATACTGCACAGGAGAGTCAGACTGGTCATTGTGCTGTTCATGTGTTTTATCTCTCACTGGAATATACAGACAGACAGCACAGTCATTGACACCTTTGTCCCCACCACTAACTGGCACATTACCTTCTCTAGGAGTTGGCACCCCCCCCAGCATAGTCACTTCAGCCCTATAATTCTGGGGCCTTCTCACAGCTCTATGCACTGTCCATCTGGTGCCCATGGCCCCTCACCCCATACTCCCTTCAGAGGTATGCCTTCCCTAAACCCTGTGCAAACAACAATCATATCAACCATGCATCCCGCTTCTTCTGGGCCAAGTAGATGATAGGCAAAATATCTCAAACATCATCCCATTTCATCCACCCAGAACCCTGAGGAGTTGAGCATCATGACCCTGTTCTCCTGGAGGGAAAATGAAATCCAAAGAGGCTAGGAAATTTTTCAAAATTTACACAGCTGCTACACATAGAATTGGCCTCAAATCCTTGTATTTGTGGACAAGCCCAAAGACACACTAGTCCTCTGGGATTTTAAACCACTTTGGGGCCACAGTTCCATTGTTGGAGCACTGGTTCACACTATGTATATTCTCCATAACAGACAAGCTGAGGGTCTCTGCTCTGTAAGAGCTGCACACACCCAGCGCAGCCCACAACACCCCCGAGATTGTCTTGGAGGAGGCACTGACCTGTTGCTCTTGATGCAGGGTTGCTCAGCATCCACAGCCAAGCCTCTGTATGATCCTGGAAATCAGATAAAAGGCAGATTTGTGAGCAGGGAAACTTCCACCATGCTAGACATCCTTCCCATTCCAGGTCACTCATTTATGAGAGCCAGTGTATGGCTTTCCACAGGTTCTTCTACAGCAGGACCAAACCTTAACTGCATTCCTGGGATGACATCGTCATACTCCTGGTTTTAGGGACCCACCTCCAGGACCTGAAAAGACTAAGAATCACAAAGGTTTCATTATATATCCACTGCCTCTAATCAGAGTTCATCATCCCACCCCACCTCCTAGCCCCAGGGACACCCTTAAAAACAGCTTCCTTGGACACCCTCCCTCAATTAGTGAACCTCCAAAGTCCACAATAATGAATCACATTCATCCACTCAATCAACAAATATTTCATGAGTACTTGCAGCATGCCAGGCCCTCTACGAGGCAATATGAATAAGACACTTAGCCAGCTAGCTCACAGGATGAAGTTGAATAAGAGGGCTGACAGTTATACATGGACACCATGTACCCTGGGCAAGCCTAGGACAATCAGGGCACCCATCAAGGGCCATCTTCTCCCAGAAAAAAAAAATGAGGAAGACAACTTAGGGAGGTGCTATTTGAGAAGTGTCTTGAAAAGAAATTTTGAGTTGTCCTGGGCAACAGAGGAGCTCTAGGCAGAGTCCTCTCTGCACACAAAGCACGCAAAGTCTTGGAGGCATGGAACAACATGGCCTTCTCTGGACATGGAGTTGGCGTGGTACCCATGAATGCTTAAAAGAGCAAAGCTCTGGGCAGCAAGAAGATGAAAGGTGAAGGCCTTGTGCACCTAGCCAGTGCTGAACCTTGGCTTTCTATACAGAAAGAGCTAAGATATTGCTTTAGTAGTCTGGACAATGTATGGAGGTCAAGACCTACACACACACACACACACACACACACACACACACACACACACACAGCTAGGATCAGTTTAGACCATTAAGGAATAACCAACTGCAACCTGGAACTAACTCTACTGAGTAGTCCAGTCCTGTACAGCTCACTTCTCCACACATGCCACTTAAATATAAAGGACAAATTAATTCCTTCTTCCTCTCACCCCAGTACAAGCCTTCTCTCAGTGGCTGCTTCTGTCTGACCATCTCAAATCAACCTAAATAGCACGCATGGGACCACACAAGCAGGTGAGTGTATCTCCCAGAAGGTGGCACCAAAGATCAAGCAACTGATTGAGAGTCTGAGTTGCATCCCAGAAGGTTCTCCAGAAGTTGTAGGTACAGAGTAAGTGTACTAGAGCCCCAGGGTTCTGTCACAGCACCAGAACCACCACCACAACCATACCACAATGACACCCTTAATAATAACAAATACTTAACTCTTTCCAGTTTGCATCCATCTAACGGCACAGTTTCCTCAAGAGACAAGTGCTTTATCAAATCCCTATTGTGTTTCTACACTAAAAGTATGGCTCAATTTTCTCAACTATTCGGAGATGCCAAGCTAGAACCCTAGAGAACTTTATTAAATATCTTTGATTAGTCCATCATTCACTGGTAATTTATCCCAAGAAATTGACTAACTAGAGGTTTTAAGCAGTAATTAAGAAAATATTCAAAAATAAAAGAAAATAGTCACCACTGTAATGTCTATAACTTAGAAGCATAGGTAAATCATAAAAGTAACACTTTTAGAATTTATACAAATATTCTATAATATTTTGTATTTCAGCTCTAGCTACCACATGTGGAATGAAGATCCAATAACCAAACTGCTGCTTGCCAGAGAACAGTACTTCCTCCTGGCCTATCTCCCTCCCTGATCACACCTCACTTCCCCTAGGGACTCTCTGTACCTCCTCCTGGCCTGTCTCCCTCCCTGATCACATCTCACTACCCCCAGGGATTCTCTATGCACCAAAAGTGGTTCATACACCAGGTTATGATACCTGCACTTCCTTCCTGGCCCCATCCACTCTGATCACCCAAGCTTAAGACTGCTTTCAGGGACCACCACCTGCTTCTGGCCCCTCTCCCCACTCTGGGACTCACCATATCCCAGCCCATTCCCCCCAGGGACTCTCTGGGCACCACATATGACACAGAACCCCAGAACCCTGTAAGCTGCCTGAGTGGGACCCTCCAGTTGTCCTATCTGAACTTTAGACTCAGGACCAGCCCCACTCCTAGGAAAATCTTGTTTCAAACCCTTTTATCAAGCTGCTGAAGGCACCAGACCATAGCAGACAAGCTATAGAGGCTTGTCTTGGGATAGTCTATAGTCCCAAATAGTAGACAAACAGGAAACCTGCATCCTAGTTCTACTGTGAATTAATAAATAAATAAATAAATAAAGGATAGCCCCATTCTGAATATGGTAACCTGTAATAAAAGAAGACAACTAGAACAAGAAAAAGAAAAAAACAAACAAAACCTCAACAAAAAACTAACTCCAGATGTGTAAACTTCAACTCATAGGTTCACACACATGCACACTCATACATTCTCTCTGTGTGTGTCTCTCTCTCTGTGTCTCTGTGTGTGTCTCTCTCTCTCTCTCTCTCTCTCTCTCTCTGTCACACACACACACACACACACACACACACACACACATACACTTTCCCAGGCAATGAAAACAAATAGATAAGAATAAAATAAAGAAGTCAAACAATGCAGACGAAGTTTGCATTTTTTAAGAAAACCCAAAGTGAAACAATGCTGGAAATAAAAATCTCAGTAAGCTAATTGAAAGCCGCAGCAGAAAGCTCCACCACAGAGCAATCATGACTGAACCAGGGTCAAGGGTGGAAGGCAGAGCAGAAGAATCAGACCATAGAGTGTATAGTTAGACATGCATGCATGTAGCAATAACAATTTCAGGAGAGATCATTAACTTTGAAGGGGAGAGGGGAAGAAGGTGGGAGAGATGCAGTACTCATCTACAAAATTCTCAAAAAAAATTAAAAAGAAGTATGTAGGAACATTTCATGAAGAAACGTAGTACTTTGTATACTAACTTAAAATGTACTTGTATAAAAAGAAACATTAACAAACATGCAGATTTGGGGGACACCATGAAAAACATCTTACCTCTGAGGCATAGCAGAAGATTACTAGAACAAAGTCTGTTGCAGTAAATCTCCAACCCAAATAAGCCCGGGCAACAAAAACACAACTCGGTTAGTATGAATCAAGATGCACGCCTAGATTGGGCAGATCTGCCACTCCACTATCCTCTTCCCTGTCTAGGTGACCCCTTAGAACTTGTGGTTATTCCAGGCCACGTCATCCTCCTCTCCTCTCCTTCTCCTTCTTCTTCTCCTACTCCACCTTTCCCTCTCCTGTCCAATCTCCTGTCCAAAGGCTCTAGCCTTTATTTTACAAATTAAGGTGGGAAGAAAGTTCTCAGAATTCACCTCAGTACTGACTCCTTCCTAATTAGCAGCCCTTTCCAGGAGAACAGAATTAGCATCAAAATACAAGCAGCCCTAGGGCTATCTGCAACACTAGACACGGAAAATATGTTCAGTAAATCATAGAAGAAAAGCTCCCAAGCCTGGAGAAAGAGATGTCCATTCAGGTGCAAGAAGTCTATGGAACACCAAATAGATAAGACCAGAAAATAACATTTTCATGCTAGATTATATTTAAAATATTAGAAACACAGAATGAAAGAGGATATTGGAAGCTGCAAGAGAATAAAGCCAAGTATCTTAAAATTGAAGAAAAAAATAAAAAACAATTCATAATAAAAACAAACTAAAGAAATCTATGACTACTAAGCCAGCTCTACAGGGACTACCAGAAGGAATACTTCAGTCTGAAGAGAAGAATAAACACAGGGAACAAATAAACAATGCTAGAACAAGAATCAAAAGAGATATGAGAAAAAGCCATAAAATCAACAAAATAGCAGAAATTAATACACACCTTTCCATAATAATTCTTTATACTAATGGCCTCAAAAATGTCTTGAAGAAAACCTAGCAAGGAAAATGAAAGACCTGTAGAATGAAAACTTTAAAACACCAAAGAAAAATTGAAAAAGGTATCAGGAGATGGAAAGACCTCTCACCCTCATGGATTTATGGTAGGTTGATTGTGAAAATAGCCATCTCACCAAAAGCAATTTATAGATTCAGATAGGCCCCTATCTCTTATCTTTTATAACAGTCAGTTATAAAATGAACCAAAGACATTAATATAAAACTTGAAACCTTGAAGCTGCAGGAGGAACACATAGTGGGAAACACTAGGCAAGAACATTCTAGAAAGGATTCTAGGAGCTCAGGAAATAATAGCAAGAAGTCAGAAATGAGATTGTCTGGAATCTAGAAGCTCTGCCCAGCAAAGGAATAACCAAATAGTGAAGAGACAGTCTAAGATACAGGAGGAAAATCTTTGCTGTATGTACAGTGGACATTGAATTAATATCTAAGATAATAAAAACCCCAAAATTAAATATTAAAAATCCAAATCATCTCATCAGTAAAGTCTACCAGACAGATGGTTCTCAGAAGAATGATAAATGACTCAGAAAAACATGAAAACATACTGGGTGGTGGTGGTACATGCCTGTAATCTCAGCACTCCAGAGGCAAAAGGCAGGTGGACCTCTGTGAGATTCAGGGCCAGCCTGGTCTACAGAGTGAGCTCTAGACAGCCAAGGCTACACTGAGAAACCCTGTCTCAGGTTGGGGGAGGGGGGATAGAAAACATCTTTTACATTTTTAGTCATCATAGAAAATCAATCAGAACTAAATTAATATTGCATCTCACCCCAGTCAGAATGGCTATTGTCAAATACTCAAATGACAATACATGCTGATAATGATGCTGAGAAAAGGAACCCTGACATACTGCTGGTAGAAATGTAAATTACAGAATTCATTATGCATAGAGGCTCCTAGAACTACCATAAGATCCAGCTCTCCTACTTCTGGGAATAGACCTGAAGGGATCTAAATTAGTATACCACAGAAATACCGACACACCCATGTGTTCTAAAGCATTATTCACAAAGCCACCATACACAGAATCAGCCTGGATGCCCATCAATGGCTAGAGATGAACGAATGGACAAAGAAAACATGGCCTATATGCATTGTGGAGTCTTCCATAAGGAAAAAGAAAAATATGTCATTCATAGGAAAACGAATAGCTGTGGAGGTCATTGGGCTAAACAAAATAATCTAGACTCACAAGTTGCAACTGTCCTCTCGTGGACAACAAGCAAGTGGAAGGAGAACTGACTGGGGAGGAGGAACTGACGGAAGAGGGAGGAAATGATCAGGACAGAGAAGACACTGAGTTTTAGAAAAGTATAATGACATACATGCACGAAAATGTCATCATGGAGTTCATTCGCTTGTATACTAATTTTAAAACTAAGTAATTAAAAAAAAGGAACCCTTGTATGGCCCCCAAGAAAAACAACTGCGTAATGTCCATGGTATAGATACAATAACATTCAACCATTTCTACTTTAATTTTCATTCAAGTTATTTATAGCCCAGTGACACAAAGCAGTATTTCCACCATGTGGAGAAGTGGGGAGAAAGAAACAGAGGCCTTAGTTACGATGGGGATCCTTGGGGAGAAAGTCGGGGGAAGAAAGTGGATCAAGATAGCAGGCGCTACCTAGGGAAAACAGTATGGTAGCTTAATCGAGGCCCAAGATGCCCAAGGGGCTGGCCACCAAACGGACCCTGAACTCTCTTGTGCCACATGGGGAATTTCTGGTGCAGAGTAACAGGAAAGGCTCCCATTTTAGTTACTCACCCCCCAGTTTCCTTCCACTGCCTTTCCACTCCACTGACCACCTATTTCTTCTTCCCCCACCTGCACTAGCCTTTTCTGTAACACGGTGGGGGCACATCAGGTTTAGTACCCTGACAACCAATTCCTACACAGGCTGTTTTGCATATATTTAAACTACTTAATCTCCTGCTCCAGACTTATTCCTTCGTGGTTCTCCCATCACTGAATCCAGGCAATGGAGATCAGGAGAGTGGCACCAGCGTTCTCTTCTCTTCATAAGAACCCTGTGAGCATCTGACTATCCACTGCATTGAAGTGATTCTGCCTCTTTCCCTGGACTGTTAGTTCCCAAAAGGCAGTTGCTGATGAGACCTCCCCAGGGGCCTTTAGCTTAGGGGACAGAAGTATGGGTTTGAAGTAGGATTTTCAGCTGTTTGTTGGCTGCGTGAACTTGTTAAGCTTGCTTGACTCTATACATGTCAGCTTCTCTTTACCTAAAATGAAAAGAAAGCCTCACTGTTAGGACTATGAGAATTAAGGAGGAATAAAGGTAAGGCAGGACTCTTGATATCTGGTTCATTAAACACTAATTGTGGGGCTGTTGTGACTAGCTGTCAGGACAAATATGTAGAAATTTGTAAGTCATGTGAATGATCAAATAAAACCATACTGCCTCCTAGGCTCAAAAATTCTAGCAACTCAGGGTTTCTCTCCCATTTGAGCATCCACTGACCACCCAAGTGCTTGAGTTACAAGAGCCTTCTGCTCTAGATAAGATCTCTTGGGAGATACAGAACCTGGTCATTAGAAAAGCTGAGCACAGCATGGTGTCTTACCCACACGCAGGAGGGCAACGCTGAAGGAAGCTGACTATGCAGTGGCCCTATGGTTTCCAGCCCCACAACAAGATCCAGCCTTATAAAGGGACTGCCCTATGTTGAGGGCACACATCCTACCTGTCCTCTCAGTAGGACCTTCCTCAGTTCAAGTAAGTCAGCAATTGACTCATATCCTGGGGCTGTTTTACCCTTCTTTTAGTCCATCCTGCTACCTGAAGGATAGGGAGCATTGTGGGGCCTGAGGATAGCAACAGCCCTGTCATCAACAGGCAAGAAAGAAGAGAGAAACATGATGCTGATAACAACCATGAACAATCTGACCCAACAGCATAAGAAGCAAGACAGTTGTTTCTGTTCAGCAGACGCCTATTGTAGACCTCCATCTTTGTTTCCTCATTCCCAGGATGTTCCAGGAATTGCTCTAACTAGTCCAGGACTGGGCTCTAATATCTGCTCACAGTTTGACTCATGTGCTCACACTTGGAGCCTACACAATATTTCATGATGATCTTACGAAGGGCAATGATGAGGCCCTCGTGTACCTTGTCCCTGATAGAGGATGGGCAATGAGCAGATGACCAAGGACACTACGCTGCTTCCACCACTTTAACTTTGACTTTGAAGCTGAAGGAGATGGTCTTGATACTTTCTAAAGAGGGGTCTACCAAATACTGGGCATGGCTGGGTACACTATCTTAGGGCTCAGTCGTTTTCTGTATGTTAACCCCAGTTCTGCCTGCTTTTGCATCCTGTTCATGGTCCCCTCTGCTAGACTTTGGTTCACCTATATTTTCATCTTGGTTCCTGAGTAAATAAACAAATGTCCCAGGGATGTCCCTGCCTTCCTCTTTTTGAACAATAATTATTACATCACTTTGAAAGTGACAAGCTCTTTCTGGCCCGCCTTAGGCTTCCTTCCCTCAGTCAACACTTAGCCACACATGAGGAGGAGGTGAAACAGGATCATTATCTTTGTTCCCTACAGACTTGTGAAAGCAAACATGAACAACATTAAAGCTGAAAAGTCCATCGTAGGTGGAATCAACACGTTTCATGAATACAGGGATAATGATGACATGATGAAGAAGCCAGATGGGACAACGACATTGAAGGAGAATTTCCAAACTTCCTCAGTGTCTGTATAAATAAAAGTCTGACTTTTCAGTATTGGTTGGGCTCTGCTACAGCCCACCGAGGGGTCTAGTGTGAGCCTATACTGAGGTCAAAGATGGAGGGTGGCCTTCTAGGCCACCGAACTCTCAGTGTGGGAGGTGGGGCTGGACTTCAGGGGTAAAGTCCAAGTGCAGGTAGGGTTTGGGATAAGAAGAGGGGCGGCAATGGAGGAGGGAAGCAGAGGAGGGGTAACTAATGCTAATGATGTTTGAAAAGGCCACAGAGAACCATACTGTTGCCTGTCACTAAAAATCACATATAATACTCTGTGTACCTGTGTGTATACAGGTGTATATAGTTTAAATGAAGTTATGCCACTTGAGGTGTGAAATGCCCCTCAAGAGCCATAAACTACCTAGCAAATAAATAAATAAATAAATAAATAAAAAACAAAAAACAGTATCCAACATGGGAGACCTTTTTAGTTTTTGGAATCCAAAAGACTTTCAAAGCAATGTAAGCTATTGCCTCGCTCCTGGTTGCCTCCCAGACAGTGGAGGTAAGGCCATCCTCAGTTATTTTTAAGGTATATGTCCAGTAATTTAACTAATAGTTGATTTGTTCGCATTCTTTATATTTTTCTCCATCTTCTCTCCTCTCACACTTTCTATTTTCTACTGAATTTTGAACATGAATAGAGCAATTCCACAGGATAAAGACAAAGAGGGATGCAAAGAGGAATAACAGAACATTGGAGTGTGGGAGGTGAGCCCTGAAGGATGCCACGGTGTGGATTACGGTCTGGAAAGAATTTCCTGAAGAGGAGGGGTGGTTTATAAATAGAGGGCTAGAGGAACAGTATGAGTAAAGAGTGAGCATTCCCACAGACAAATAATATTTTCTTCTTAATTTTTATGAGACAGTCACTCAATATAGACCTGGATGTCCTGGAACTCACTTTGTAGACCAGAATGGCCTTGAACTCACAGAGATCCACCTGCCTTTGTCTCATGCATGTTTGGACTAAAAGTGTACACAACAGCTTACTTTTCATATTTCTCAAAATGTCAAGAGATTTGGAGAGCCAGTTTCCTAATTCTTCCAAGGAAAATGTTGACCTTCTGTGGACAGATCACTGTGATACCCAAAACCCAAACCTACAGGAGGAAGGATTCACTTGGGCTTATTGATTCATGGGTGTCAGTCTATGGTGGGCGTGGTAGGTATAAATGAGAATGGCCCCCACAGGTTTGTTTAGCTCAAAATTCTCACTCTTGCCCAGCTGTGGTAAAGACCTTCTTTGAACGGCATCACAATGGTAGAAACTCATGAGGCAAGAAGACAAAAACCAGGGAGGGTCAGTCTTGACTTTTTTCCTTTATTAAACTCACACTTCTGAGACCTCACTCCAAGAAACCTGCATTCCATCCCTCTGAGGGCGGCACTCACGGTGACTTAATCAGCACAACGTAAGCTTCACCTCTGTAAGCGCCCAGCACTTCCAGCATCGCCACACTGGGAACTAAACTTGAGCATATGGACCCTTGAGGGACTCTGAGATGATGTCCCGACCACCATGTGGGCCGCTCCTGTCCCTCTGCCCTCTTGATCCATTTTCTACTCCTGGAATTCCTGGGCGATCCTCTAGGCTGTTACTTTTCTGTCTTACTTTCTCTGTTGCTTGTTCACTTGGTTCTGGGTTCTACCTTTTTACTAACCTTTCTCTTCTAGCACTTATGTTAATTTCTTATTCCTACCAACACTGTAGGAAAATTCAGAAGCAATCTGTTCTGTAACTTTCAAGATCTTTTTCTTTTTACTTTATTCTATTTTTTTTAATATTTTTTACATTATATCCCAACTGCAATTCCCCTCCCATCATGCCTCCCAGTCCCCCCCCCAACCTTCCTCTCACCCAGAAATCCACTCTTCCTGATTCCCTTTTTTAAAAAAAGCAGGTCTCCCAGAGATATCCACCAAACAATGGAACATGGCCTAACAAGAGGAAAAAGACCCCAAGGACAGGCAAAAGAGTCAGAGACAATCCCCACTCCCATTGTTGGAAGTACCGCAGGAATACCAAGCTACACAACCATACGATATATTCAGAGAACCTAGTCAGTCCCATACAAGGTCTGTGTTGGCCGTCTCAGTTTCTGTGAGCCCCTATAAGCCCCATTTAGTTGATTCTGAGAACCATGTTCTCAAGGTGTCCTTGACCCCCCTGGCTCTTACAATTCTTCCTCCTCCTCTTATTCAGGTTCCCCTAGCTTCACCTAATGTTTGGCTGTGCCCGTCAGTTGCTGATTGACACCCCTCTGATGACAATTGGGCTGGGCACTGATCCAAGATCTTTTACATCTCTGGATGTTCCTTTTTAAATCTTGTTTCGGAGAAAATGTCTTTCATAACTCTAAAAATATAAGAATTTTCTTCTGATGTTCTCTACTTTTTTTTCCAAGTTCTATTTGTTTGCTTGTTTGTTTGTTTGTAAGAATCATATTAATTTTCTTTAAACGTCTGGTTGTCTTTAACTATCTAATCCTTTTAAGAATAAGATGCTAGCCGGGCAGTGGTGGCTCACGTCTTTAATCCCAGCACTTGGGAGGCAGAGGCAGGCAGATTTCTGAGTTCGAGGCCAGCCTGGTCTACAGAGTGAGTTCCAGGATAGCCAAGGCTACACAGAGAAACCCTGTCTCGAAAAACCAAAAATAATTTAAAAAAAAAAAAAAAAGAATAAGATGCTAAATAAGGATGAAGAATGGCTCTGTTGGTAAAAATGCCAGCTTTACAAGCATAAGGATAACCCTGTCACACAACCCTGCCCGCTCACATATACTGGGTAGAGTGGGAACAGGTAGATTCCTAAAGCTAATAGGCTGGCCAGGCTAGCCAAACCCATGAGCAGCTATGAAAGATCCTGTCTCAAAAAACAAAAAAGTGGGGCCTGGGGAGACTCAGCAGCTCACATCTGTCTGTAACTCCAGTCCCAGGTGCGCCCTCTTCTGGCCTCCATGAACAGCGCATGTATGTGGTGAACTGACACTCAAGCAGGCAAAACACCTATACACACAAAAATAAATAAGCAAACAAAATTTCGTAATTACTAGAGGCTGCTCAGATGAACACAAGTGCTCTTCCAGAGGACCTATTTGATTCAAGTAGCCACATGGTGGCTTTCTACCACCTTAACTCCAGTCCCAGAGGATTCAATGTCCTTTTCTGACCTCCTCAGCTTCCTGCACATGTACTGTGCACAGTCGCACTCTCATGCACGTGCGTGCACATGCACACGTGCGTGCAAACACACACACACACACAAATAAAATAAATAAATACTTTGCTGGATGTGGTGGTGCACACCTTTAATCCCAGCACTTGGGAGACAGAAGAAGGTGAATCTCAGAGAGTTCAGCCAAAACTACATAGTGAGAACTTGTCTCAGAAAATCAAAATAAAACAAAAAGTAAAGTATAAATGAATAAATAAATAAATAAGGAAAGACACTATCTCACCCCCCCAGTCTCTTCATGCACACTCACACACATGCACTCATCCATACTATTAAACACATACTCCACTCAAAATGAGAAAGGAGAGAGAAAGAGACAGAGACAGAGGCAGTGATGGAGGGAAAGTCAGAGACAGCACATTTGCAGGTTTCTTGTTTCTGTTTGAGTATAGACTTATGTCACTCAGAGCTGTGGGTGATCTGGCCTCCACTGAAGTCTCAGGCCACAGGCCTCACCTCACTTGCCTCACTTCTCCAGCCCCTTCCAGCTGCTCCATCATGTCATGATTCCTCCCCCCCACCAGAAGTACCTCTGTGTTATCAATATGCCCAGAACAACTGTCCACTTTTCATTCTTCCTGACTGACATGGGCTTAGGAAACTGTCAGGATCTTCCCTGAATCCCTAAATAGGATTGTGTGTACTGCAGCAAGGACTGCTGGGAACTTGGTGAGGAAAGGAATGTTGTTAAGAAGTGTTTCTTCTTAATAACAGCTCTCAGCTGTATCACCAGCATCTAGCACAGAATTTGCTCCACAACAAACTCAGAGTGGCTTTCCCCTGAATTAACTAAGTCATTAAATTATCAGCTGACACTTGGTGGTAATTAAATATCAGCCTGCTTAAAGTGGGGCCTTGGAAAGACACCAGATCTAGAAGGGATCAGGGTGGGGGTTCTGGAGGGAGCGATTCAAGGGGTCCCAATAGCTGATGTACATCATCCTCAGCCTTGTGGTACAGGAAGACACCTGAGAAACCACTGCCAGGATGAGCATATCCTCCTCACCCTGGGCATCAGGAGTTTTCAAACCCCAGCTCTCAGCTAGCTCTTAGCTACCTGCCTTGCCCAGGTGTGGCCTTACTTGGAAAGTGCCTGAGAAAGGCTCACACTTGGATGTCAGCACTGAAACGGAACAACGGTCTATGTCCTTACAGTCCGGGTTCAGTATGTGTCCTGTACTCCCAGTCCTGGCCTCTCCCTGCCCGGGCCTATCTCCCTATCTCCCACCCGGGCCCTACTCAAGCCTTCTCCACCCCGTTGCTACCTCTCCTCCCGTCCCATACTTTATCCTCACTTGGGCTTGATATCCAGCCCCATCCACCACAGCTGAGAGCTCTGTGGCCTAGAAGGACACAGTCCATCTCTGGCCTCCTCCCCACAAGGACTCAGACTAAACCTCTTGAGGGCCTGAGCTTTCTTCTCTCACCCTAGCCCCACCTGACAGCTCATCAAGGAGAGAGCACCACTTCCTGACTCAGCTCCCTGGGACTCCCTGTCCACCCCCACCCACTCCCCCATTTCTAACCACATTCTCTACCTACATTCTCAGGAATGTAAATGAAAGGGAACATTGCTCTCTCACCCTGGCTTCTTGGAGATCAAAGTATGGAGATGACAGGTTACCATTATGATGTAAAGAAGAGGAAGGCAGGCTATAAAATGCTGACAAGCCAAAAACTCAGAGAGGTACCCCCTGGGCTTTGCATATGGGGTTGTTCTGGCAGTACCAATAGTGGCCACAGGCACAGTGATGTCTGTTATAGGTGTTCAGGACCACTGTGCCTTCCAGCAAGGCTCTCCCAGGAACATCTTAACCCAGAGGTTGTTAAGGAGGGCTAGCAATGATCACTTAACTTGGGTTTACTAAGTGCTGGGCCTCGTGTGCACTGCCTCACCTTACCCAAAGGCTGGCTAGCTATTTCTGAATCCTCTGCAGTAGTTCTTCAGAGGAAGAGGCAACCCATCTCCCCTGTTTTCCAGACAAAAGTCTACCGAGCCCCATCACCCCCATCAGCACTTTGTCTCTAGCAACCATCCAAGAGCTAATGAAGGTATGATCACACAGTCAGCAATTATTGGCCAGCTACTGGGTGACAGGCCCAATTCAACTGAAACTGAGGCTCCTCCCCTGTCCCCACACTCACCAACTAACCTGGATTTACACACGGTCACAGTCAACGGAGCCATAAATCTAACCATAGTGGCTACTGAGGTTTTCTCAAAGGGCTCAGTCAACCTAGGGATTTCATCAGCGCACTGTGTGGAATCTCTCCCAGAGAGATTTACTCTCCCTCAAGTCAACTATCTTATCACACAAATCTCTCCAGCTCTCCTCCAATCTTTTTTTCTTTACTTTCCATCCGCTTGGTTCTTTACCACATTCTCAATCTTCACCAAAGTAGCTACTAGGACTTCAGCTCCAGCCATTGCTATAAGCCCTAGAGCACAGACAGCTGACAACAGGACCTGCCTCCTTCACTCTCTGAAGAAGTTCATGCAACATGGCTCAGGTACACAGTAGCATCAACCAAGAGAAATTTTAAGAACACCACAGACCATAGGACAAGCATATTAAGATAAGGGCTGGAGAGATGGCTCAGAGGTTAAGAGCACTGGCTGGTCTTCCAGAGGTCCTGAGTTCAATTCCCAGCAACCACATGACAGCTTGCAACCATCTCTAACTCCAGTCTCAGGAGATCTAACTCTCTCTTCTGGACTCCTTGGGCGCCAGTCATGTACATGGTGCACAAATATACATGCAGGCAAAATATCTACACATACATAAAATAAATAAATTTAAAAGAATATTAAAATCAATTCAACAAAATATACCGATTCTGAAATGCATATAGAAGAGTCTAGATAATTCTGAAAATTAGCAAGATGATGAGCTCACTCTTCCACAGATTTATTGTGTAACAACACAGAGACAGAAAGACCGAGCAAAGCAGAGATGTCATAAATGCTGGAATCACAAGCACACACAGCAGAAATGGAGCCACACATAAATAAAAACAAGCAACGAGAGAGGTGAGCACAGGATATGGGTGTGGAAGGGACTTTGCAGGAAACAGAGGCAGGAAGATCACCAAACGTTCAAAAGAAATTTATATTTTCAGCTAAATGTGGGGTACCTGCCTATAACTCCAGCACTCAGGAGGCTGAAGCTGAGAATCTGAAATTCAAGATCAGCCTTAGCCACATAGTAAGTTTGAGGCCAACCTGAACTACATGAGATCCTATATTAATTTTTTTTAAATCTCTCCAGATGCACTGACACCCTTAATTCCAACACTCTACATTTCAGGTTAAAAGGCAGGAGAGTCACAAATCCAAGGCCAGTCTGGACTTACTAAAGTAAGGGCTGGAGAGATGGCTCAGAGGATAAGGGCACTGGTTGTTCAATTCCCAGCAATCACATGGTGACTTACCAGCCTAGCTCTAGTTCCATGGGAACTTTCAGTGATGAAAAGGAGAATTGGACACAAAGTCTCACCCCTAACCCCAAAACTGCTTGCAATTGATAACTTCTGGGAAAGGGAAGATCTGTCCCCACCCCCAACCCCCATGGAGAGTCACTGGGTGTTTCAATACACTTCAAGGCAGGTCTCATGCCCAGGAATAGTCGGCCAACATAAGGCCTTTTTAAAAATCCCCCTTCCGAGCCCCTCTCCCTCCCTTCTATCTAGTATCCATCCAGAATCCCATCCTTTTTCTCCCTTCACAGTGAGCCCTGATCTCCAGCCTCCTACCTTGTTAGAAAAAGGGCCCCAGTACCCCTGACAAATGTGGAAATTCCTAACAGGTATAAGGGAGCACACTTTTAACTTCAGCACTTGAAAGGTGGAGGCAGGAGGAACGGGAGTTCAAGGACATCCTCAGCTACATCACAAGGTCCGACTTCGGTCTCCTCTGCACTATCTTCTCCCGCCGCTAGGGGCAAGAAAGAGCTTCGTTCTGGTTCCTACCTTCACCTAGGTCTTCATTTCAACACACTTTCAGTAGTGTTCAGTGTGAGCGATTTTCCACTCACACCCATGCTGCTGCTGTTGGATGTGAGGTCAGAGCCACTCGTCTCTGTTTCCCTCCTACCGGTTTCAATCCTGGGGCTTTGAGTGCTATGACTAGCACACAGGCCATGATTTTTACCAGTGTCTCACTCGTGCCCCTGGCTGGCCTGGAACTCGCTAAGTAGACCAGGCTGGCCTCAAACTCACAGAGATTTGCCTGTTTCTGCCTCCTGAGCACCAGAATTGAAGAAGTTTGCTGCCACAGCCAGCACACCGGCCATTTTGAACAATCATTCTTTTGAATTTATTTCTGGCATCTCCTCCCTTGATGTCTTTGGGATCTGTGAGACAACGAACCTTAGCTAGAGTTACCTTGATTTTATTTAACTAAGTTACAAGGCTCCCTGCATGTAAAAGGTAGACTACTCTCCCAGTCTCTCTCCAAAGTCTTAGTAATTATAGGGTTATTCTTGTAGTTCATCTCTTGACAACCTTTTTGACTACTTCAAAGACATATTTTTATTTTGTGTGTATGGGTGCTTTGCCTGTATGTATGTATGTCTTTACACCGTGTGCATGTGGTGCCTCTGGAGGGCATAGGATCACTTGGGAGTGGAGTTACAGAGGGTTGTGAGGCACCGTATGGGCGCAGGGAACCAAACGCAGGTTCTCTGTAAGAGGAGACAGTGCTCTTAACAGCCGAGCCATCTCTCCAGGCCCACCTTTGTGACTCTCAAGCCTCCTGTGTGTTTCAGACTGTCTCTCTGCACTCCTGGCTCTAAGATCCTCATCCTCCCTAGCATCCTGCACTCCTTTATCCGCCCACCTGTTCTGTCGAACCTTTGCTTTTACATCTTCCGGTAACCACTGCACACTCTTCTGGACCCATAATTACAGCTCCAGGCTTTGTTTGCTTTAGGTTTATGGTTTATTATTCACAGCTGTATTGCAGTTCTGTGACTGTAGAACTACAAGCAGCAGTGTCATTACTCTTGCTACATAGCCAGAAACAGCACAGATGGCTCTTCATTCTTCATCTAGTGACCGAGGATCACTCTTGGATCTTTTTTGGTTTAAGCTAAATAAACACTTTTTTTTTTCATTTTCCAATAAACAGAATGTCTATCCCACCCCTACCCAAATTCCATATGTCAAAGCTCAGTCCAGAATACTAGGCTGTTCAGGTATAGACACTATGACTGGATTAGTGAAGAAACCTCAGAGTTCTTTCATCTTTTATCCATCTGTCTTCAATTGTGGACGAACACGGCTAAAAAGACCTCTTCCACACATGAGCGCACTGCAACTGTGTTTACCTGGACGACACCTGCATATGACTGGACTCATCAACATTTCATTATAGATGAAGGAGGGACTCGATGGCACCCAGCCCCTCCCTGAGGGTCTATTGTCAGTCAACAGCTGTTAGGGTAGAGGTAGTGTATTAACTTCTTCTTCCTCCTTCACACTAGGAATTGTCTCCATATTGTGGTAACTTTAGAACCTTGGGTTTCATTTTCTTTAGTGTGTAACCACTGACAAGTTCCCTGTGCTCCATCAAATAAAGAAAGAAACTTGCTTTCTGGAAAGAAACTCTAGTTAAACTCAGTGGGTCACACAAAACAGAAGAAGTAGGGGGTAGACTTGCTGGGAAGAGAGGTTTCCGTAGGAGATGGAGGGCTGAGAGAGGAGCCTGGGGGAGCACGACCAAACCCACCACATACATTTATCAAACTCTCAAACAATTTAAAGCAACCATCTATGAACCAAGAAGCAGGCCCTCACCAACACTGAAGCTGCAGGCCCTTTGACTTTGTCCCTCCGGCTTTTGGCACTGAGAAGTCACACAGTCTAAGGTATTGTGTTGTGTCAGTCTGGTAAACGAAAACCATTAAGACACTAAATGTCATTTGTCCAAAAGCATATTTTCAGTGCGCTTTCTTCATGACCATGACTTTCTTAGTTTCTGTTTTATCAGGTGTTCGACTGTTTTGTGGGGTTTCTCCTGCTAAGCAAAGAAGCCTATGAAGTCTATATTACTACCTGACAAAAAACTACGTATATTAATTTTCAGTGCAAAGGTGTACATATCACTATAGACCACAACTTTGTATCCTGTGCAGTCATGTCCACAAAAATCATTTCCTGAACACACATCCTCATCCCGCCCCAGCTGCCCCTACCTCCCTAAGGATGTGATATCCTGACTTCTGAGCGTTCCCTTCCTTTTCTATGGTTAGTGGTTATTCTGCGTGATAATCTCTTCTTCCTCTTTCATGCTAGGAATATTCTTCATATTGTGATTATTTTATACCCTTTGGAATAAAAGACCAGGTGAATTTACAGCTTTAATTGGCCTGATTCAGGTTAGATATCCACCTCTTTCAACAGTCACTGTGGCCAGGGTGACATCATCCACAAGAGCTAAATTAAAGGCTTGGAGAAAAGGCCATCCTCTGATGCTTTGTTTGTGAAGAGTTGCTGTTTGTAAAATAGCCAGAGGACTCCATGTCCTCAGAACATTTCAGAGGGTGTCAGCTAGGAGATGTTCACTGACCAATTTCCCTTTCCACGTCCTCAAACTTGCTTCCTGAAACTCCAACGGGTTCAAAGTCTGCCCCGAATTAGTCAGGTCACCACACTCTAACCCGAGGTCAGCTACAAGTACTAACTTGTCCATCACTCAAGCGTGTAGAAATCACACTGCAGTCATGAGCCACTGTAGGCTGCCTCCCGAATTTCAGAGCTTTGAGAGACTGCACACAGGAGGCTTGTCCAAGGCTCATGGCATGAAGGGACAAGGTTCATCCAGGTCTGTAGTCACATATCCATGGTGTAAGAAGTAGGTATTAGATTTTGAATTACTACCATAAGGATACCAAAATGAGAAAGACAGTTGCCCTAGAAACGAGGGGCAAAGCCTCAGAAAGGGCAGTGGTAGGACAGATGGAAATAAACACAAGGACAATAGCAAGGACCAACTGGCCTCATAGCCAGCCTCTGGGCACTGGGACTTGCTGGGCCATTTTGCAATTAATGCACAATCTACCCAGGGAACCCAGAGCCAAGCCCTCTTCACCACTCCCTTGTCAGCCTCTCTTCCTCCTACTAGCCTTGTTTCTCAGGAAGGCTCCTGGAGGAAGCAACACCAACACCTCCCAAATGCAATTCCATCCATTCACTCATTCTCTAAACCCCAAAGCCACAGGAAGCTAAAGGTTTTCACTGCTTCAATTACAGTGGCCTCAAAGTAGAAGGTAAAAGGGGGTACATTTCTAAGCATTCGGGAGGGGCTCTTGGTCCTCTATGGGGAATTTTCTAGGCAGGAGGCTAACCCCAACACTCACAATAACCTTATCCTCACCTCAAGAAAAGATAGTCCAGGATTGCTCAGAGAGAGAGAGAGAGAGAGAGAGAGAGAGAGAGTGCTGAGGTGTTTTTTGGAGTCCCATTTGTTCCCACCTCACTCTCACAGAAGAGGAAAGAAACACTATCCCCCTAGACCAAGTGGGAAGCTCACTAAGAGAACCTTTCAATTGACTGAAGCTGACCCAGGCAATGGAAAATACAGGAAATGGCTCCTGACCCATGTGTAAAACATTCTGAAGGTGAGGGGCTGCCTGTCCCAAAGTCAATGAGGAAAGATGGCTTCAGGGAAGTCAACTGCTCTGCCACCTGATGTCCAGGCAATTATTGAGATCTCGTGATCAGATAAAGATCTCTAAAAAAAAAAAAAGGTCTGCCTACAAAACAACATAACCCCAACAGAGTCTGTGTGGAGACATTGGCTGGATCCTGGTGGGGACTGTCATAGCGATCAGGTGAAAGAGACAAAACACACAGGAGCCAACACATCTTGAGGGTTATGAGAGTGATGATCAGAACACCTGTGACTCCTTGTGTCTCTAGTCCCCCTAATCAGAAGACTGGGCTGATACACAGCAATGGTGACAAATGGCTAAAAGAGTAAAGTGGCTCCCCACGTGCCCCTTCCTCATTGCAGGGTAGGCCTGGCTGGAGCAGTAGGAGCCTCTGAGTGGAACCAGAATGGAGACCTTCAGGTGAACTTTCCACTACCTGTAGGTCATGACTTCACAGATACTAAAAAGGTTATGGGCCTGCCATGATTTCATCCAGGGTAAGGAATGGTGGCTGGGGATGTGTTGTTTGAAGAGAACTGGTTTTGTCTGCATTTGCACTTCAGAAAGTCAGTGCTTATGACTCATAGGCACCTGTGTGCCTGACTCAATGTTGGGCATGTGGAACACAGCAATGAATGAATGCAGCACTTAGGACTGAGCCCTCAGGTATCCCTGAGATGATGACTTAAAGACACCCCTGCCCAGTGCTTGAAGTCTCAGAGAGACACACACACCTACGTGGCCTAGTCTTACATACTTCAGCTTTCTGGTTCGTCCTCCATGATGTTCATGATCTGAGCCCTACATAAAAGCACCGTCCACAGGCTCATTCCTGAGCCCTTTACCCCACATCCCTCCACAGTGCGCGTAAAGATTTACTGAGCACCCACTATAACAAAGCCGTTTGAGAAGTATCTCAATTCTGATTCAAGTGAGGGATATGGAGGAAGGGGGAAGGGGAGGAGGGACAGAAGAGGCAGAGACACAACTGTAGAGGCTTGATGTGCAAACTCAAGGACCTGGTCCGTGGCTGAAGCCCGCAGAGAGTTTGAAGTGCAGGACCAGTTTAGTTTGAAACAACAAAAGCACTTTCAACAGCAACATGGGAGATACATGGGCAAATAAAATCTTAGCTTGGCTCTTCCCTCTGAGGACCTACGCTCTGCTGTGGTACCGTGACTTAGCCCTGAAGAGGAACAAATGGGTCTTGCTTCTGCTCACACCAGCTGTTGTCCAAACATCTGGCTCCCCAGCAATGGCTTAGCAACCTACAACCTCAGGCTGATTTCCCTGCAGGACCATAGTGAGAAGGGATGAAATGGCCAGAAGGAGGTGCCAAAGGACGGGTTGTGAGACAGTTCAGGTTGGTCAGCTCTTCATGTCTTTCAGAGAAGACACCCAGCCTCCTTGCCTTGGCAGATAGACTCCATCATCCCTGCCCTCGGGCTCTGAGCTCAGATGGGAGCACAATAGAAAGGGGGCATTTTTTTCATCCCAACATTTGGAATACAGAGTATGAACTGGAGTTTCCAGAAAAGAAGCCTCACCTACGTTACAGATCCACAAGGTGCACGGCTGGAGCTTGGCAGATGCAGAGCCAACTATCTTGGGCTATCTTCAGTTCCCTTAGTAATCATTCATTTCTTCCTCTGTCTCTGACTTAATCTCCTTATGACCGTCACATAAACCCTTTTGAAACAGAGTAACCACCAGTCCCTACCAAACAGAAGATAAGCACATCAACCAGCCCCTGGAAGCTACAAGAGATACAAGCTGCAACTCAGCTGATGTCCCCACTAACCTCACAGCAAATTTTCTGTCCCTCTGACTTTTACAACCTTTCTACCAGACTTTTACAATCTTCCACAATGATCCCTAAGTCCCACCCCCTCTTCCACAGTGGTCTCTAAGACTTAGGTGTAAGAGTTGTGTTGTACGTGTATCTGTTCAGACTATGATTTTTTTTTTTCTTGATAGGGTTTCTCACTGGCCTGGAGCTTGCTAAATAGGCTAAGAAGACCAGTCGGGGAGTCCCAGGGACTCACCATCGCCCCAGTTCTGGGATCATGAGCACTCACCACCACACTCAGCTTCTGCTTAGCCTTAAGTGGGCTTCAGGGACCCCACAGGAGCTATCCCCTTGGCTCCATCTTGGAGTAGACTTTACTTGCCGAATTCGTAAATCAACAAACGGTCACATTTCAAGCAGTTACATGTGGGTGTTTCTGAACTGACGCTATGCCAACACTGTGGTTCTGATCTGCCAAAATGGCTTGTCAAAACGAAATGACATTCCAGGGCTCAGCATAAGTGAGAGATCTGAAGACTGCCTCCTGCTCTGGAAAATCACTGCTACAGTGAAGCTGCCTTTGCTGGCACATTCTCCACAAGCAATCCCTAATTCAGGAAAGTGGAACCAGAAACAGTCTCAAGGGTCCAGAAGGAAGGGGCATTAGCAAACATCGAACACCAGCAGTTTCTGTTTCTGGCAGTCAGTTAACGTTATCTATGCTTTTCTAGGACGTCTTGATGAGGAGAGAAAGTGCTGTCTTCTGGGTGGGGAGGGAGGTGTGCAGTGAGAGGGCAGGTTCCTGGGGCAAACTCTGAGCATCTCTCACCAGAGACTAAGAGAAGAACAAAGGATTCCTTGCTTAGTGGAAGATTTGAGAGGACGTGGATTATTTTTTGCCTTTTATGTGATGTTTTATAGTATGTTTCTGATTTTTCCCAAAACATATTAAGTAGGTTGTTCCAATCACTTAGTAAGTTCTGAAAACTTCTACATAAAATGCAAGTATCCATCCATACTTTGCTACTGTGTGAAGTATAAAAGTACAAGTATTGACCTTTTGCCCCGTGAAACAATAACTAAGAATGAGGCCTCCCAGGCTCAACCGGTTTTTCCATTGCTTTATATTTAAACTTCAGTTAACGCTGGGGTCTGTAGTGGAGGATAAAGGGAGCTGGGGGCTGTCAGGAAAGGATAAAGGACCAGGGCATCAACAGGAAGGGGAAAACTTGGATTGCAGAGCTGGAGGAATTGTTAAAGAGGCCCCAGTCGCCTTCTGAGAATGCTGGGATACAGGGCAAGAGAAGCCAACCCCTCAGAGGAGGGGTACAACTTGGCTCTTCCTGCTGACCCCGCAATCTTCAACCCTTTGGTCTCTGTCCAAATCCCTTGCTGTTCTGCCCAGTGAGAGCCTGATCCACACAGCCAGACACACATATCAGCAAGACAGCTTTCATGAGACCCCTCAGGAAAACTGTACAAAAAAGGGCACCCCCCAGACTCTAGGTCTTGGAGAGGACTCCCTCCTGCTGTATGCAGAATAAGTTAAGCATGTGGTGGGGGGAGTTTAAGTAAAATGCCCAATAGTGGCATCACCAGGCAATGGTGACATCACCAGGTAACAGTGATGTAAGTGCCTTGGAACACGATATGAAAACCCATCACGGTTAGGTGGTAGAACCTGGGACCTTCAGTTCTATTTTTTTCATCTTTAGTGTTGTCTTGTCAAATGTCCTGTGAAGTTTGCTGCCCCCTGCCTTTCTTCCTCAGGAAGAGCAGACCTGACTGTCCGCCACAGTTCATATCCATTATCCATGATTGTTCCCACCTTGGCCACCACTCCTTCACCCCTACAGACCACCAGCCTGCATTACAATGTCATCCATCCACGACAGCCTCCTCCTCAGACAGGCCACTCGGCTTCTTCCTGGATGCCCACATGCACACGCATCCCCTTCTGGAAGCTTCTCAGCAGTTTCCCACAGCCTGCTTTCTCATAAGCAGGACCACCCGATAATGGGCTCACCCTCCCACCTTGCTCTATCCCAGCTGGCTTCACTCTTATGATGATTATTGTTCTTATTGTTTGCTGCAAAAACAATGGCTAGTGACAGACTGAGTGACCGGCTCCCTCTCCGTGGGCCCTGTGACAGACTTCTTTGAACTGTTTCTAAATGGCATTCTTCTGGGGACAGCTTCTATTTGTGTTTTCTCCCCTGCTCCTCCATCCTCAGCTCTCTGGTGTTGTGTTACCACGGTTCCAAACAAGGAATACCAGTGTCCCTTACAATGCCGTGGGCCTTGTTCACTTCAGTCACTTCACACTTTTATACAGTACTCCTGGCCTCAGGCCCAGTCTCGGTCACTTCCTCCTGATACTCACTCACCAGCACCTTGGTTCTGCACACCACCAGCATGTGGCTTTCTCTTCCATACCGGTAATGGCTGCTTGGCTCCCAGCTGCTCCACAGCTTGGAGGCAGGCTGTGATGGATCTAAATGTGGAGTGATATCACCATTATCTTTCAACCTACTCTGGCTACTCCCTAATACGTACTTATATTCTAACTAATAACATTTTAATATGCTAATAATAGTTATCCTTTACTATGTTGTAATACTCAGGGTTGTAAGTACATTATTTCCTTTCATTCTCAAAACACCTCTAACAGGAAGCTGTGTGTATCTTAATTTAAAGATGACCAAACTGAGGCTTCAGGGGTTTTTCCACCTAAGGCAAAGTGAGGGTTTGATTAATGGTTTGGTTTGAATCTGGGGTTGATTTACTTTGTGGGCTTGGTTTAGGAGTGCTTTCTTTTGTTTTCGTGTGCCCTGGTAGGTTTGGTTTAGTTTGGTTAATTCAGGGTCACACAGCAGCCCTGTCTTGCCTGGAACTCACTACGTAGACCATTATGGCCTAGAACTCCTGGCCCTCCTACCTTGACCTTTGAGTGCTTGCTGGATTTCAGGCATAGGCATGACACCAGGCTCACAACGAGGTTTGAACTTGATTCTGCCTATTCCAAAATCTAGGCTCTAGTCACGGCCTTTACAACAGCCCCTCTGAAGCAGTCGGTGGAGTCTACCGCCTGTCTCCAACCAGGTCCTACCTTTCTCCAAGAATGAAGTAGGCAGACAGTGAAGAGCGCAAGCTGGGGTACTTTATTGTTAGTTCCCTTTTTAATGGGATAAAGGTGTCCATGCTAGCTCTGAGAAGTATTAGAACTCTGGGAACTGGTACATCTCAAAGGCTGGAGGTCTTTGGGTGCCAATAAAGAGCAGAGCCTTGCAGAGCAAGCCTGCAGATCAGCAGTGGGAATAACAGAAGCAGCAAGTCTGTCTCCAGCAAGTCTCAAAGAAGGCTGGAACGGAAGGGCTCTGAAGCAATGGGTCCCCAAAGCTGGAGTCACAGGTCTCTCAAGTGGCAGATCTGAATGTTTGGAGCTGCCAGGCTCAGAAGCCAAGTCTCAGAGAGTACAAACAGCTGAAGAAGAAAGTCCCCTCAGTAGCCCACCAGGTGAGGGGAACTGTGAAGGATGAAACCTGCAGCTGCTCAAGTCCTAGAAGCCAGCAAGCTTCCTGCCTAAGGCAGAAACTTTAGACCCAAGGACCCTCCTCTCTGTGACCCTGGTGATTCCGGAAGGCATTCTTACTTCTCCACTGAGCAAGCCAGCAAAAAGCAGGAACATCTGGAGCCCAGCTGCAGGCCAGAGCCAGGGAGCAAGCTTTGAAGTCTTCCTTCTGTTCTTCCTTGGTGGGCTTCTACAGCAGCCCTGGCTCTGCAGCTCTGGAAGTGAGGATTCATAGAGGTGCCAGAGTGCCAGCTGGGCCTGACTGGCTGTATGTGGGTGTGCAAATAAGGTGAAAAAGGCAGCACCAATCAGGGAAAATTTGTTGAACCTGGGAAGAGAGGGCATGCAACATGAGCAGGCAAGAGCTGCCAAAAGTTCACAATGATGTCCACAGGTCTTTTGTCTCTGCAGGGGCAGGGAAACTGTATGAAGGTTCTGTCTGTTTCTGGTTGCTATGGTGACCTTGGCAGCGTGCCTACTGCTTCCCAGCTGCTGGGTTCATTAAGGGATTTCACTCAGCAGGTGCTTTTTGTTTCTTGAGGCTTTTTGTTTCATTTTGCAGACACTGTGACTGTCTAACACAGCAAAGACTCTGAAGCCCCTTTGCCCTCCCAGCTTCAGAAAGTTCTGGGTGGGAGTTGGGGGGAGCCTACATAACACTACTAGCCTAGGCTAGTAAGAACCACTATGCTAAGAGAGGGTATCACAAGTACCTGAATCAATGACCAGGATGACAAGGTAACACATTAGAGGCCAACCTAGGCTACATGGTGAATATCAGGCTAGCCAGGGATATATAATGAGACCCTGCCTCCAAAAGTATCCCCAAATCCACAAACCCCCAAAATGTCAATTCAGGGGTCTAAATTTTTAAATCTTTAAAAATGTGTTTTGCCTATATGTATATCAGTGAGCTACTATTGTAGGTTCTAAGAACCAAACCTGGGTCCTCTGCAAGAGCAGCCAGGTTTCTTGACTGACAAGCCACCTCTTCCCCTTCAATTCAGAGATATTTAATAAGCTCGGCATTCTATAACCTTTACCATGATTTGATATCAGCTCATTTTAATCCCTTTAGCAACCTGATGCCCATTGACAGTCCTCTGACGACCACTAACACACTTTCTATCTCTGCATCTGTCCACTCTGGGAATTGCATATACAGGAAACCACTCAGTAGCCTTTAAGGACTGACTGCTACACTTGCTTTCCGTTCATCTCTGCAGTACACATCAGTACTCAGTTCTTTTTACGACTAGCACCCCATCACTCCATCAGATATATACCACACTTGGTCGATAGGTACAGCAGCTGCTGAACACCTGTGTTATTGCTACATTTTTAAAATTACAAATCATGCTGTTCTCAATATGAGTGTTCACACAGCTTTTGTAAAGATATACCTTTTAATTCATTCAGGGACATACCAAGACATGGATAGTCTCCTTCTTGAAAGCAAATCACATGGCTTTTCATGCCATTCACCCTCTTCTTTGTGAAGTAGTGTGCTGACTGACTTTGTGTCAACTTGACACAAGCTAGAGTCATCAGAGAGGAAGGTGCCTCAGTTGAGGCAATGCTTCCACAAGATCCAGCTGTAAGGCATTTTCTCAGTTAGTGATCAAGGGGGGAGGGCCCAGTTGTCATTCCTGGGCTGTGGTCCTTGGTTCTGTAAGAACCACACCATAGGGAGCACACACACACATGCACACACACATGCACATGCAAAATAAATATGTGATAGAAAAAGAAATTATAATGACGGATAAATGACAATGAGTCCATCTTAGCTTGCTAATTCTTTTCCCAGAGGGGAAAGTACACGGGGCAGGTGGAAGTCACAATGAACCTTCCTCTAGAGCAGTAATTCTCAACTTTCCTTGTGTTGCAATACAGTAGGAAAGTACATTCAATACAGTTCCTCATGTTGTGATGACCCCTAACCATAAAGTTATTTCATTGCTACTTCATAACTGTAATTCTGCTATTGTTATGAATCATGATGTAAATATTTGATATTCAGGATATCTGATATGCAAAAGGGGTCAAAAGGTTCTTAACAAAGGTTAAGAACGGTTGCTGTAGATAATTCATGAGGAAACCTATAACAGCCTTTATACAAAAAGGAAGAATGGGAATCAACATGCTGATCATCCTCCACGTTGGGTCTAGACAATGCATATGGGGAAATTCCCTGAGCTTCATTCTACTGCTGGGATGTCTTTTTTGTAAGGAGTGAGGCAGAGTGACCCAAGGGAGAATGTGAGCATTCGGAGTTTTAGGTTTGAAGAGGGAAGAGAGGTGTCACTAAGAGGAAGCATCATGTGAGACCCCCACACACACCTGAAAGTCCTAAATGAGCCTGCAGGCAGGAGAGGGTCCTACTGATTGGTGGTTCTTGTTTTCCTCTGGAGGAAGGATAGAAGCAGGAGCCCACAGTCTTCCCACCCCTCCTCCTTATTTTGGACACAGAAATGAGTTGAGCTCCCAGAACTCTGAAAAGGCACTGCCATAGTGTAGGCACTAGGGGAACTCCTTGACAAAACCCGGTAATGCCCAGTAACTCCCAGGTTCCTCTTCACTCCCGGTTCACCTACCACACCTTCAAGGAGAGCTCCACAACAAACTTCTTCTCCACCTCCTCTCTCAACTTGGCTCCCTAAGTTCTATCCCCTCCCCCAGCTCTGCCTGTGAGAGTTGGGACCGCCTGGCTTTGAGACAGGGATTTTAGATATATATCAGACTGGCCTTGAGCTCACTATATAATCTACAATAGCCTTACACTTGTAGGAGTCCTCCTGCCTCCACCTTTTGAGTGCTAGGGCTACAGGAATGTACCATCACACTAGACTCAAGATGCTTTTTTAAGGTAAGTGTACATTATTTTGGGAAGTGCCACAGTCCATCGAGCTATCTGCTAACTCCCTTTCCTGCTTCATTTTTTTTCACCAAAAGTAATTAATGTTTCCAATGAAGTACTTATATATTTACACCTTTAAAGAATGATGCTTTTATGTCAATGATGTGGATCCCAGGAGTGAAGATGCTGGATGCAAGGCACATGTATATTTAATTTACATTACTTTCCAAAACAGTAATAACAGTTCACACTTCCATTAGCAGTCAATGAAGACAGCCTTTCCTGGCATCTCTGACATCTATAAAGAACTCGAAGGCACTAATGGAGTTTGAAAGCCCCATTTCCAGGCTGAAGGCTTTCGAAAAATGGGGAAGGCATGGACAGCAAGGACATCTGGAGTCTGAGGAGGGTAGACTGAGGCAAGTCTGCCGGCTGCTAGTGAGATACTACCCAACCTGGGTGGACTGGGAAGGTGGGGGCCAGGCAGGAAGGAGGGCAGACACACACTCAAAGGTAAAGGGCAGCTATGCTGGACATAGGCCAGAAGGGTGGGGTCTTGGCTGGAGACTAGGGTGATGGAGCTTGGCTCCTGGGAGGACAGAAGACTAGCAGTGATGGTGGCATTCCCGAAGACTACACCAGTATCCTCTGACCTTGGGCGTTTTCTATGGACCTAGTACAGGTTGTACACAGGGACGGTCTTAGTGGGACCAAATAAATAAATATTTGAAACCACAAAATTTGTAGTTTAGGGGTGTGGGAGCTATAGCTCAGTGGTAAAAGAATTGCCTATCACACGACACACAGGGGGGAAAATGTAGAACCTGGTGTCTTCTTGTCAGAGGAGATATATCCCTAAAGGGGATATTGAGGCCACAGCCCCTTCCTCTTCTCTCCTACATCTAGGCCATGAGACAAATCGTTTCTCGCATGTTCCCATTACAATGCATTGCCTATAGAGTCAACCTACCATGGCCTTAAGTCTTCAACACTGTGAACCAAAATTAATTTTTCTTCTTAAGTTTATTGTCTCACATCTTTTGTTACGGTAATGGAAAACTAATACAAGTACCTACTTACAGGTTAGTACCTACTTACAATGTCATTCAAAGATATTGAAAATATCCTTTAAAATGAAGAGACAAGTGGGGCATAAAGGTACACAACTTTAATTCCAACATTTGAGAGGCAGATACAGACAGATCTCTGAATTTGGGGCTAGCCTGGTCTACAGAACTAGTTCCAGGAGATCCAGGTCTACACAGAGAAACTCTGACTCAAACAGACAGAAGATAAATCATGTTCATGGGTTCCAGGGGTCAACATTCTCTACAAGTTGCTTTACAAAATCACAGCAATGCCAATAAAATTCTAAAAAGTTTTATTGTGGAATTTATTGAAGTATATTTTTTTAAAGATTTATTTAGTTACTATATATGAGTACACGGTAGCTGTCTTTGACACACCAGAAGAGGTCATCGGATCCCATTACGGATGGTTGTAGGCCACCATGTGGTTGCTGGAAATTGAACTCAGGTCCTCTAGAAGAACAGTCAGCTCTCTTAACCACTGAGCCATCTGTCCATCCCCTGAAGTATTTTTTTTAATATATATTTACTTGTAGGAGGGTATTTGTTCAGGTTTTGTTTCATTTTGTTTTGAGACAGGGTTTTCTTAAGTAATCTTGGCTAGCCAGAAACTCACAGAGCTCTGCCTGCCTTTAGCTCCAGAGTGCTAGGATTAAAGGCCTGTGGCGCCATGCCTGATTCATTCATTTTTATATTATGTATATTGGTGGTTTGCTTGCATGTATGTAAATGTACCACACGCATGCCAAGCCCAGGGAGGAGGCATTTTTTTTAATCAATAATTGATGTGGAAGAGCCCAGGGGTAGATGCTGCCATCCCTGGGCTGGTGGTCTGGGTTCTATAAGAAAACAGGCTGAGTAAGCCAGGGGAAGCAAGCCAGTGAACAGCACCCTCCATGGCCTCTGCATCAGCTTCTGCCTCCAGCTTCCTGCCCTGTGTGAGCTCCTGCCCTGACTTGCTTCAATGATGAACTACTATGTGGAAGTGTAAGCCAAATAAACCTTTTTCTCCACATCTTGGTCATGGTGTTTCATCATAGCAACAGTAACCCTAACTAGGACTGTACACTAATGAGATGTCCAGTGGCCTGAGATAAGGTAGAGTTGGTCATCAGAAAGACCCACATGTTCATGATTAACACTTTCATCCTCATGTGCCAACCTCCAGGGCTGAAGGCCAGCTTGGTCAATGGCTAGGGATGTAATCATTCATGCTTCCTAATGAAGCTTCCATAAATAACCTAAAAGGATCAGGCTTAAGCCAGGCATGGTGGTATGTACCTGTGATCCCAGCACTCAGAAGTGAGAGGGAAGAGGATCAGGAATTCAAAACATGCCTCAACTACAAAGCAAGGTCAAGGCCTTCTGGGACTACATGAGACTGTATAGATACAGTAAAATGAATAAGAGGGCTCAGATAGCTGAATATATAAAGGTCCCTTGAGTGTAAAGTGCCCAGGGAAGGCGGGAGAGTACTTTACTCCTCACAGGCCTGGCCTTGGACATCTGGTCTATCTGGTTGTTGATCGGCTTCCTTTATTAGATCCCTAATGAACCACTACACAAGTATTGTCTGTCTGGCTCTTTGAGCCACTCTAGAAGAATTAATCAAACTCTATACCTATGACAGTGTTTCTCTCTTGTAAAGATTTAAGATTATTTTTTAATTAGATGTATATGTGTATTGGAGAAAATAAAATGTGCAATTGAGTGCACGTGGCTGCAGTGGCCAGAAGAGGGCACCAGATAGATCCCTTGGATCTAGAGTTCAAGCCATTATGAGCAGCCACCCCATGAGAGTACTGGGGATCCAGTCCCAGTCTCCTGCTGAGCTAACTCTCCAGCCCACTCTCTCTCTTTTAAATTACACTACATTTATTCATTTCTGTGTGCATGTGTGTGTGTGCACACATATATGGGCACACAGGCCACAGCAGGTATGTGGAAGTCAGAGACAATCTACAGGAATCAGTCCTCCCCTGCTACCATGTGAGTCCTAGGGATTAAATTAGGTCATCGGGTTTAACACCAAATGTTTTTGCCCACTGACTCATCTCAGCAAAACGTTAGGGGTTGGTTTTTTTGTTTATTTGGTTGGTTGGTCTTATGGTTTTTTGTTATTTTTGGTTTTGTTTGTTTGTGCCTTGGTTTTTTGAGAAAAGGTTTCTCTGTGTAGCCCTGGCTGTCCTAGAACCTACTCTGTAAACCAGGCTGGCCTCAAAATCAAGAATCCACCCGCCTCTGCCTCCCAAGTGCTAAGATTAAAGACATGTGCCTCAATATTTGTTTCTTATACTAGGTGTTTTGTGTTACAATTTTTAAATTTTAGGTGTAGTCTATAAGCTGTTTGTATATTCTTGATATTGAAGTAAAACATTTAAGAGAAAGGGATGAAGAAGAAATAGTGACATTAAATCCTGAAGCAGCAGAGGAAAGCATTGATGAGCTGGCCTGGGATCAGAAGAGCTCATTCCTTCCAAGAACTTCTACTGTCCACCTTGGTGGATGTCCTGCAACTCTAGCCTTTAAGAACCTGCACTGCACATAATTCTTCTGGAGATGAGACCACAGTAGGTGTAGTAACACCTTGTACAAATGCAAGTGCTGTAGGGCACAAACACTGTGGGAAGTGGTGCTGGCATTCTAAACAGTTTCCAATATCCGTGGCAGAGGACAGATAATACATCTCAAGTCAGTCCCACCCCACCCCCCAACCTGGGAGACCACCCAGTTTATGGAAACAGTGGCCACCGTTCCAGCCTCCCATGTGTAGGACTATGGGATTAGTGCTATTTAGGCAGGGCAAGGAATGAATTGAGCCTGACTACAGGAAGGGGGTGGAGCAGGACCACACTCTCTGCCCAGCCTTTGGGTGTAGTCCTGGGCCATCTGCAGGGAAGGAATCCACTGCAAAGTCCCCTGCTCCAGCCCTCTCCCGGGAACCTAGACGATGCTTAAAAGCCAACTGGAAATCTTTTGGACTATTGAAAGACCACACCCAATCCCACCCTTTGCTTTCTGCCTTCCCCTACCAAAATTTCCAGTGTAAATGGCCCTTCACTTCTCAATTTTAAACAGTATCCCAACACAGTCAAGCGTTTTGCTGCTCATTTTCTTTCACTTTGTTTTGTTCTTTTTCTAAAGCTTCCCTCTCTCCCCAGCCACTTTTTCATTAAGACTGTGTCTTGGTTTGCAGCCCTGACTGGCCTGCATTTCTCTATGTAGACCAGGCTAGCCCCAAACTCAACAGAGATCCACCTGTCTGCCTCCTGAGTGCTAGCGTTAAAGACATGTGCCATCAAGCCCAGTGAGGAGAAGTTTTTTTAGCAGATGGACTCTGTACCTTCAGCTCCTCTCTAGCCTTGGGATCCCCCCTCCCCCCCACCCCCCACCCCCACACAGCAAAGCCTGCCTGCCAGCCTCTTGAGGGACCAAGCACCTCCTTCCACCACCAGGCTCTGCACCCAGAAAAAAACTCCCCCTTGCCCTCCAAAAGCCTAGCTGATTGTCTTGGTCTTCTAACCCCAGAAAGAGGGGGGTTAGGATGGGACTGGATTCCACTTGTCTTTACAGAAACTTGCCCTTCCTTGACTTGCTTATAATAAATGTACGGCAGATGAAGTGGGGTTGATTGCTGGGAACTAAACAATGACCCTTACATTCCCTGAATAGCTAATTCTGTCCCCCTCTAATAGCGCAAACCTCTTAAGCTTTAGTTCCCTGCCCCAGTCCCATTGCTCCTTCCACGGGGCTCAAAAATCAACTGACTTTCTTCCTACTCCCGCTAGGCTCCTCCGCCCCTTCTCGCCACGCCCACCCCCTAACCCCAGCAACCCTACCGGTAACCTGCTCTCTGTCCACAAGAGGGCAGTCACACCACACCCCAAAGTATCAACAACTGGGTGTGGTGTACTTTTCCAGAGCTACTGAATAGAGACTATGCTGAACAACGTGAGGTGGGGGGTGGCCCCGGGACCCTCTGGCTGTCTAACGATGTGGTAAGACCAGGACACTGCTGGAGAAGAAAGGTTTTTAAGAAATACAGCTGTTGCTGTTTACTAGCCCCCACCCAGAGCAAGGGGAGACCTTTTAGTATCTTAAGTTGACTGGAGAACGGGTAGGTGGTAAGAAGAGAAAATGACTATGATCTCCGCATGAAGTCCAGATCTTTTCCCCTCGGGTCTTGGCCAGGATGATGCCCAACTTGGGTTTGGCCTTCCCCAAAGGAATAGCAGCAAATGTTGTCTCCATGACATCCAGACACATCACGAACACCTTCCCCCACACCTGTGATTTAACTGCTAATGTGCACAATAGACAGTAATCCAATTGGCCATCTACTCTGATAGGGACTGAGGTCTCAACTGGGTTCCAGGGGAGTAGCCCCATGAGTCATTCTGCAGGGACAGGTTGGGTCAATATTGACAGAAAGGCCTGAAGTCACATTTGGCATGCCTAAGGACCCCAACCCTGCTCTGTTTGTGAACACCTCATGAGTCACATGTTCATGGAGCTGCCAGCTCCTTGGCTTACCACCAAACAAAAAGGACCCCATATATGATGCTAGGGACAGTCTCCTAAAGTCTCCTCCACCTCCAACTCAGTCATCCTGTGTCCCTGCTCACCTCAGATGTTCTTCTCCCCACCCCTCCCTCATAAAGCACACAGTGAAAAGTTGGATTGCCCAATGCCAGGGCCAATCTAGTACTCCCCGTTTCACCACACCCAGACCGAAGTGTGTCTTCCAGGAGACCGCTGGGACTACTGCAGCCTTGATTCTAGGGGCCCCTTTCTCCTGGAGATCACTTGATTGAGCCTTTGTTTAAAGTGGCTTTGCCTAGAAGGGGAGCCTCTTCTAATACCCTTAAAGATTCCTGGTGAGCTAGCCGACCTTGTCTGGGTGGGTCAATGAGCTATTACTCTCAGAGATTAACTGTGACTAATACCACTGGACAGTGGGTTCAGCAGCAAGCCAGGAAGCAACTGGAAATCAGTGGGCAGCCAGAACACATGAGTAGGCAGAGCAAAACGAAATGTTTATTGTATATTACCCACCGCTGGAGTTGACTGAGAGAGGCCCCAGAAGGCATCTCTACCTTCCCATTTTATTTCAGAGCTTCGTTGTAGATCAAAGCCAAGGCCCCCAGGAAGGCGGCATACTCCTGGAAGTTTACTTCCTGATCCTTGTTACGGTCCAGATCATCCATCAGCCTTGCAATTTCAGCATCCTGCAGCTTCTAATACATTAAAAGAAGAAGTCCACACTCAGCGGTGGCCAGCACCCTAGATTCCGTTCCCCTTTCCTGGAAGCCCTCTTATACAAGTAGCTCTGCTCGTTGTGACCAAAGATGGGCCTTCAGCTTGGGTTTACCTTGATTTACTCTCCTCGACCCCTGCTCCTCCCCCAGGGGATAGGACAACACTGGAGCATACCAGCCCCCTCCACAGGAAGTAAGATCGGGAACTGTGATTAAATGCCACTCAGCCAAGAGGTGGGAGGGGGAACCCAGACAGGGGCTACTCACAGAGCCGATGGTGAGCTCATTCTGGATCAGCTCTTTCAGCTCCTTCTTGCTCAGGGTGTGCTTGTCACCCTCCTTGCCAGAATACTTGTGGAAGACGGCCACGAGAAGGCAAATGGCCTGATCCAGGGGGCATGCCATGACTGACCACTGGGCTAGAAGAAGCTGTTTGACAGAGGGGCTATTCAGCGCTGCTGGTAGCCATGAGTTCTCTCACTATCCCCTGAGCTGAGTGACTACCTGCCTGAAGCAGCCAGCCTCAAGTCAACACAGGTGGCAACCAGGGCACTGAGGTGAGGGGTATAAAGATGGAAGGAAGGGGCTTTGGGGTCTGTGAACACTGTCCTCCAGGGCTTCCAAGAGAACTGGGGCATATGACTGAGCACGGAAGAGAATGGAGGCTGCCCCTGGGCACCTCCTGACAGGGCCACACACTGGGACGACGATGACACACCCAGGGCAAACTCTCCTGCACCCCAGAAGAGCAGACTCGGGTTGCCGCCTCATAGGGGTGCCTTAGCCTCGGGGTTTGCCCGGTACAGCCCAGCTGATTATGGCTCTTCCTGCCTCCCCGTGCTCCAAAATCTTGGATCCCAATGCATTCCACCCGACTGGGGCAGGAAGTGGCTTAACCCCTAGCCCAGGAGCGGACAGACCCTAGAGGAAACCCCCAGTGAGAGCTCACCGCACGGGTCGACAGCGAAGCGCCAAAGGAGTGGTCTAGGTGATGGGCTGTGTCGCAGTCTGGCTGGCCTTATAGTGGCTAGCATCCGTGAGGCCGGCCCAAGGAGTGCTGGCACGCCCCACCCCACCCAGCGCCTGAGGCAAGGCAAACACACATTCCAGCCCTCTCAACTTTCCACGCCCCTGTTGCCCGGACTGTCCGGGACTGGGAGCGGAATGAGGGAACCTAGTGGACCCTGACGGGCCCAGAGGAGACCAGTGCAAGCCGGAAACATCGAGTTTTCTCTAATTCCCTGTTCAGTTTGCCCTTTTGGCACGTGACTCGTAACCCTGGCGTGTGTGCTGAACCTTCTGCCAGTCAGAGAGCAGTGTCCTTAAAGTTAGCATCAGTGTGAGGGGGACTGGGAACCACACTGATGCTGTTGCCCTCTAGTGGCAAGGTCAGCTTCAAGTGAGGGAGGGGAAGCAGTCAGTCTACCACATCGTCTAAGATCGCGGTTCTCAACTTTTCTAATGCTGCGACCTTTTAATACAGTTCTTCATGTTGTGGTGACCCCCCCAACCATAAAATTATTTTCGTTGCTACTTCATAACTGTAATTTTGCTATTGTTATGAATCGCAATGTAAATACCTTTGTTTTCAGATTGTCTTAGGCAATTCCTGTAAAAGGGGTCTCAACACATAAGTTGAGAACCACTGATCTAAATCTTGATGATATAGCTAAAAGGGTTGATCCCAAGAGGTAGATCCCAACCTATATGAGACCCTTGTCTCAAAAAGGGGGTCGGAGGAGGAACACAGTCTAAAAGATTTTAAACAGTATCCCCCACCAACCATAAATTTTTAACATCACTGCCTGGAATTTCATCCTTAGAGCAGCTTATGCACTGATGTGCACACAGTGGAGCCAAGCCCAGCAAGCATTCTCAGTTACTCATCTCAAGTGAAAAGTTTTGAACATTTTCTCCTGGGGGGTGGGGGGGAAGTCTTGAGAAGAGGAAGTTGGTAGGGGTTGGGGAGGGATTAGCATCCTGAAGTCAAGTCTTCAGTGAGTAACTTGGGAAGAATGCTCCTGGAAGGGTGGAGAAGAGAAAGGCTAAGACTCCCTTCTTTACTAGGGCTCCTAGGGTGGTCTCCTGCAGGCTATCCCCAAGTCAGACCTACCAGACCATCACTGCTGTGCCACAGCCCATCCCTCTGGCCTCCACGCTCTCAATGGGCCTTTTTCATTGTTTTCTCTGCATCTTTGCTGTCTGGGCAGCTTTGTTATTTCACAGGAGTGCAGAACAAAGTCAGGACACTTGCAACAATGTCCATGATGAAGGACAGTCAGTGGAGTGGGGTGAGAGCCCAGCTCCTGTATCCACAGACCATCTGTGTGTGGCCTAAGAGTGAGTGGTTCAAAATGTCTGTTCTCCCCTGCCTCTGCCAAACAAGACAAACCACCTTAAAACCAGCACATGCAATGGGTAAGGCTTTATTTCTCGACTTGAAGAATCCATCTGAGAGAAAGAGAAGGGCAGGGGGCATAGAAGGGGCAGTTAAAGAGCCTGCAGAGGTCGGGACAAGGAGCTGCTGGTGAGGGTAGAGAGGATCCTGGTCACTTGTTGTCCTCCAGGAAGAAGTCATTGTAGGCCATGCACAGTGTGGTCAGGAACACAGAGTACTCCTTGAAGTCAATCTCCTGGTCGCTGTTTTTGTCCAGGCTCTTCATCAAGTTATCAATGCTACTCTCCTTCATCTTCTGCAAGGGCCCAAGGGGAGGAGACTGCTCAGCAGCTCAGTCCCAGCCCATTCCTACCACAGGACCTGACACCAAATAGGGGTCAATGACCTGCATGCTGACTCCAAATGAATTACAGTAGGAAGGCTAGTCTAGCCTTTGCTCATGGGACATCTTCCCATCCAAAGAAATAATAATCTATAATTCAAACCAATACCTACTTTAAACAGCTTGAGGCCTAGTCATGTGGCCCTGAGCATCATCCAAGCCCTAGTCTTAGCCAGCCTGCATTGTAAGGCCAAGCTGAGAAAGGATTCAGACATCACTACTCTCTAAGATCAGTATCCTGGAGCTGACCCAGCATGCCCCCTGCCCCTAAGACCTGGTCTGGCACCAGATGTCCTCCCAGTTTGGTTCTTGTACCCTGGCTCTACTAGGAAGTTGAAGACAGAGCCTTAGGGTAAAACGAGAAAATGCAAACATGCAGACCCTGCTTTCCCTCCATTGCACTCAGTTCTAGGACTCCCTTGGATGCAGGATGTTGGTACTCATGATGCTAGAAACTGCTTCTCTGTAATATGATCCTGGTCCCCAGACTGGGCTCCTCCCCTGGGACTCTGTCCCCCAGTAATTAGCACCAGAGGTCCTCCCCTCAACCTTCATTAGTTCCAGGATAGCAAAGTAGTTTCTGGGATTGACTGTGTATGTGCCAGGCCATGTGTGGTGGCACTCAGGAAGCAGGGGCAAGTGGATCTCTGTGAGCTGGAGGCTGGCCTGGTAAGGAACTACGGAGTGAGTTCCAGGACAACCAAATCTACACAGAAATTCTGTCTCGAAAAGAAAAGAGAAGGAAATGTATATGCTATTGTAAACTCCATGTGCCTTGGAGAGAGAGGCCACAGAGAGGCCTAGGGGGAGTGGCTGCTGCTTTGCCACTGCCCATGGACATACTCCAGGAATCTTCTCTCCAGGGGACACTGGGATTTAAGACTTCGTTGTAAAAATAAATAAGAGGTTGGTACAGAGGCCTAGAATTCCAACTCAGTCCCAATGGACAAGGTCTCTGATATCTCCGAGGCTCAGTTATTCTATCACATAGACCTTCACATCAGCCCTTCACCACTCCTATCATGGTCATCCAATCAAAATCAAAGGTCTCTCCTCACCCCATGTTCACATATCAGCCTATTAGTCTATTTGTCAGCATCACTTAGGACCTTGGCTCTGCCAGGCATGGAGGAGAACCAAAAAGGATCCCTACCCTCCTGTCATACGCAGCCAAACCTGGCACCCCACATCCCTCAAACCCTCAAGATCCCTAACACAGGCTATGCAACCCATCATCAAAGTCTCCTTTATCTGATTCCTTAGCCTCTCATGAGCAGCAGTCCACCCCCAGACTCACTTCCTCCTCTCCAGCACAGAGGTCTAGAGACTTGGTAGGCAGGGATGCCCAGCTCTTCGCCTGTCTCTGGTCCTTCAGCAGTCCTGGCACTTACTTAAACTACAATGCCCTGAAAGTAGGTGGGTATCTCCCAGGAGGGGTGGGATATGGAAGAATGGTCACCTACCTCTGCAAGGCTCAGCTCTGTCTTGATCAACTCCTTCAGTTCTTTCCTACTCAGGGTCAACTTGCTACCCTCTCTCCCTGAATATTTATGGAAAGTGGTGACCATGGTGGTCAGTGCCTTCTCAAGAGGAGTCTCCATAACGATGTGTGCTCTAGAGTAGGAGAAAGGACAATCACAGCACTGGAGAAGCTAAGCTTGCTCCTCACCAGTCAGGCATACCCAAAGACCCTCTTGCAAACCACCATTGACAGGAGTCCACAATGAGACCAAACTCCACTAACAAGAAGGAAAAAAATAGTGTGTGTGTGGGGGGGGAATCTAAACAGCCTTCAAAGGAGGTACAGCTTCCCTGATCAAGACATGCTGACAAAGAGGTCCAGAAGCAAAGAGAGTACAGAATAACCTCTTCAAAAGAGCTGGTAGAACAGACGAAGGGTCAGGATTTTTCTCTCCCCTACTCAGTTCCAGCCACAGTTCCCACCTAGTCACCCTCCTTTATCCTGAGTCACCTGAGATGGAGTGTCTCACTGTAAAGGGAGTCAAAAAAGAAGTCCAAGGGTCAGAGGAGGCTGGGACTGAAACTGGGAGATAAGATCTCACTAGGAAGCAGGAGAGAGGTGACTGGACTTGCTCAGTAACCGCCGGTCTGGTGCTCAGAGAGCTGTACCCAAAGCCTGGCAGGGGCAGGAGATGAAGGGCAGGGCTATCAACATGGCAGGGATCTTCTAAGATCTAGTTCTAGAAGTTAGGTTTGATTGATGACCTCAATTCTGTCAGTATAGCCACTCCACCAGAAGAGCAGATATCTGAAGCTTGTGGTACTCAAAACTTAAAACCCATTTCCCCTTAAAGAGGAAGGAAGCAATGCCCACAGAACTGGAGGCTTCTGTAGATCCTGTAGAGAACCCTGAGCTGGGTGTGAGGGTGGTGAGTAACTGATGGTTTCTCCCTCCAACCCAAGAAGTTCTGGGACTGCACAGGACCCATCCTTCATCTCCTGCCACCCAGACTGTCAGCTTCTCTCACCTCACAGAGGCTCAGCCAGGACCACAGCCCAAGGAAGGAACTCTGAACATCTGCAGGAACATCTGGCTGGTTTCCCTCAGCCACCCCACCCCCCTCTCTCAGACAGTGTCTCACACTGTATCTTAAGATAGCTGGCTTCAACCCATGATCATCCTGCCTCATCTTTCCTGCTGCCAAGTGTTCTGTCCACTCCTCCCTGAGCATGCTCCCACTTGCAAGGCCAGGCTTTCCTTGTGGAGGATTCCATGTCTTGTCACACTCTTCTCACCCAGACTGGCCTAGCAGAAATGAAGGAGGTCATCTGAAGGAAGGACTCACCAAGGAAGAAGGGAACCTGGAGAATCTATTCTGCAGTCACAGCCTCCCTGCCAGTGCCTTTATTCCCTTGTCCCCAATGCCCAGGAGATCAGGATGGGTGGAGCCAATGAGAAGGGTCAGGGATATGAGGACTTCCAGACAAGATTGGAGGGAACCTGCGCTGGAAATTTTGACTTGCTGTTTACAAACAGAGCTAGATATGGCACAAGAAGTTACCCACGATATGGATTTTCAATAACAAACCATTTTTCCTATGAAGCCTCATCATCTGGTGAAGTAATAGGCAGAGAAAGGGAAAGTTTCCAGAAAAGAAATGATAAAAGGCATGGGCAAAACACAGGGTACCTCCCCATATCCAAGGATAAACTTTACACTGAAGCCCTCCATCTCTGAATCCATTCCAAAAGCAGAAAGGACCCCTCTTGGGATGGGATCAGTGAAGGAAGGTATTTTCTGCCAAGGACATAGCTAAAGTCACTAGCTAACATAAAGTGAAAGATGGAAAATAAGTGTTGATGACCCCTGGCTTGGAGGACTAAGAATCCAGGGTTGGGGAAGGTCCAAAGGAAGATTTTGGACTGGAAAACGGATTGAGAGGATGGACTGGGAAGGAGGCTTAGGTTTAAGGTACGGTAATTGGCACAGAAGTCAAGGCAAGGTGCCTGTATTCTGCAAACACACTGCATCTGAGAACAGGATTGGGTTAGGGGCATAGCACTCATCTTAGCTGAAGTCCCATGCTAGCCTGCCTGTTTCCTCTCCGCTGCCCTTTGTCATCCCGCACAACTATTACACTAGTGATACATCTGGGACTTGTCTCTAAGCAACAGGAGTTTCCGAAAGTAGAGAGTGATGCAGAAGGAGGCTCAGGGAACACAGTCCCATGGAAGATGGGCAAATTGACTGGGAGTGCAAAAGAGAGGAGACAGGCTTAGCCTGGACTTAAGTCTCTGTAGTCAAACTCCAAGGGAACATCTGAGTCACCTACCCCACTCCTCTGAGGCTAGAGAGAAAAGCACAAGATGAAAATGGATCAATTTCATTCTTCTACATGTTGACCTCAAGTTGAACCAGCACCATTTGTTGAAAATGCTGTCTTTTTTCCACTGGATGGTTTTAGCTCCTTTGTCAAAGATCAAGTGACCATAAGTGTGTGGGTTCAATTCTATTCCATTGATCTACCTGCCTGTCACTGTACCAATACCATGCAGTTTTTATCACTACTGCTCTGTAGTCCAGCTTGAAGTCAGGGAGGCTGATTCCTCCAGAAGTCCTTTTATTGTTGAGAATAGTTTTTGCTATCCTGGGTTTTTTGTTATTCCATATAAATTTGAGAATTGCTCTTTCTAAGTGTATGAAGAATTGAGTTGGAATTTTGATGGGGATTGCATTGAATCTGTAGATTGCTTTCGGTAGGATGGCCATTTTTACTATATTAATCCTGCCAATTCATGAGCATGGGAGATCTTTCCATCTTCTGAGGTCTTCTTTGATTTCTTTCTTCAGAGACTTGAAGTTCTTGTCATACAGATCTTTCATTTGCTTGGTTAGAGTCACACCAAGGTATGTAATGTTATTTGTGACTATTGTGAAGGGTGTCATTTCCCTAATTTCTTTCTCAGCCCATTTATCCTTTGAGTACAGAAGGCTATTAATTTTTTTTTTTAGTTAATTTTATATCTGGCCACTTTGCTGAAGTTGTTTATCAGCTATAGGAGTTCTCTGGTGGAGTTTTTGGGGTCCCTTAAGTATACCATCATATCATCTGCAAATAGTGATATTTTGATTTCTTCCTTTCCAATTTGTATCCCTTTGATTTCCTTTTGTTGCCTGATTGCTCTAGCTAGAACTTCAAGTACTATACTGAGTAGGTAGGGAGAGAGAGGGCTGCCTTGTCTGTCCCTGATTTTAGTGGAATTGCTTCAAGGTTCTCTACTGTACAAAACTTAAGTCCAAGTGGATCAAGGACCTCCACATAAAACCAAATATAGTCAATCTAATAGAAGAGAAAGTGGGAAAAAGCCTCCAACACATGGGCACAAGGGAAAAGTTCCTCAACAGAACACCAATAGCTTATGCTCTAAGATCAAGAATCGACAAAAGGGGCCTCATAAAATTGCAAAGCTTCTGTAAGGCAAAGGGCATTGTCAATAGGACAAAACTGCAACCAACAGATTGGGAAAAGATCTTTACCAATCCTACAACTGATAGAGGGTTAATATCCAATATATACAAAGAACTCAAGAAGTTAGACTCCAGAGAACCAAATAACCCTATTTAAAAATGGGGAACAGAGCTAAACAGAGAATTCTCAACTGAGGAAATTTGTATAGTGGAGAAGCACCTAAAGAAATGTTCAACATTCTTAGTCATCAGGGAAATGCAAATCAAAACAACCCTGAGATTCCACCCCACACCAGTCAGAATGACTAAGATCAAAAACTCAGGAGATAGCAGATGTTGTCGAGGATGTGGAGAAAGAGGAACACTCCTCCATTGCTGGTGGGATTGCAAACTGATACAACCACTCTGGAAATCAGTCTGGCGATTCCTGAGAAAATTGGACATAGTACTATCTGAAGACCCAGCCTATACCACCCCTGGGCATACACCCAGAAGATGCTCCAACATGTAATAAAGACACATGTTCCACTATGTTCATAGCAGCCATATTTATAATAGCCAGAAGCTGGAAACAACCCAGATGTCCCTCAACAGAGGAATGGATACAGAAAATGTGGTACATTTACACAATGGAATACTACTCAGCTATTAAAAACAATGACTTCATGAAATTCACAGGCAAATGGGTGGAACTGGAAAATATCACCCTGAGTGAGGTACCTCAGTCCAAAAGAACACACACAGTATGCACTTACTGATAAGTAGATATTAGCCCAACAGTTCGGAATACCAAAGACTCAATTCACAGACCATCTGAAGCTCAAGAAGGAAGACCAAAGTCTGTATGCTTCAGTGCTTCTTAGAAAGGGGAACAAAATACTCACAGGAAATATGGAGACAAGGTATGGAGCAGAGACTGACGGAAAGGCCATCCAAAGACTGCCCCACCTGGGGATCCATCCCATATACAGTCACCAAACCTGGACCTTATTGTGAATGCCAGGAAGTGCTTGCTAACTGGAGCCTGACATGGCTGTCTCTTGAGAGGCTCTGTCAGAGCCTGACAAATGTAGAGGCAGATGCTCAAAGCCAACCTTTGGACTGAGAGCAGAGTCCCTGATGGTGGAGTTGGAGAAGGGACTGAAGGAGCTGAGGGGATTTGCAACCCCATGGAGGGAGCAACAGTGTCAACCAACCAGACCCCTCAGAGCTCCCAGGGACTGGACCACCAACCAAAGAATACACATGGAAGGACCCATGGCTCTGGCTGCATATGAGGCAGAGGATGGCCTTGGACATCAGTGGGAGGAGAGGCCCTTGTGCCTGAGGGTGTTCGATACCCCAATGTAGGGGAATGCCAGGGCAGGAAGACAGGAGTGGGTGGGTGGGTGGGAGAGCACCCTCATAGAGGTGGGGGAGGGGGATGGGAAAGGGGGGTCCAAAGGGAAGACCTGGAAAGGGGAAAACATTTGAAATGTAAATAAAGAAAATATCCAAGAAAAAATGAAAGAAAAAAAAAAGCACAAGATGATGAGAAGGGGAGCTTGAGGTCAAGAAGACCAAACCTGCCAGCCTTGGGGCAGCTTCCATACACCTTTCCTGAAGCATCTCCATGTCATCCAGGCAAGGGCTTGGTGTCTAATCTCAGGCCACTCTCTTCTCTCTGGAACCACTGGTCTTAAGCCTACCCTAAGGAGAAGCAACATTATGCCTCATGTTTTAGGCGTGAGAGGATACGGGAATGGGGATCTCAAGTTTATCAGATCCTGTGGCCAAAATTACGTCTCTAAAGCTATGGTCACCTCCACATCATCTCCTTCACTCCCACCTAGCTACTACTCTCTATCTCATTTATTCACCATGAGGTCTCTTATCTTCTTCTAAGCAACATGATTCTTAGTAATAGTAGATACTACCATAGTAATAGTAGATAATATAATAATAGTGATGGTAATCGCTTGTCCCACAGCCTTTTGAGGGCAGAGACAGTATGTTAAGAGAATGATTATTTCCATCATCCATGGTAGCATATGTCTGTAATGCCAGCACTGAGGAGGCTGGCAAGGAGGATCAGAAGTTCAAGGCTAGCTTTGGCTACAGAAGTGAGACCTCTTCAGAGAGAGAGAGAGAGAGAGAGAGAGAGAGAGACTTATGCTACTAAAATCAATCTCCCTCTATATTACCCTTCTTCATCCAACCCTTCCTGGGCAGGAAAGAATTAGTCCAGTGTTTGAAGCCAGTGCGCTGCAATGGGCAGCAGGGCAGGACCTAGACTATAAATGTCATGGCTGAGTGCCAGGCCACCTCCCCATCCTTCTCTGGCTTCAAGACTCCTTCCCCATGACTCAGGCAGGCCTGTTGTCTTGCCTCCAGTCCCCAACCAGTAGCAGATGTGACCTTTAATCCCAACCCAACTTCAGTTTGAGCCCAGAGGCAGTGCTGGAGAGAGGAGGGAAAACCATGGGCTGGCTAACATTTCACATCTGGAGCCTTTCAAGCCAAGTCTCTGGTGGTTTCTGCCTTCAGTGTTCCCGGAGTTTGCTGTGTTGCCCATGAACACACACAAACACACACATATGCACACACACACACACAATACATGATTGGAATGCACTCAAAACAAGCCACCCACCCCTCCCCAACCTTTTCCAGTTTGGCCCCCATAAGGCTCCAGGTCAGTTTCCAGCAGTCTGTACCACTACAGCCCCTCAGCCCCCAAGCCACAGTCTCCAGTCTCTCAGACAACAGCTCATAGCTTCAAAACCCTTTATTGAACTTGGTCAGCATTGTGCACACGTATGAAGAAGCCAGAGTAAGGCACCATGCTCGCAGCCAACAGGGAAGATCCCCCACTGGCAAACTACCCCCCAACACTTCATCCGAGGAGTCTTCACTTCTTCCGGGGCTCCTTATCTGGGCAGCCCTCAAAGAATTCATTGCACATCATGGCAATGCAGGACAGAAAGATGCAGTACTCCTGGAAGTCAACTTCATTGTCCCTGTTGCTGTCCAAGTTGCTCATCACCTTCTGGAATGCAGCTTCATCTGTCCTTTTCTGGAGGTAGAAGAGGCACAGTTAGAAGCCAACTCAAACCGGATATTTGACTCCAGCCAGGAACTCAGGAAGGTTTCCAGGCACTCCTTGCTAGCCTCGGGGCTGAACTGTGGGATGAACACATGGGATAGCTGGGAAATGAAGTGATCACATCTTCCTGTGCTTGTTTTAATTATCTTAGTAGGTAACTGTCATAATAGTGATGTGTTAACTAATGTAAGGTGTTATGGAGGGAAGGATCCGCAAGCATTTGTGTGCCTCCACAATCATGTCTTCACAAAAGAAATCCCATGTCTATTGCCCATTGCCGGAAAGACAGTTCTGATCTAGGCTGTGGTTTCAGACACTGACTGCCTAATGCGGTTTTTTTGGTTTTCCTCTGCCTCTTCAGTTATCTTCATTCTAAGCCTTGTCTCAGCTGGGGGCTAGTGTGAAGTAGATGGTTTATTGAGTTTCCATACCAAGCACCTGGAGGAGGGATATATGCCAGCTATAGCTAGGTACTGAGTCAAGACTAGTGCCTACCAGCCCCAACCGCCCTGAGGATGCATCACACATGCAATGCACAGGCAGGACCCACTCACCCCCAGGAAGCTAGGCAGCTCCCTGGTCAGTAGCTCCTTGAGCTCTGTCTTGTTCAGCTTGAACTTGTCACCCTCTTTGCCTGAGTATTTGTGGAAGGTGGACACCATTACATCCAGGGCCTCCTCCAAGGGTCTCGCCATGGTAACCGTTGAGACCTGAGGGCTGGAGACACAAAGGTAGCCTTCTCCAACCCACACCAACAGTGTGTGGAGAACTGGATATGTGTTGCTGAGCATCACCCAGGTCATGCTCAGTCTGTCCCCATTTTAAGTGCTCTACCCCAACCTACTCTCTAAGAGCACTTCAAGAGACTGACCTCACTCCCAGGGAGATCAGAGGAATGGGACCCACTGATGGCAAGAAGGTCGCATGTGCTTTGGGCTCTGAAACCTGCAAAGCCTACCACTTAAACTCTGGAGATCCATGCCAGCAGCCTTCTGTGACTCCCTCAGGCCTGGCCTCAACAACAGCAGTTTTCCATCCCTCACTCAGCTTAGTCACTCCCACAGCTCAACCACAAGCACCAGGCTCTGACCCATTCTTCTCCCTCCCAACATTGGGCGCGGCTGCTGGCTGCCTGCCCAGGGGCCTATGGGGGAGGGGAGGACCAGCTGCCTAGTAGGGGTAAGATGAAGTGGCAGAAGTAGGGGTTCAAGGGGAGGGGGTGGGGAAGCCGGGCTCTCTCGGCTGAGCTGCTATATGTTCATAGGGCTATTGAACACAAAGCACACTCTGAACACAAATGCTTACAGGTGGGTGCTGGAGAGATGGCTCAGTGGGTGGAGGTGCTTGCCACCAAGCTCAATGGCCTGAGTTTGATCCCCAGAGCCCACATGCTAGAAGGAACAGACTGACTCCCACAAGTAGTCCCTTGACTTCCACAAGTGCACCTTGGCATTTGCCCCAGCCTAACCCGTACACTCGTAAACACAAGTAAATAACTGTAATTTAAACATTGTAAAAAAGGCCTATTGATGCCTTCACTTTGCTTCCTGTATCCGAGTGTCCACACACTGGCTTGTATGACCTAGCAACACAAGTTAGCATACCTAACAGTGGCTCCCAAGCACCAACATACAAGTTACCAACATACCACATACCAATATAGCAACATACAAGCAAGCCTCAGCATCTCAGAACCTCCGGGAGCTCAAGTGTAGCCATTTATACACTTTTTTTTTTTTGGTTTTCATTCTTGTGCACACACACACACACACACACACACACACACACACACACACAAAGCCTCCACATCAGAATCTCTCATCTGGATCTATTAAAGACATCTGCCCTCCCAGCAGCCCCGATTCTCTTGCCTCTAACGCCTCAGCCTCTAAGCCGCTAACAGTGCCATCAGGCCAACACAACTCACCAGACCAAGAGAGAGGAAGTGCTGAACAGAGAAGTTTGGGGAGAGCCCAACAATCTGACCTATTTATACCCTGCCAGGCCCTGCCCATGCAGGGGATGGGGGAGCATGGATACTGTGCTCTTGCTGTTGGTTGATGTACACAACACCCTCCACCAGCCCAGCCTGGGAACCAGGCTTTCTGCTTCCCAGCAGGCACAACAGTGAGTGAGCTCCAGTGAACACGGCAGAGACTTGAATGCAGTGGACACCACCAAGTAGCCACAGCTCAGCCAGAGTTTTAGGAAGCTTTGAGAACAGGCAATCTGGACATGAGGTGTGGGCCACAGGAAAGGAGATGGAGGTGGTATGGGCAAGAGATGGGAAACTGCCCTGGAAACATGTGGCCCAGGAATTAAGGAGGTGACCGTAGTCAGTGGAACACTGTCAGCCCTTCTCTCCAGCCTAAACAGCTTCTTGTCACTATCAGTAAGACCAAGGGTGGAGGCTAGCAAATCAGGAGGGACCTTGGGACCACCCCAGGTATTAAGTGGGAAATATTCCTGGGAGGTCATGATGGAGTTAGGGTGGCAGTGTGGCCTGGAGGTTTATGAATGGATAGAAGCTCAAGTAAGGGTATTGAGGATGACAGGAGCATTCAGGGTTGAACGCTCAGCTTGGAGAAGAGAGTTAAAGAAGAAACAGGTAAAATGGGGAGTCTGGATTAATCTCTAAGGATAAGGTACAAACGCAGGGATTGACTGGAAGCTGACTCTGGGCTCCCACAACCACACCCTCCTTGTAGGTTCTGGTCACAAGTACTGAGTACCTTCCAAGGAGCCCCTTGTCCTCCGAGAAAGTCCAAGAAAAAGACTTCTACCTCAAGACAGGGGACAGAGAGATGGAGGCAGAGACCCTCCACTCTTCTGATGGGACCTTGTGTTGCCCCCACCCTCCTATTAGACACTGAGATGTATGCATTTCTACAGAGTCTTACTCTGCTTTGGGGACCCGTGCCGTCAGTCAGTGGTAAGCCTCCTTCCTCCAGTGGTGAGGAGCATAAAGGAACAAGGACTCAGTCCCAAGGCCCAGTGTGTTCCATCAGAAAAACCAAAGTGAGCCAAGATGACATTTCTTTATTGGGAGTTGAGGAGGCCCCCTGCCACAATTGTGTACACATGGCTGAGCTTCCAAGGTAAGAGCAGAGATGTTCTTCCCTTCCAAGAAGAGAAGCAACAAAGGCTGGCTACTGTTCCACCCCTCACTAACTAGACATCCTTAGGAAAGCCTCTGAAGCTGGTGGGTAGCTGGGGTTAGCACATCAGGGACCTGGCAAGTCCAGATTGAAAGGCGTACCACAGAGATAGTAGGAAGTGTGTGGCTACACACCCAGGACCACCTCAGGGACAAAGATGGAGCACTGGAGCAGACCCTCCCTTCTGAGATAGCTTATGCTTTTGGATCAGAGGCTACTGGGGGCAAGGGGGCTCAGGGGGGCACTCTTTGAAGTACTCGTGGCAGTAGAGACAGAGGCTGGCAAGTGAGCGCACGTACTCCCCAAAGTCCACCTCGCAGTCCTTGTTGGTATCCAGTACACTCATGAATTTATTGTAGTCACACTCCCGGAACTCGCTCTGTGGAAGGGATGAGAAGGGAGGGTCAGGGAACCAGGATATGGAGCCAAAGCAGCTTCCCACACCACTTCCCTCTGATGGGTTGGCTGCCCCCATTGCAAACCAAGACCCTCATGGGGCCAACTTCATCCTGCCCAACTCGATAAGACACTCATTTCAATCCCCTTCCCAGCCCTGCTTCTCAGCTCATTTGCCTGCTATGGAGATCCTGCTATGAGGTAGGCATTACCCACCGGACAGTAACTGTCCTATTTACATCCTATTTTACCAAGGCTCATGAGGCCATATCAGTTCACTTCCTTCTACCCCCCTCCCCACAGTCTGGCTTCTCTCTCTTGCTGCCCTATACTGGTCCTAGGCCAAGTGGGGAGAGGTATGAGGGTGCTCACCGGGGTCCAGGTGGGCAGCTCCTTCTGCAACAGCTCCTTGAGCTCTGACTGGCAGATCTTGTATTTGTCACCACAGCGCCCTGCATACTCCTGGAAAGTGCACACGATGGCAGCTACTGCCTGCTCCAGGGGCCGGGTCATCCTCACTGCCACAAAACAAGGGTATGACTCACAAGGACAGCCAGGCTCCGACTCTCCTCTTCCTCAGTGTTTCCCAGGAGCCTCTGAGCAGCCCTCCTTGACTACACACACACACACACACACACACACACACACACACACACACACATCAATTCACCTCCCCATTGTGCCTGTTGTGATTTTTCTAGGCAGAAGTTCCCTAACATTATCATAAATTCCTCAGGATCAAAATATCCACCACCTTCACCCCCAACTGGGAGCCTCCCTCAGGACTCTGATTCCCTCCTATCTTTTCTCATCACACCTGAGAATTCCCAGCCTCCCATTGGGTACCATTCCATGTGATGCTGCCCCCAGTCCTAGAAAGCCTCTGCCCTTTGGGGACCTGGAGCCCCATCCTGTAAGGTCTTGCGTAGGAAGCCCTACTCAGGACTTCTTTGTCCAGATCCCGGTGAGGCTAATACCAGAGGTAATGGTGAGGCCTGATAGGACCCCTCCACCTCACTATGCCTCCTGCCCTGAACTTAAAGAAGCTGCAGTTGGGGACCCTCATTCTCTTGTGCACTCTGAAGTCCTGGGTGAACTGTTTCTCTCTGGGTCTCAGTTGTCTTATCTATAAAATGAGATAATCCAGCCTCACAGGCCTAGTCAGAAACATGGAGCAGGTGATGTCTGCAGAGCCAACCAGTTCATAGATCTACTCATCTATGACCTACCATCCTATAGCCATCTTCCCCTCTCCTGGGGACCTCGGAGGGCTTTGAGAAAAGTCCCCCACTGGTATGGAAGGGAAACACTTCCTAGAATCTCTTCCTTTACCTCACATCTATTGTCCCCTTCCATTGCCCATGCAGCCTGGCCAAACCCTGGGCTGGCAGGAAGGCAATGGAGTTGTTTCCATGTGAGTATAATGACTCACTCCTGACTCCCTCGGGGAACTGGAGTCCTGAAACACAGGGCAGTCGGAGCCAAGACTCTACTCTCTCTACTGGGAGCAAATGGCCAGCAAGACTAGCTGGCCAGCGAGTAGGGGCATGGGGCTGAAGTGGCAAACACTATGGAGTCTAATTCTCTGTGACAGCCCAGCAGCGCTGGAGCAAGGATCCACATTCCCAGGAGAGGAAAGTGCCATGACCCTTGGAGAGGAAAACGCAGTGATCCCAGGAGCTCTGCACCTCAGAGCCCTTCTGAGTCCCTCCCAGCCTGCCTGGCGCCACTTCAGTTGCTATTTCAGAAGCACGGGGCTTGAAGACTCACAGGAATCCTCTCTTCTCCTGCAGCCCTGGCCTGTCCCAACTCATCCCCAGGAATGATGCAGAGTCAAGGAACAGAAGCAAGAAGGTCACGAAGGACTGCCCCAGAAGCATAGCTAGCCATTGTCCCTACATCAGTACAAGGTCATGGCGGGGGTACACTACCTCAAAACAAACTTTCTTACAGCTCCTTAGTGTACAGGGAACCTCTGGATCCCCATCACCTGCTGACATCACCTTTCTTATCCCACATCCAGACCCTGTATCCAGGAACAGGCTACCTGTGGAAGGCTTTCTGAGCTGCCCCAACCCCGAGCTCAAGGTAGTTCCCAGGCAACCTTACTCACCACTGCTGCTGCTAGCTTCAGCTGTAGGAGCCTACCAACTGGGTGTCCCTATTTGTAGCCTCTCAAGAGATGAAGGGAGCAATTATAAGGACCCAAGTAGGTCAATGCTGAGGCTGCCCCCAGGGTCCCCTCCTTCCTCAGTAACCTTTATTACAGGCCCACCGCCCACCTAGCAACGCACACATCAAAGACCCAGTCAGAGTCTCAGGCACCGCTCCCCACTCATTCCCCCTCTGCCCTTCCTCAAAGCTGGGAACTGGTAACAGCTTCCTGCTTGCATCTTCCAGCCACACACATCCCTCTCCTGAGCTCTTTATTGTGAAGAGACCAAGAATACAAAATGGGAACACACCTAGGACTCTCTTAGGGTACTGTACCTCCAGAAAGTATCTGTGCAGGGAAGACCTTGGGAGCATCTGGCTAAGGCCCCTATTGACAGATGAGAAGTCTGAGGCTATGGAACACCCTCTCTGCCCAGCCTCCAGATCACTGAGTGTTGGGTGTTGGATCAGTGAGTGTTTGGCTGTGAATTGCTTATTTCACTGGAGGGAATCATCATGAGGTATTTTGAGGCCTAGAAAGAAGCGTGCTCCTCCTGGGGAGCCACCAGCCGTCAGGGCTTGAACTTTCTTGCCACTCTACTCCAAGTGAACATGGATGAATTTGGGCCACAGATTCATGAGCAAGCTGGCATGTCCCCAAGCTCCCGAGCTCCTGAGGAAGCTGGTTTCTGGTTCCACTGCTCTGTTCTGTGCTGGGGCTACTTTCCAGGCAGTCCTGGGGCAGAGAGTTCATTTTAGCTTCAGCATATGACCCCTTGGGGTTCCAGCATCAAGTCTCTACATGTGTTTTCTCCTCTGTGAGCCCTGGGCTTCAGCTTGTGTCTTTTTCCTCAAATCATCAAACCCAAATTTGAGCATGGGCATGGCCAGAGCCTTCAGGGTACCCGCCCTGCTCAGCTTCACAGACTTTGCCATCACTTAAGTTCTTTTTAAACAAGTTTTTATTTGTTTGTTTTGTTTTCTTGTTGTTTTAAGGATTTTGATTTTATTTTTTTTAAAAATGTAATTTACATTCCTTTATGCGCATGTCTGTGAGTGTTGTACACACTAGTGCAGGTGCCCACAAAGGCCACAGGCACCGAGTCCCCACAGAGCTGGGGTTACAGGTACTTGTGAGCTCCCTAATGTGGGTGCTGGGAACCAAATCTTCAAGAACAGCAGGTGCTCTTAGCCTCTGGGCCATCTCTCCAGCCACAATGGAGCTTGACAATGGAACTTGTTTCGTTTGTTGAGACAAAGTCTCTCTACACAACCCTGGTTATCTTGGAACTCACTATGTAGACAAGGCTGGCCTTAGACTCACAGAGATCTGCCTGCCTCTGCCTCCCAAGTGCTGGGATCAAAGGCATGCACCACATATCTGGTTTGGGATTTTCTTAATACCTTGTTGTTCTTTGATGTTTGAACTAGATCACTTTAATTCTGCCTGGTATTCTCAGCCATTCTTTTTTTTCCCCCTGCCATTCTTGGCTGGCATAAAGGGAGACCACCACTGACCAGACATGGAAATCCCCTCCTGTTGTTTCTCTGTTCTCTCCCACCCCTAAGCTTCCCCATTTCACAAGAAAGAAGACCCAACACCCAGAAGAATACAGGAAGGAGAAGAGAAACCTGGCTTCCTGGCCAGTGACAAAAAGCTCGTGCCTAAATGGGCAGTCTGGGAGCCCTTGACCTCACCTTGGGCCAGGGCCCAGCTTTGTCTAGGACACAATCTCCTCTTAGAGGTTGCCAGGCTGTGGGTGAGGAGAGTGGGCAATGGAGGCAGAAGGAAGGAAGAGCTGCGATTAACCCTGTTTTATTGGCAAGGAGTTATAAGCAATCATAACCGAGGACAGAGATGGTCACACGGCCGAAGAAGGAGGGGCCAGAGTGGGCCAGCAATTAGTTTGCTTCTAGGTCAATGACATATTCTCACCTGTGTTAGGCCTCTGCTACCAGTTACTTTAAGCATGTCATCTCTGCTCTAGCAACCTGGCTTTCCTCATTGATGGAAATAACAATAACCATCTCATAAGGCTGTTGTGGTGTTTGAGTTAGCACAAACAAGGCTCATGGAACAAACATTACTAAAGCACAGTGAGGGCTTGGTAAATGTTACCTCTCAGAGGCAATGATTTGCCCCAGATCATATAACTAGTGAGTGGCAGACTCGCTATTCACTATTTGTACAAGTAATTAGAGGCACTGATACTAGGCATTGGGGGTATAGCATAAACAAAACAGACACAGTCCCTCTCAAGGGAGATGACAATCTAGTGGGAGAAGCAGACAATAACAAATGACTGTTTAATAGGTTGGAAGAGCCCAGCAGCCTGGCTCCTGAGCCCACTTTCTATCCAACAGCCCTTCGTGTTTCTGGGCACAGCAACAGCCCCTGAGAACGCAGCTCCCCTGTCCACGGAGAGAAAGCTGGGAGGGGCCTAGAGACATGTCTTGGTGGAGACCTGGGGTTGGAGGATGCACATGGAAAGAATGCTTAATTGGACCTTGCCTCAGAGCTCCACCCCACCTCAGCACCTGACTTCAACATGTCTACACTTTACCTTGTTAGACACTTAATTTCCTTATCTCCAAGATTCCTACTCAAAGAATCCCAAGTGTTGTCTTATAATGGTGGAACATGCCTTTTATCCCAGCACTGGAAAGGCAGAGGCAAGCAGAACTTGGTGAGTTCAAGCCCAGCCTAGTTTACAGAGCAAGTTTCAAGCCAGTTAGAGCTACGTAGTAAGACCTGGTCTCAAAAGATGTTTTTCAAGTACATTTTGTTACTAGTTACTAGTTATAGTGGCAATGTGCACACTCTGGACCCTGAGTTCAACTTAATACGAGTTTCCTGGATTGCTGGAGAAGGTTGTTAGAACCAACCCTTCCTCACCAGGTCATCTTGCCCACTTCTGCATCCATAAAGATGATAGAGATGACTCTAAACTCTCTCCCCTTGTACACCCCCCCCAAAAGAAAAAAAAAACAAAAACAAAACTTTTTTTTTTCTTTGATTTTTTTTTTTTAATCTTTTGGAAGTGTCTGGAATCTTCCTGCTCTGTTGAAGTTTTCCAGACTCTGCCCTGAACCCTTTTTCTGCAGGGGCCCCAATGCACAGCAGTGGACCCCAGTTCCAAGGTCTGGATTAGAGCTATCTTCCATCTTTCTTGCTCTTTCCTGTCCACATGCTCCATCCCCACCCTTAGGCTGAGCCTAGGACCATGGCTTCTCACCTTGCATAACTCCCTGAGGACAGGAGAGCTGACCCCTGAAATATGCCATTGCTGGAGACTGAGAAGCTTTGCCTCA